>VZTM01015836.1:0-11800 GCA_013400555.1 Jacana jacana | reverse complement strand
TTAAAGTTCTTAAGTTGTAGGGTTTTATTCTTCAATCCTGATCTGCATATTCAGCTCAGTTATGCAGAAGAATAAAATAAGCATTAGGCAAATTCCTCGGGAAATGGGAGTGTTGATTCTTCATCCAACAGCAGGTGCTGCTGTTGCCATAGGCAAACAGTGCTCTTGTTCCTTAGAGAATGAACACATCATCTGAGAATGCAGCATGAGATAAGATCCACAATATTACCGACTTCTTATGCTTATACAGCACATGGCCAGAGTCAGTGCATCACTAAGATAAGAGCTGAGAGAACCAATCGATAGAAGTTAATAAGCAATTCAGGCAGCCGTGGTATGTAGTACATGGTCCAGAGGAAGCCACAAAAGCCGACATTAAGGATGTTTGTGCTGTCACCCACTAATATTTCAAGGTTGCCCTGGTATTAGATGTCATGATAGTGAACTACTCTGTGTAGCCACGATCTCTATTCTTTCCTACTTAAAGGAAAAAAATAGAGAAACAAACAACCAAAAAAATCCTATGAGTCAGTCAATACCATCTACTTTATTAAGTTAGTTAATAATATATATTTTTTTGGTTGAAATGGAAATGACAGTAACTTGTCAGTAATACGCATTCTAAGTGGCCCAATTAAATGCTTATTTACACTGCTGGAAAGCTTTTACAGATTTCAAAGGTCATTTAATCTACTTCAGTGCAGGTAAACATCATCACACTTTCAATTAATCAAAAGGCCATTTATTGCAGTGTCTACATTACCAAGAACACTAAGGAGGAGTCCCCAAGATGTATATTACAAAATGGTAGGTGTGTCATTTGTTTTAAGTTTTGTAATGTCTACTGTCAACTTAAGGTAAAATTCTAAGCTTCTTACTTATATGACAGTCCTGACTGTCATGAGTCCTTCCTCTTACAGCTTGGCTTTGTGACCTAGAACATTCAGCTTCCAGGACACAAAACAAAACTATAAGAAAAAAACTGGAAATTCTGTGGGAGAATCCTTGATGAGCCTTCCTACCTGGTATTCTACAATACTGACATTCTATGATTTCTAAAGCAGATCCTATAAATCAGCTTGAAGGAAATTGAACTTCTGCCTTTAGATTCCATATAGATTCAGTAAAACCCATTTACAGAAAAAGAGTTTTGCTCTGGTAGATAAATATGTGTTTCAGATTTAGAAACTTTAGAAATTTTATTTCAATTCAACAAATCACGAGCACATTTATTGCATTTTAGATTTTTCAAAGAATGCACAGTCACATTTAATCTGTACTATATGTGTCCAGATGCAGTTTAAAATTTGCAGTTTTATCTTCTGCCCTTTCTAGAATATGTGACTTTTCATAGGAGGTGACATCTGCTGTAGCTTTTATTATTAAACTGAAACTTTGCTCAAAGGTCATGACCTCTAAAGCAAAATTACACAAACAAAATTATGCAGGATATAATCTATTTTGACAAATCAGTAGATTTAATGCTGTGAGGCTAGAGAAAACTGATTTCCTCCTTGACATGGGGAAAAGGTTGAGGAAAAGATTAAGTGTATAAGTATTGTATTTTGGAGGGAAAATGAAATCTTTGTGTGTAATGTCAGGCTCATAATTATTATTTCAGAGGTTCAGTGAGTTACCATAGCAATACAGCCCAGTGACTTTTGAAATACTTTATTTAGCTTAATCACTGAGGGGAGGGGTTATTGTATTCAGAATAAACCTTAATCAAAATGACAGAATTATTTTTTCTCCATAACTATAGTGAACAGCCCATAGCTTCACAAAATATGCTGATTGCTTACTTACAGATCCATCTTTTGAAATCTTCCTCACTTGTACTACTTAATGCATGAATATATTGTGAAGGACCAGGAGTAAATCACTTGAGAGATCACTTTTCCTGTTATGAGGACCCTTATCTGTGGCTTTGTGTGATTCCTACCTTTTTTCTGGTGCTTATAGAACACTAATACTTATGGTTACATGACACAGCTCATTGCTGTGGGTTGGCAGTGATACTGGTTTCAACAGCATCCTCGTGAGAGGCAGGTGCAATAGGTAGTCAGAGCCTGCCTGATGCCATTTAAAGTGACACAGATTACTTCTTTGGTGGGCAGTACTCATTGCAAGCATTTCGGTATCAGATAATTTATTGCTGCAGAAAAGCAGAATTAATAGGTATAGGACTGCAATATTAGCTGTGACAAGTAAAAGCCATGGAACACCAAAAGTACCTACATCCACAGAAGATCAGATGTGTGGAAAAATAAAAAACAGATTCTTGAAAATTCATAGAAAGATCTATATGTATAAAATTGTTAAATTTTTATGATGATGAACATCCTCTCTGATTACTCTGGTTCTGAAAGGGGAAGTGTTATAATTTCTCATATCACCTAAAATACTAAAGTATAAGCCCAAATACTGTACTATATATCATGGATGCTAAAAATACCTTCTGGAGATAACTAATGCAAAAGGAAATGCAATTTTTGTGTGAGGGGTAGCTTTTCCTTTTCAATCATGCATAAAAGTTTATAACAGATTGTTTGATTGACTGGCTAAATTTATACACTTTGCTGTATAGATGACACCATTATGGTGCTACAGAATGCTACAGATGGAACAAATCTGGTTGATCATTAAATTTTAGCCCCACTGAATATGCTGAATTTTAATGAAACCTTTACTAATAAACTATTAGACACATGGCAACCACCCCTTTAAATAACTGTACTGTGACTTTCTCACTTCAGTGCTGCTGGCTGCAGGGGAGTATTGATATCAGAAAATGTATGTATTATGTGACTGACTCTGAAGCTATCCAAGTAAATAACTAGTGCCTATAGTTTATATGAAAGTTATATTATGTGCAAAGTATTAGCTTATTAGATGTTACCAATATGAATAAAAAATTAGAAAGAAGTTTATGAATCTAGTTATAACTGAAAGGGACAGAGCAAAATTTAGCATATTCTACTGTTTTTCCAGGGATACTTGATTTGTAAATCACTAAGTAACAAACTTTCTAAAAGTTTTTTAGCAACTTAGAAGATTCATTCTCACATATGGGAAAAAAATCCACCTGCAATTCCATGTAACTTTAAATTCTCTTAAAAGTCTGAAAACGTCTTTGAAAATTTGCCATATGTCAAGGTCAGCATGAGAGTACCTGACAGTGTGCATGACCAAAGTTTTACTTTCAGAGATTGAAAGATGATCTTTGGAATGTAGGATACCCCAACAGAAGGTCAAACTTCTACACCTCTATGTATATACCTCTATATAGAGGATATACATAAGAAGCCACGTATACAGTGCAGAAACAACTCTTCATGAAAAGTCTATTTTGGGAAGATTTTAGGTTAATTATTGTTTTGTTTGTGGTTGTTTGTTCTGGTTGTTGTTGGGTGGGGGTTTTTTTGTTTGTTTGTTTGGTTGGTTGGTTTTATTTTGTTTTGTTTAATTCCTTTCTTCTCTGCTGAGCTGTATAATCTTGATGAGTTCTGAGATATGTAAGAATTTTGATCCAAGAACAGAAGTGGCAGGTACTTTGTCCTACCCACCCCAGGAAGTGAGACCGGTGATGGTGGTGAGATGATCACAGCTCCTGGGTCAGACCCTCGGCACAGAGTAGGGAGGCACTCTGACCTCTGACACCAACCATGCCTTCCTCAGTCTCTCTCATGACTTCTGCCCAACACATACTGAGACACATTTCTACAGTGTCGTCTTCTTCTCCAAACAAACAAAATCCCCTACCAGCAGCTCCAGCCCTGCCTATCACTCAGCAAGGCAAGGACAAAGCACCTTTTTCCACTTCTCCGGTTTGGATGAAATAAGAGTGCCTTCAAGAGCTGTATGTAATACAGAATATAGGTATTCTGCCTTTCTGCAGCTGATATTTTTAAGTTGATATTCATATGCTCTCCTGGGCAATTACAGACAGTGTCTGAGACTCCTTCTGTGGTTTTTTTCAATGAGTGAGCTTCTGCACTTATTTCATTTACTCAGCTGGTAACTTTAGATCATAGTCACTTTATATGCATAGACAGTGAAGGAAAATAGTCATGGACAGATTAATGATAATACAGCTAACAATTTCACAGCTTTGACTGCAAAGATAAATGTTTCCCACTATGAATTGATTTTGTCTCCTTTCTGTGTGTCTGAATGTTTTGTTCTGCTGATGGATATTGACACTTTTATATCTTTTATATTTTTACTGTAACAGCATCAGGGAAAGATGCCTAGTTTTCAAGAAGTCCGAATTTATCTGAAGAGATACAAACAGACCTTCAGCAGTAGTGTTAAAAATGCTCTTGATTCCTTACCGGGCCAGTTAGATAGGTAAATAATTATTCTACAATTAAAATTGTAGTATGCTGATTTTATCTGTCTATATTTAAAACTTCAGCTGGCAAAGAGCTGGTAATGATGAGTAGATAAGACAAGGACATAAAAAAATTGCTATTTAGAGCTGCATTGATGGACTGTTGTGAGAAGTCTGGATAAAAGGTACATACAGAACAAGAAAATATATTTTTTGGAAAGCACAAAAATTTAGACTATTTTGATAACTTTAGTGTCTGATATGGAAAAAGGATAATCACGCTTTTCGGAGGGAAAAAAAAAAAAAAAGTAGCATTAATCTCATCTAGCTTTAGACATGTAAAGTTAGATAATTAAGTCTCCTGGGCTTTTTACATTTAATGGATTGAAATAAGCTCTCCAGAGATTCTAATTTAGCTTGGGAAGTATAATGGTGTAATAATATCTCTCTTGTAGAGTGGTGGGTCTCTGTCTCTTTTCCCAAGAAACAAGTGATAGGACAAGAGGAAATTATCTCGGGTTGGTCTAGGGGAGATTTAAATTGGATATTAGGAAAAGTTTCTTCACTGAAAGGGTTATCAAGCATTGGAATAGATTGCCCGGGACAGTTGTTGAGTCACTATCCCTGGAGGTATTGAAAAGACATGTAGATGTGACACTTAGGGACATGGTTTAGTGGTGGACCTAGTAGTTTTGGGTTTACCATTGGGCTCAATGATCTTTTCCAACCTAAATGACTCTATGATTTTATGATTCTTTCCACAGACTACAAAATGAGACTAAGGTGATATTCAACTTTTAATCAATGTGGATGAACATGATTTTGAATACTCTAAAATAAAATAAATGATGGTGAGAACACTTAGTGGTAAACTGATCCTATAAAGAATAAGAAAGTGTGCTAACAGGAAATTCCACACCAAGATTTTGGAAGTAAGAAAAAAATACTATATGAAGAAAATTTTTTTTTTTGTCATCTTGGACTCTTTTCTGACATAAGAAAGAATAAATGGTACAATGCTCCTGCTCTTTGCAGCACATTAACAGGTGAAATATAACCCCCCCAAAAAATTAGATTGTTTTTAACCATCAGACAATGAATTTTATCTTGACAGAATTGTAGTTATATAGTGCAAAATGTACTCTGACAAATACTTCATGTGACCTGTAAAACTGCAGAAAAAAACTTTTTTTTTTTTTTCAAATTAGCAGAAAATAGCACTTGAGTATTTGATGACTCCTCTAGTTCTCATTGAAAATAATGGGAATGTCTTATCTTCCAGGTAGTCCTGGATTGTTCACTTAAACATTAATTTAACAGGCTGTTTGCTTAAATTGTACAACTACAGCATACACTCACTCTTCCGTTGAACTGAGATAGAAAGGAGGAGGTCATGAATAAATCACGTTTACTGCGCTTTCCATCTGCAACTGGATTTTACTGTTGTCAGTTTTCAGAAGTCAGATGCATTTGTCACATGCATCTGCTTGTCACAAGAAATGGATATAGAAATATTTACCATATTCTGCTGTAATGTTTCTTGTCACAGACAAATTAGGCAGCCTATGCAAGCCATTACTGTAATAACATACAGAAGAAAGAACATGCAAAATTTAACGTACTAAGCTTAATTTAAGCCACTTCCACAGTGCACTGAAAGTTACAAAGAACACTTCCATCCATCCAGTATATAATACAACTTTTCAATATTTTTACAATATTCATCACACACAAAGCATGCTGTGGTTGGTAGACATGTATCAGGTGGTTCTTTCTGTAGAATTTATATTATAGAAAGTTGACTACACTAAGCACGAATGCTTCCATAAAAGGTAATTTCTCCTGAGCTGAGAAGCCAGGGCTTCTGGGATTTGAGTCTGGAAGATTTTTTTCAGACTTTTATATATGACCAGTTTTACACAAACTGTCCTTGATGTGAACATGTCATCAACACTGAATGGAACAATACTTGGTCAATATTATGTCCTATGTTACTGTTAATTGAATAATAATCTCCAGTTCTAGCTTGAGTACTACTAGATAATTCCAGCATGAGTAATCATAATCATCAGTTCTGAGGTTTCTTTTTTTAATATAAGGTTGTGTCTAAATTAATTTAGAGTTTCTTCCTATGTTCTGCTCACACAGGCCTTAATTTGGATGTGATAATTCTCCCATCTGTAATTAAAACCTGGAGTTAAAAAGGATGAAGAGTAAAAAAAATGAGACAACCGCAGCCATAGGGATATTCAGATTGATCTTCATTTCTAACAGATGGTTTAGGCATAGAGGTTAATACAGAAAAATGTAATGCTTTGCTCTGCCATTTTTAGCAGTGCTTCCAAAAGCTTTGCCCTTTGACACACCATTGCTTAGAAACACTTAAGACCTGCTCCTATTTCACACAGTTCCCTCTAGCAGGATAAGGATGGCTGAAGTGGAAAGGAAATAAACCTGCATGAACTTTAAGGAAGTCTTTAAGACTTACAAAATAAAGTAAAATGGAAGACATACAAATGAGAATGCAGCTGTCAAAATAAATTATAAGAAGTCCAAACTGTATATAAAGTTCACATCAGATTTTTAAACATACTGCTAACACTTAATGAGAGCTCTGACTGTGTGTGGGCTTTGTGTTATTACTATGTATGGCATTTTGTGTCTGCCACACCTGCCTTAAAGCTCTGTCTACTTCCATCAAAGCAGGAAGAATCATAGAATCATAGAATGGTTAGAGTTGGAAGGGACTTTGAAGATCATCAAGTTCCAACCCCCCTGCCATGGGCAGGGACACCTCCCAACAGACCAGGCTGCTCAAAGCCCCATCCAGCCTGGCCTTAAAAAGAAAAAAACACCTTTGATACTTTGGACTTTTACAGTGAGTAAAGACTCAAGACATGTGACAGAATGGCCTCTAAAGTCACATGGATACAGAGTTTAGGAAACTCCTCTTTGCTGAAGATGCCATCAGAAATGGTCCTTGGCTTTGGTCTGGTCCTCAGCTGTTCAAACACAAAGGCTCTTGAAATGTCTAATTTCTGTCTGCATAATCACTCCCTCAATAGCTCAGGGTTTTGAGATTTAAGAGAAAGGGACGTTGGAGAACTGAGCTCCCATACAGTATGTGGCTGCTCTTCTTCTCTTGAAGGAATGTTTCAGAGCATCTTGTCATTAAATAACAATTTACCACTAATCCTGAGACTGCAGTCATCTGTGCTGTTTCCAAACAGCTCAAAAAGGAACAAAACTAACCCACCCCCCACCCCACCCCCACCAAAACTTGTTTCTTTGTTCTACCACCCATCTAGCAAGGACCAAGAGTGACATTCATAATGAAGATAAGTTAAAACCATCTCCACATTCGTGTTTTGATGGTTTTGGGTGGCCTTTGCTAAGGGTGTGTGCATGTTGTCACAGTGTCAGTCCCTATTCCCTGGGAGGAAGAGTGCTAATTGGAAGGCTGTTTCCTCAACCAGTTCTTAAATGCATATTTAGCAATATGAAGGGTGGGATGTGTTGCACATCCTTTTGTCTTCCTGAGTGTTTGTGGTGAAGTGTCTAATTATCCCTCCCAAGATTTGTATGTATAGTATTACCTGTCTCAAGAAATGATGTTTTGCACCATTAGGAAGATCTGATTCTTCTTATAAATTTTTTAAGTTTTTCTTTTTAATTACTTGTGTTTGAAGACAAGAGTGGATTTGTTTGAATTTAAATCACAAGATGTCTGGAGGGTCTTTCTTCTCCATAAGACTTTGATTAATTTTACTTTTTCAGAAGAGAGTTTCTCACTATCTTTTCTGCAACTACCCTCGTGCTGTATGGTTTATGAAATGAAACATTAGACATACATTAAAAACATTTCATCAAATAAATCAACCAAGTTATGGTGCATGTTTAGTTCCCAAACATTGTTTTATTTATTTCTCTTTTCAGTTGAGGGCTAACAATTATAGGTCCTGAATGTCTAAAGACATAATACATGTATTCCAGCTGTGATTATTTCTGCAGGCAAGATTCATTTGCAGAAACAGCTTCTGGAAAGAGCAAATATTAATTTGGTGGGTTTCAGAGAATGATTATGGAAAGTAAATTTGGTAGAACACATCCTGTAAACACAGCTGAGCCAAGGAACTCTGCACTGATACTGGCTTGTGGTGATACTGTTGGCACCTATTGCAGAGGTGGGATGTGTGGTTGAGAGTGTGCTGTGTGTGTTTGTGTTGATGTGCAGACCACAGAGAAGCTTCTCCAGTTGTTGCCTTCCACTGCAGAACAATATGCCATGCTTGGATATTGTTAAGAGAATGTAAATCACATATTCTAAGTGAATGACCTCTAAAATGCAAGGATGTTTGACATCAAAATAAATGAAAGATAGAGTATTATTTGTCATATCCTTGCCATTCAAGAGTAACCACAGTCTGACCAGTATCAAAAGAAAACTAAAGAAAATTAGTTATTTTATTTAATAAGAAGTGCTTATGTGGTTTCAACAACACATTCACCTCTGTATGTGACTAAAACTTTTTTGTCTTACATTAGACATAGACTTGGAGGTGTAAATGGAGTTCACTGTCTGAGTTCAAAGCCAGTTCTTCAGGGAAGGCAAAACATTCCTGTCCCAGGAAGCATCAAGGGACTGCAAAGAGCAGCAACCAGACAGATCTTACTGCTCTTAGAGCAAAAGCTGTATCTGAGGAGCTGTGTCTGTGGAGAGCTGTATTCAGATTATGTTGCTTAGCCCTCTGGGACTAGTGAGAACTGATAAAGCTGCCTTTTCTGGAGTCTGAGCCAGTGTTATGGCTTGGGATCGGGAAATTATAAATGGAAACTGAATGCAACAGTTCACTTCAATCAGATCTATTTCATTTACCCTCTGTGTAACTGCTGTAGTTCATAAGTGTTGACAAGTGTCATGGAAAGGAGAAATTAGGTTAATCTGAAGATGAACCTAATACACAAACCAAACAGAAGTGAGAGGAATTCCTTTTGTCATTACAAAAAAAAAAATATGTCTAGTGGCAGTTTTATACGAGTCTAATGGAAAAAAAGGGAAGTCTGACAGTTAAATATTTTATACTTGAGTATTTTAAAATTATTTTCAGATAAACACCCCTAAAATTAGCACTTTTTTTTCTTTTTAAAAATAAACTAACTTATTTTGCTCTTCTGCTTTATAGCTGAGTCATAGCTGGCTCAGGTTAAAAATAAGTGACCGCACATAAACATTTAAAGGAATTTCAAAGGCACCTACTCTACTAAAGAAGATTATGTTCCAGAACACAGAGTTTTCTTTCATTTGTTTTATTCATTATAGCTGTATGAAGTTACTTATTGGTTAAAGTAAACAGTTTTCTAAGGACTGCTGATGCTAGAATAAGAATAATGACTTAGTTCTATAGAGAATAATGACTATAGAAAAGCTATAGTTAACTGTGGCAGGGGTCCTCTAGGAAGTGAATAAGTATTCTTTGACATAATAAATAGCAAGAGTTTCAAATGAGTCATTGCAGTTTATAAAGTAAATAATAGCTACTTTAACAAAGGTGTTACTATGTAATTGTCTGTGGCAATGATTATAGACTACCTGGAAAATATAGACTGCTGCAATAGAAATACTGTGGAGTTTAAAACCTTTACATGCATCTTAACCTCCGCAGATGCACAAAATTCTTTCTATGCCCACCCTTCTTGTAAGAAAAACACATGTCAATTTAAAAAAGGATCCCCCAGGAATCACGAGCTTTGCTACCACCTCTTCTGTATTGAGGACACGTTCTCAAGGACAGAGAGTTGATCATGTTGGACACAGACCTCTCAAGGATGGATGGGTTTCAGTTCTAGTGAAACTTAGTAATGGTTACATGGCTTCCCTGACCTCAAAGGTACATTCTCTGTACCCTGCTCTCAGGGCTTTACCTCCTAGTGTTGTTTACCACATAGAACCCTGCATCACCGGGCTCTATACATTTCTCACTGTAGGTGAACAAATGAGGTGAGAATTTAAGTCCTGAGCTGGCTACAGGAAAACTCAATTTTTGAAGTTGTCCTTTTTAAAGGCTTCCAGAAGCTCATTGCATTGCAAATCTAAAAATCCAGTAGTGAAATTGTCAGTGGAGAGGATAATTTGTTCATATGGCAGTTCTTTCAGCTGTACTCTTTGAGCTTTTGATCTTTAAAAGAGTAAAGCTAGAAAAGAATGAGGCAAGAAGGCACCTCTGGAGATCACCTTGTCCAGTCCCCTGCTCAGAGCAGGTTGCTCAGAGCTGTATCCAGACAGGTTTTGACTCTCTCCAGGGATGGAGACTACACATCCTCTCTAGAAAACCTGTCACAGTGTTTGGTCACTGTGAAATATTTTTCCTACGTTCAAATGGAATTTCCTGTATTTCCATCTTTACTCATGGTCTCTTGCCCAGTCTCTAGATACCATTGGGTATCTCTTGTCTTTACACTCTCCCGTTAGATACATGGGTTTTTTTTGTTGTTGTTGTTGTTTTGTTTTGTTTTGTTTTGTTTTTAAGTAGTTATCTAGATTATTTCAAAAAATATCTATAGAGACTCAGCTGACTCTTGCGTAGAGCTGACTGTTTTTTCTGAGAACTGTGAACTGATGAACCAGGGATGTAAAAGTTCAGTGAGCATTTTATTATTAAAGAAATGGCAACAGAACCCAGGATATTTGAGCATGAAAAAATCTATCTATCTGCATGAATGCATTTTAACCATTATTCTTGGTGCTTGTCAGCTTTAAGCCCAAAGCCATATTGCAATAAGGCCAGCAATGGACCTTTTGTTCCCCCATACAGATGTAGCAACGGGTACTTCAAGTTACACTCCCTTTGAACTCTGGATATAAAAACATAAACCTTCAGCAAGGATAATTGCTCCTATAATGGTTGAATTTCAAGAGTTTTAAATTAGCTTTTCATTATTGCAGGCTTCAGCTTCCTACATACAGAGCTGATCAAAATGAAAGCATGTTTTAAGAAAGTTTAATTTGCTGCGGCTTTTTTTTGTGTTACTTCTTAATAATCTTTTTAAACCCAGAAAGCAGGCATGGATCTTAAGCTAAACCAAAATACATTCCAATTAATAAGTACTAGAATTACCTGAACACTTTTTCAAAAAAATAAAGCCAAAGTCCACAAACATGCAAGAAATTATTTTCCAATTAACTATTTGAAAGAGGTTCACTAAAATATTTTGTAGATGTGAATGAACTTTAAAAGCTGCTTGCAACACATTGGCTGTTTTCCCACAAACAGATGAAAGATTAACAGATTAAGTAGGGATCAGCTACTAGGAATCTCGTGTGACCCATCAGAGCTAATTGAGACCAGACAGTTCAGGTTCGGATAGTGAGTACACAGAAGAAACTGTTTATATGCAATCTACAGCCCAAATTGTCTTCACCAAATTTAGTAACCTGGCTAATTTTATATAACTTAAATAAGCTAAGAG
>VZTM01015809.1:0-28892 GCA_013400555.1 Jacana jacana | reverse complement strand
TTCACTCTCTGACCACATCATGCAGCACCTTTGTCATGCTGCTTTTTATTGGTTTTCAGGGTTAGGAAAGGAATTTAATTTCTCTTTGAATTTTTTGAGATTGTTCTGTACATGCAATTGTCCTGTCAAAGAAACCATCACCTGTGGCTAAATGGGGTTTGGCTATAATGTATGCATGCAATACAAATCTACACTACAGCTTGATTATCCTTTTTGGTTTTTTTTAATGCATGAAGCATGAGTCTTCTCAAAAAACTCTCCTGACATAATATTCTCTCAGTGATGCAGAACAGTGGGTTTATTTCCCTCTTGTACTGTGATAGATGGCAAAGAGAATGATGTGTATCGTTGCCTGGAAATAAAAAGAACTAGATGTGGAAGAAATGTAAACAGGCATTTATGTCTGAGTGTGCAGTGAACTTGTTTCTGAAGGTGAGGCTTTCATGGGTGTGCATCGTGAGATGATGCATGGACCCCTTGGCTCTGCTCAGGTCTGCTGTAGTGGGTTTAATTCACCAGCTGTGCCAGGCAATATGTTAGGCAGGATGCCTTCTGACAAGGTAAACCAACAAGTCCACTTTCTGTTGATTCTTGATCTAATATGATTTTTTTCTTTTTTCCCCTCAATTTGAAACTTTCTTTGGAAGGCAAGGAACTACATCAGTACTCATCTTAGGCATGACTGTCTTTTTCAGAGAAGTTTGAAAAGAGCTGATTTCATTTCTCTGCTTTTTGTCCAACTGGTAATATTTACAAAGCACCTACTTAATACAGGAATCTGATGTCCATTTACTTTTCCTTTTCCAAGGACAATTACTTTTGCTTTTAAAACTTGCCCTAGCTGCTTTTTCATAAAGGCCATTGTAAGTCGGATACCTGATTTATCTGAATAACTTAAGACTTTAGTAAACATGTGAGGTTAAGGGATTTGAGGGAGGAAAATGCTTATTTCCCCCAAGGATTAGTGACACTGTATCCCTGACTGTAACCTCCCTTGCTTCTTTTCCCCAGAACGGATGGACGCCGGTGGTCCTTGGCCTCCCTTCCTTCATCTGGATATGGAACAAACACTCCCAGTTCAACAGTTTCAGTAAGTGGCACAGATCTTTTTCAAGCAATTCAGTTTGTACAAACACACCCTAACAAATCAGCTTCTGAGTCTTTACTAAAATATCTGATCTTTCTTCATTGTTTTGCTAACATTATTTAAAATACTAATTATTTTAAAAATTATTTTGATTATCGGTTCTGCTGCTTTTTCCTCCATTTCCCAGCTCCTGTCATCTTGCACTTTGCCTTTAGCATTGGTGAAAGCCCTGTGCAGCGCTTGGCTCGGCTGATGAGTTGAGAGGCACAATGCATCAGAAGTGGCAGCACTCTAAGAGATAGTGCATAATTACTAGCCAGCTCTCCACTTTTTTATAGCTGGGAAATGAAATTCTTGTCTGCTTTCAAGTTCTTAGTATGAGAACCTCTCCTAACAGGCTAGCAGAAAGAACTACTGATAATCCACATAGGTTACTCAACTCCAATAATTTGAACCTCCCAATTAAGCTTTTCAGTTCTTATATAAGTCAGTAGAAAGGCAGGCTGCAGTTTTCTTAAGTTCTGTACTTTCAAAAGGCTAATATATCATCAACACCAGTAAGGTAACAGCACTGTGTTAAGCCCCATACTTCTGAGATAATTCATACAATAATCTTATTCTTTAGTTTATGCAAACTAAATGTTGTGGTTTAATAACACATAACAACCTTGTACAGCCAAGCATAGAAAAATTAGAAATGTTAAGGCTGCCTTTAGACTTCAAGTTAACACACTTTTGTATCTGTATTATGGTGAGTGTCTTCAGCTGTGTGGTCACATATCACTGCCTCTTTCCATAATACTTTTACTGATAATTTTGTTTTACATGTACTATTTACAGAGTATATTCCTAGTAATTGTAATACAGAATTAATTAGGACTCAATACTTGACACTATCCAAATTTTGCACTGAATGCAGTATCGTTATTTCCTTGGGAACTGTTAAGTTTGTCTGTAAACTTTCTAGTGCCTCTCAAACATAATTTTTTCATCACCGTTCCTTAGGAGGTGTTAAATTCAGTCTGTATAGCAAGAGAAGAAATTGAGGTCAAAAGATTCCTTTTAGTATAAATTAATATGATTAATAATTGATTTTGTAACATTAATCTCATCTCTATAGCTTCGTATGTTCAGACATATTCTACTTTGCACCATTTCCACAATTATCTTTTGTCTCTCCAGACAGTTTTTGGTGGGTTTGGGTTGGTTGTTTTGTTTTGTTTTCTAAGAGGGCAGGTGACTTGATTTCAGTCTCCTGGTGGAGAAGTCTCTGTGCACGTATGTGTACAGATAATGGGCAGGAGCACAGGAAAATGTGGGAGAAGATTTCATTGCCAACATGAAAAAGATGCCCCTGGTTTTGCTGCTGAAGAATATTATATACTCAAAGACCTGAGAGCAACTGTTAAAAAGGAGCTCTGCTTTTGCCTTTATAGTCTTAGGTTAAATCTCTATGGGTGTAAGCCATGACTAAGTCCTTTTCTGGGTACATGCTAGGAGAGCAAGTACAGTTACTTTCAGTATGGATGACATCCAAATAGTTTGATCATTAGTAGTCACTGAGAGCTTCCAAGCTGCCTGTGACACCTTTGGAGACCAAGCTGCCTGCAGTGTGTGAGTCCTTCTTACCTGCAGGTGTGATTGGTATTCTCCAACAGTTTATAGTTTGACCAGCCTTTGGGTAAATGTCCATGGAGAAAGCCAAACTAACAGAAATAAATATAATCTGTTGTTTTCTAAGAGGGTTGCTTTAAACAGGGACATGAAGCTACTTTCGGAAAGTTCTCAGCTTTCTGACAGGGGAAGGAAAGCATATTTGTCTCTTGTCATGTTCCCAGGAAGAGCTGGATAGATTTTATTGAAATTTTTCCAGAACCTCCCTGCCCAAAATCCAACAATTCTGAGATAGATGTCACCAGTTCAAATGGTGTAAATATTGTAAGTAAAAGAGAACATGGTGATATAATGAGAAGCATGAAGGGATAGTCATACATAGTTCTCAATACACCTTCCTGCAGGAAATAGATAAAAACCTGTATTTTCAAGCCTTTTTTTTTTTTTTTTTTCTAAATGACTGAGTCTCTCATCTCTAGTCCTTTTGCTGGTTCAGTGTTACAGTCTCAGAAAGACATTGAAGTGGGCCTGTAACTATGTAGTGATGCAATTCTTGGAGCTATTAAATTTAGTATTACATTTCTAAGCCAATCCTACTTAATACTTGTCTATGACAAGACTATTATATGGTATTTCATAGATCAGAATTAATTTGATTGATCTGAATTACACCTTTGAAGTCGATAGGCAGTATTACTCCTGCATAGACTTTAAAACTGGAGTAAGAAGTAGTCAAGGTGCTTGTCAAAATTAATGCTACAGATGCGAATTTAGCAAAAATTTGGGCTTCCATTTGGTTTGATAAGTCCTCAAGATTACATTTCTTTTTGAAGCAAGATAGAAGGGAGACGGTAGACCTTCCTTCTGGCGTGTGTGTCAGTAGGAAATGAAGTATCAAGAGGAAGAGCCTCGGCTCTGTGTTCCACTGGCCTGAGTCTCTCTGTGGCCGTTAGAGCTGACCTGCATCTCTGTTGTCACGGACCAGCTGCTCTACCAATCAGCCAGCTGAACACACCAGGACATTTACTTCATCGTACATCAAGGGAAATCTATAGATTCTGCTTATTTTTTTTTGCTTCAAATGAGGGATGATACTTTAAAAAACCCCCATATTTACCCTTTTCATACAAATCATGAAGGCCCAATATATATCATCAGACCAACACTGAAAAAGTTAGAGAAGACCTTTTTCAGGTTGGATGAATATAGAGCAGTCGGTTGAATGGGCCAATATACAATTATTTTTAAACATCTAATCATTTATTCATTTTCTAGATGCATAGTTACTATATAAATTAACATAGTATTAGCTAGAATTTTTTTAGTGGAGAAGAGTTGGCAAATTCTGCATCTGGAATTGAGACACCAGGGGGATGTTCGTATTAGTCTGCTGCAAATATTGAGTACAGAGATGTGATTACTTAAAAATCAATACTTGAGAAGGGTTTCACTTTGCTTTTACACTTTCTCATTGAAAAGTTGTACACCTTAAGACTGCTAGAGAAGCCCTTGGCAGAGGAAAAGTCCATTTCTCATCACAGTCTTTATCTTCAGGGCTTGCTTTAATTAATCTCCGGAATTACAAACTTTGTGATCTGATTGCTTTTAAGGAGAGAAAGTGGAGGGAGGATTTTGTTGGGTCATCTCTGAGTTGACTAGCACTGCTTCCCTGGTGATTTTCCCATTGGGAGGCATAAAGCTTTTAATGCTTTTTCTAGACTTAACAGTTTGGGATTTCTGCCCCCCCCACCCTTAACTCTAGTTACTAGTAACTCTGTGCTAATCTTTCTTATTGTGGTACTTTTAGTTTAATTTTGTTTCAAATGCAGTACCAGAACTTGAGTACCTGCTAGTGCAGGTTTGTAAGACGGTGTTTTATGGTGCCTGCTCTGTGAACGGGGTACCAACAGACACATACTTTTTCTTTGAAAAGGGCTGCTCTTTTGTCATAGGCAGGTGCTTTTTCCCCACTCTTTGTATTGTGTCAGACAGACAGACAGACTTCAAAGAAAGCTCTGAAAGTCAAACAGGGCTTGCATAATTCCATACCGCTGGAGAGAATCTTCCCTGTATTTGGCCCAAGCAGCGTGCACGGCAGAGTAGCTGTGGGCGAAGGGGCTACCAGATACCCAGACTCTCGTTTTGGCTTCAGCGGGGATTAGGCCAATGTAAGCTGACACACCACCGGGATAATCATCGCTGTGTGGACGCTGAGCTGGAGATGACTTCCCAACGTGATCCCTGCACTTAGACCTGCCTGAAGGAAAGCAGTGGAAGTGGTGGTTTCCTGTTTCAACTGTGCCTGGGGAGTTTGTGTATGTCCCAAGACTTTCAAGAGGGTTCTTTTCTAGAAATACCTCTGTGCAGTGCAGAGGGAGTGCATCTGGGGTCTGGAGCCCATTATTTTTATCAAAGAATATAATCTTTAGGTTTAGAAGTTCTCACGCTCAGATCTTCATCTCAGTCTCAGCTAGAATTCTCTAGATAAAGCTATGCTAGGATCTCCAACAATCTTCTTCGTTTTAATTCAGCTCAAGTGCAGCTGTAACCTTCCTGACAAGTTTGGATGTGCCTGTTTTAGGTGATTTCAGAGTATTTTCTCTTTGCTATCAACGCTACAAGCATGCAGGACTCAGAGAAGAGTCTTGTCAGCATTTGGCTTTCATCTCTTGGCCATCCTTCTTAGCTTTCTTTCCCAAAAGGCATCAAGAGCTAATGAGTCTGGAAAAGCATGCTAGGTGAGGTAAAGCTGTGGTCGTACATGCTGTATCATGTCTAATTCCCTCCTACCAATACTCCTGGTACTAGGATGCAGTGATTTCCAGTTTGAGTGAGGGTCATTGCAGCAAAAAGAAAAGTTTTTCCACTGGAACAGTGTACATAATTAATTTCATCAGATCAATGAGGAGCCTCGGAACTTAGATTAGATGATGTTTTTAATAAGGCCCACTGGTGTTACTCAGTGCTACTCTGGATTCAACACTTCTTCCCCACTTCCCTCTTTGTTTTTAAAGAGACTTTTTAATTTGTCCTTACAAATTTTCTTTTATATTCTTACTTTTGTAAAATGGAAAGGGGCATTGAGAAATCACACAAGAAAAAATACATTTGTTAGTTGACCTACAGATTTTTTCCCCAGAATGTCCAGCATCTGATGTTATTAACAATTCCCACAAATATTAGTTTTAATCTCAGGTTTCTTGAGGTTCAGAAATGAAAACAGTTTCATGTCTATCACTATCACAGGATGTGTGTCATATAAATGCACCAATTTATTTAAAGATTAATAAGTGTTTAGGTCTATAACAAGAAGCTTTGCTGATCTTACAACTCTGCAAAGTCAGCTAAAGGGAGAAAGAAAACCTCAGCCATTTTCAATAGCAATTTCTAATAAGAGCCAATAATCAGCAAAAACTCTCACAGCTACACAGCTCCATAGCATTCTGCATGCCAGTGAAACTCCTGAGCTGAGAGAGCATGAGGGAAAGGGAAAGAAAGTTGCTCACCACTCCAGGAACCTCCTTGTTCTTTCCAGAGTAGCACTGGTACTCACGTACCTTCCTTTCTGTCTCCTGATAGTAAATTACCTGCATGATAGTAAATTACCTGCTTTAATAGTTCCAGAATTGGATGCAGAGGTTCCCTGTCCTGCTCCCAAAGTTTCCCTGATCTCACCAGCTCTGTCCTTGTACGTAAGGGTTGGCTTAGCCTCATGAGAACAACAGAGGCACCTGGTCTGATAAGTAGCTTTCTTTTCCGCTGGAGTGTGCAGTGTCTGGCAGAATCCGTTCCTCTTCCATTCATTAGCTGACCCCTATGCATGCGTTTAGTGCATTTCTTTTCTGTATTTTTTTCTGTACTCAGTCATCATGCTCATCTCAGGAGAAGCTGCACCAGCTGCCCTTTCAGCCCACGGCAGATGAACTTCATTTCCTGACAAAGCATTTCAGTACCGAGAGCATCACTGATGAGGAAGGACGCCATTCGCCAGCCTTGAGGCCTCGATCTCGCAGTCTCAGGTGAGCTTCGAGTTGCTTGTTGAATTTGTAAGGTGTGGGACACGTGCATTGCATTTCTATGTGTGCTTTCGGATCTGAGAAGAGTCATTTGTGCTTGTTTTGTTACAAGTTTGTGAAATTATTTTAATCGACGTTTAACGCACCTCGCCTAATCAGGAAGGACTTTCTGTGTTGTTTCCACCTTTGATGCTGAGGTTTTGGGATGCGATATGGTTAGCGTAGTCTGCTTTTACATCTCCACAGAACTTTGTGAAAACACCATCCACAGGTGTCTCAGACTACATCTATAGGAAGTAGGTTTCCTTTAGCGAAGTTTCTTCTCAGAATTCTGCTGCATTAATAAAAGGAAGTGGCTACAGTCACTGTTAATAACTTTTCCAGCAGTGCTTCAGAAAGGGTATTAAACTAGAATAGATAAAGTCAAAACCTTAAATGGAACTGCACCCAAGGGGAATTTTGTAATAGTGCTGAAAACATTTCTCCTGCATTAGCAGTTGGATAAATTTTACAGTTGCTTCAGAGAATTGGCTGTTCAGAGATAACTATCCAGGGATTATTTCCTTGTGTGGTTGATTTTTCCATACTTAGAACCAGAAGCAACTGGATCTTCATCTTTCACAGAATGGTGGAATGACTGAGGTTGGACAGCTGGAGGTAGGACTGAGGTTGGACTCTGGAGGTTATCTCATCCAAACTCCTGCTCAAGCAGATTGCCTAGGACCATGTCCAGATGATTTTTTAATATCTCCAAGAATGGAGATTCCACAAACTCTCTGGACAGTCTTTCTTGCAGGTCTCTAGGAATAATGTGGAATGAATCCACAAATATTTTGTATCATGGCAAAAGCCTTAAGTTTTGCTGTGTGTTTAGCGCTGGACCAAGTGACTGAACATCTAGACACAGCACCTTGTGAAAGGAAAAGGACTGATGCAAGCAGGGGACAAGGAGGTGAAGTCTCCCTTCTGCTTCTCACGTGAGTGTGTCAGAGGTGGCTATCACCTTTACATTTATGGACAAGATTCAGAAACTCTGCTGGCTGGAAATACTGAATCAGCGTGTCCAGCTCAGGACCTAACTCAGGGTTTGTAGTAGAAGGAAGTGAAACAGGCCAAGATAACAAAAAACCCCATGCTGAGTATTGTGTCATGGCAGAGGTGACCTTTTGTGATTATTTGTAATTATTTGTGTGTTCTGAACTTCAGTGCAGGCTGCATGGTAATTGCATATGGATCTCCTAAGTGTAGTTACACAGTAATCTACAGGAGCAGGTGAGTTCTCTAGGTAGTAGCACACTTAGCCTGTGATCTCTGCAATTTGCCATGTAGTAAAAGACTAGTGACATGATTTGTACTAAGTCCCTTTCAACAATAGTCCCACTTCAGTCCTGTTGCTGTCACTATTAACGCTGACTATTGCCGAGTAGTGTAACTGTAGCAATACTAATTCTCTATCAATAAGACACCTGCTGTAGGTAGACAACACATCACTAAAGCAATTATTGTCCTTTCTAACACAGACGTATTGCTGATGGCATAATGAAGTATGAAACACTCTTGCTTGGGAAGAATGATGTAAATGATAAAACCAAGAGCCCAGTTTTGGGTTTTGCCTTGTTAATGCGGATTATCAACTTGCTGAGAATTTTACCTCCACGTGCCAATTTAAAAGGAGAGTTATGCAGTAGGTTTATAATTTGTGACAAGACTAGATTAGTTCAGTATGTCACATAACTATGCCATTAATCTTCTTTCTCTCTTGAATGCTTTCTCTAGCTCTCTGTGGTTTTCAGGATGACAATGGCCAGCCTTATTGGTATTCCAAAGCTTAGAATGAAGTAATTTAATTTTTTTAAACTTACTGTGCCTGATTGGTTTTTCATTTTGTGTATTGCTAGTCCTGTGATGCTGTGTGACTCTAAAGCACCCGTGTCACTACCAGGCATTCATGCTGACCCTTGTACTTCAAAGGAAAATTGATAGGTCAGTCCAACCAACTGGAGCAATGTTTGCAGGAGTAAATGCCCTCTTTGACAGAGGGTAGCCTGTCCTTGTAAACAAGCAAGTACTGAAATATGTGAAGACCAGACCTTATTCACTGCACAGCTTGCTTATTTATTTTGCCCACATGACAGATTTAGCTTGCTCGGTGAGAGGATATTTTTACTTGAAAAATGAGAAAACAAAATCTGAGCAGTTAATGTCTTGAAAATGAAGCAGGGATTCCCTAAAAATGTAATATTTTCGTAGCGTTTAATGGCCTTGTTTGATCAACTTTAATGAAAAGCAGATGAACAAAACACATCAGATGTTTTCCTTAATTGGCAGTCACAGGTTTGTAATTTAAGGGATGGTCTGATCTTTATGACTGATTGTTAACACGTACTCATTTTTCATCCATTATGACTGCAGCTTCACATCTCTCTTTAGGAGAGAGGAACTGGTATTTTGAAATGTCACTGTCAAATGGTGTGACTGTTGTTTTTGAGGGTCTCTGTAACCCAAGGTTTTTTAGAAGTGTCACGTGAGCCTTTCATGCTTCTAGGTAGAAGAAAATATTGCCTGGATGTAACTTCAGGGAAAATCTACTTGTTTGACTAGAAATTTACCATTTTCTTGTATATAGCTGCAAATGTTCTGTTTATACAGAGCAGTCTTAATGATCAAACTGGATGAGAAAAGTGACACAGCATACAGTTGTGGAGGGTAGGTGACACTTCTGTTGCTTGAGGTGTTCAGTTCCGCCCGTGTGGGTTGAAGATACTCATCACTGAACTAATCATGCCTTATTTGAAATCCCACAAGTTCCGACACCAAAGGTGTGGCACCAGTTCTTTCCCAACTGTTTTCCTGTGCAGGGGGAAGGAGGTAGCCTGAGACCAATGGCGGAATCCAAAAGTGTCACGTGCTTATAAAACTGGTCACTAAAGCCAGAAGACTGTTCTCTCATCCATCTCCAACAGGTCCGGCACTCAAATGCTTAATGAAAGGAATGTATTTCCTTGTGATCCACTTATTATGGTGCTTACAGCGTTTCTCCAGTAGAAGAAAATATCTCTTTATTACCTGCAGAACTAGTTCCTAAATGTCATCTCTTAACTATTCTCTCTTTTTTTGCTAATACAACTGTCAAATCCTTCAAGTTATTGACCAACAGAGAGATGCCCAGACTGCATTCACTTTGTTTACAACAATGCTGGTCTTTACCTGAAGATCTTTTCTCACAGGAGTAAAATGCCTGGAGAGTGTGAATTCTTGCACATACTTGGCATCATTACTCTTTTTAAGTTAGAGAGACGCTGCCTCCATCTTTTCCTGGTTCTCTTTGCTTGTCATCCTTTAGTGGTTGCTAAAGTGGGAATGCGTGGAGAATGTCAGAGATAAAAGTAGACTTAACCAATAATGACTTCTTCAAGAGCTGCCTTTGTGCATTCACTCAGCCCACCAATCTGCCCATTTTTCTTGATCTCTTTTTGTATTTTGGGATAATGTTGTCTAGGGAAAAAGAGTTGAAGAATGTAGCAATGGATTTTGATATAGTTGAAGCAGATGAGATCATCCTTAATCAAATATGCTCCTTCATCTCTTTGCTGCCTAGTGCTTTTGAAATGCAATCCTGCAACCTGACTTTTGACATGTGAGATCCTGCTATTAAGATTATACAGGGACAGCTCCTAGAAAATGCCAGTTTCTAGGCTTCTAGACAAAGAGGCTGGAAAGGCTTCTGACAGAAATGAACCTGAGATGGGACTGAAGAATAGGTGGTGTGAAACCACACTGGTGGCCCACATAGTCCATTTTTATCTTAAACACTGATCCTGCAGGTTGTAAGGCTCTCTCATTTTGCTGCACTTAAGCGTCAGCTTTAACCACTTGAGTAATCTTGGTGGTTTCATCACTTCATGCTGCTGCTTTCGCGAGCTGTGGAGGAGCAGGCGGTGCTCCCTGCAGAGCAGGGATTCACACAGCCATGGCTTCACTACAGATGGAGGATGATTTTATGTTCTGAAGCGTAAGGCATCTATTTCTTATGAAAATACATTCTAACTCCATTACAGATAATGTCTGTCTCTTTGTTTTCTCTCTCCAGACAGTGAGTCCTGTGAACTTGATTTTAAAAAGTTGTCCAAAGTGATCAGTTTTAAATTTATTAACTTTCGGTATCACTCACCCTCTTTATGCTTTCCTGTTGTAAGGAAAACTGGGTATTCTTATTTGCCCTCTATGCTGTTCATGACTTTAAAGTTCTCATGTTTTCTGTCTGAAGAAGACCCAGTCTCTGTTGCCATGCAGAAAAACCCTCAAGTATTGGAAAGAGCTAGTTGTAGCCTCTGTGTAAGCCTGTAGAAAAAACTCATTAGTCCTCACTTGCAAAGAGATTGTGATTGCAATGTATTCCCTTTCTGTCCTCTCACATATACACCTATATATTATAATTATTATTTATTATGTTATTATTTATATTTATAAGTATGCCCACCCACACATGTACATTCATAAGAATGTCACTCTTAATGTAAAGAAAGTCTGAACCGGAAAATGGTTCAGCGATACAAAACCAGTCACAAATGGTGTTTGTCCACAGGCTAAAGGTGGCTGAAGCTCAGTGTTTGTAAAAACGAATAAAAACCTGCAAAATATAAGTAAACAAACCCAGAAATTACTTTTCAAAGCTCCTAGTGAGAAAGATTCTTCACTGTTCTGTTTCACCACTTGCCTGTTCCAGAAGAAGAAGAATTAGTGGATATTCTGCTTTGCCTCAGGTTCCCTTTTTTTTTCTAGCAGCACTGAAATAACTGCCCAGTGTGGGCTTTCTGTGCTGTTTGGTTATGATTGTGCAGGAAGAAGGATCCTTGAATAAATACTAAAAAATAATCTTTAATTACACATTTAATTTTCTACGTTATTTCCTCCATGGTACAGGTTGTTGTAATTCTGCAGTAAACTATATTTGACTATTTTTGTGCATATTGCAAAAGTTCAGATTTAGGCAGATGGATCCCGCTTTGCTGAGCTCAGTTCTCCTTTGGTCATTGTCCTTTCCACAAGCAGGATTAGCCCCCAAGGTCCAAATGTTGTGGTAGGTGAAGAACCGAGTCATATTTGCTGTGAAGTTTGATGGACAGATGTAGACTGGCCGTATTTCCTTCTGCTTTAATGTCTCTTTTTTCATGGGGAATTTTCTGACTTCTGGTATTAATGTAAGTTGTATGAGGTCAGAAATGTATATATTTATTTCTTAGGGGAATAGGAAAGCTGGTGCTCTCCTCACCTTCAGCAGAAGGTTTAACTTAGTTTTTACTTGATACAATGACAGCTCTCTAATTTTAAAATTTCCTGTTTTCTGTGTCTGGAAATGACAGAAAATGAAGGCCTATAGTTTAATTTTCCTGCAGACACTGACTTGGGTAACATGCTGTAAATATATCCTAATTGAACCTTAACGTACAAGGTTAAAGCAGAGGGCAGCTCAATGCTTTTGACTTCTCTGCTTTATCCTGATAAATACAGCTGCCACAGTGAAGGAAAGAACAGGTATTCGTAAACATCTCAGTTTTATTTAATCGCAGTTAAACAAGATTTTGTAAGATTTAATTTATCACTGTAAGTGCTACTCCTTTACATACCTGTCTGGAAGCGATTTTCACTTTCTAGCATCAGATAAAGACACATGAATTTTGGCAAGTTGAAGGCTAGAAACCTTTGCAGGAGATAGATGTCAACAAAAGTCTGCCACCACATCATTTCATAAAGCAGAGGGAGGGTGAAGAAGGGGAAAGGAGAGTAGTTTTTCATTCTGCTGTTAGGCTTAAGGGGACAGATATGATTCTTCTAATGTCTGCTCTGCTGAAATGAAAAACTCACTGACAGTAATAATTTCTTTGACCTACCTATCTACACCAAGAGAAGAGAAGCAGACACTTTTTGCCTTAAAATGTTATGCACGTGCACAGTATGTGTCCTCTGTTTTACAGAAAATAATCTGTTCCTTTGTGAGGCTGGAAATGTTAGACTGCTTTAGTCCTGTATGTGAAACTTTTGGTGCTAGATAGATGTGTGCAGCTGCTGCATTTGAAAAGCTGTCATGCCAATAAAATGTATTAAACTCCTTTTTCTTTTTTTTTTTTTTTCTTTTTTTTTTTAAATTCTAAATTCCCTTACATTCTCCCTTGGTGGTGTTCAGTTGTCTGCCTGGTCCTGGCTTCTTTTTCTCCTGGTTGTGTCTCAAAAGTGCTGTAAAGTAAGCAGTGATGCCTGGCAACCAGCCTTTGCTTAGTTAGTCAGTTATCCATCCAATTATGTCTGCAGTTTCCCAGGCTAAGGATCAGCATAAAAAATTATAGTGCAGTATATGGTGTTGCAGTCCTGCAATAAAGGTACACGTTTCATTTGACATGTTATATCGGGTGAATTTTAGTTAGAATGACAGTTTGAACCTTGATCCCAGGTTTTTCACTGAGCTGTTTGTAGACTCTGTCGTTTTAGGTGCTAAAAGGTGGCATTAATCAGCTTCCAGATAGGAGACGAAATTTCCAATTGCCCAAGGCAGCCACAGGATTAGAAGTGTTTTCTTTCTTGACCACCAGTAGACTCTTGTGCAGAGAAACGATGTTGTTTCAGAACTGTGAAAAACAAAAGCAAATCCAATAAACTCCCGTATCGTCATGGCTCTCCTTAAGGAAACGCTGCATCTGCTGGTGGGGGAGTTCAAGTAACATGATTTCTGCATAGGTCTGAATTTCCCGTATCCTGATGAATAAATTGCCTTGAAAGCAAGAGGCAAACCCCCTCATGTTTTATTGTAGCCTTAAGACAGCAAATACTTAAGCATACACAAATTTTAGTAGGGCTGCTTTAGTGTTACAGTGAAGTACGTACGTGCCTCCATATTGCTGTAGTTAGTGTCAAAGGGCTTATATATCCCTGTAATTTACACCTCACTTACATCACACGGGGAAATAGCACATCATAGACAAAGAAGTTCTTCATTAGCTGTGTTCACCAAGTTCTTCAGCTCCCTAAGAGCTGCCAGAAAACAAGTGTCATATGTTTGTGTCAGGTTGTTTGGTCTTGGAGAAAGAAGGATAAAGATAGCAGCTGAGATGTGTGGGGGAATTTGCTTCTAAGGCTGAAATTTAAATGTTCTTAGCCTTCTTGTTATTGTGTCATATGTTACACATGAATATAAATGGAAGTTTCTTTTTGAAGACAATTTCCCTTGATTAAAAATAGTTATCTACCAAGCTAAGGGATGTATTTTCTTCAAAAAAAGTTGATGAATTTTTGTTTTTACTTGGTATCCAAAGCATCCAAATCAGTTTTTCTCCTTTAACATAAGGTTCAGGGAGAGATTTAATCTGAAGTGCATTTTCCCAAGTGGAGGGATAAACCTTAATAAAAACAAGACACAATGTAATTCATGGAATTCCAGCACCAGGCATGAAAATAGATTGGTATTGCTATATTCCACGAGCCAGAGAGTTAAATTTTCTTTGAATTGTAAATATATGTTCCCAAAAGAATGTTTTTTCCTTTAAATAGGTTAGCAGCAAGGTAGTAACTGTAATGCATTCCGAGTTTAAAATGTATTTATTCCGTTTAGAGACACTCATTTCATCCTTCACAAGAAAGTTTAAAGTGTCTGAACTCGTTCAAGACGAAATCGTGTTTTTTGACACAGAGAAAATATTTTTAGCGATATGTAGTACTCTTAAAATCAGACAGACAATGATGGTGTAAGACTCCGAGTAATTGAAGCCCTTGCTTGTCTTGAACGTTCAAACGAGGCAACTGGAGAAACGAGGTGCTGGAGGCGATCCTGAAGCTGGGGATTATCTGCGTTACCTCACTCCGGCTGTCCTCGGCGGCGGAGTGAGTCAGAGCATTGCATGCCACCACATGCGATGCAATGAGATGCAACTCCTCTTTCAAATAATAACTAACTAAATAAATTACCCAAACAGTAATATAAATGCAGTTTGTCAAGATGTAGTGTCCCGTGTTTTTTGAAGTTACTTCCCAACCTATGCATACATGCATATGCAGCTGCGGTAAAAAACATGCCTCAAGGGAGTGCAGTTTTCATAAAAGTATTCTGTTCTTATTGCTTGTGGTATTTATAGATAAGATTTAGCTGAAGAACAGTGCTCATGCACCCCTCCTGTACTGTGGTATTCCTCAGACAAAGGAAAGCAAGGCATCTCAAATTCCTTGTTCTATTTCACCCTGCTCCTTTCTAGCACTAGAGAACTCCAGAGAAAATAGTGATTTTTATATTATTATTTTTTTTCCTGGGCAGGATTGAACCCACTGCCATGGAGGGAAGGAAGAGAACAAGGGAAATTACAGATATACCTAAAACAAATGCACTGATTATTTACATGCTTGTATGGTAGGGCTGGAAATTCACTGCAAATAGGTGGGTTTCTGCCTGAGGTCACGTGAAGATGAGAGTTGGCAGTTTTCAGATGAGTTAACTGTGGGGTTGTAGATTGCAATTGCTTGCTAGGATTTGCTCTGAATTTAAGCATCTGCCTGTTACTGAAGTGAATTTGAAGCTTTGGAAGAGCTACAGCCAGCGTGGCAACGTTATGACCAGCACTGGATTTCGGAGGGTTTTGATGTGCTGTCTGTAAACAATAACATACTTCCTTTTCTCCTCTAGCCCGGGTCGCTCCCCGATTTCCTTTGACAGTGAAATAATAATGATGAATCATGTGTACAAAGAAAGGTTTCCAAAGGTAAGGAACCGCTTTTTCAATAATACATTCAATGAACTTGTGACCAAGCTCAGAATTAATTTGCAGCGCTCATTGGAGAAGGAGCCCAGCTCTTATCTCTGATTTCCAAGCAGTGGGGTTTGTTGAGAGTTTGAGGCTGCATTCTCTGCCTCACACGTTAATTCTGCAGTGGAAGAAAAAACTTTGGGTGTTCGTGTATGTACATCGTATTTACTAATTTCTCATGTCTTTTATTGGCATGACAAATGCTCGCAGGAATGAGGAGAAAGGCAATGTTCTGGCTGCTCAGTCCATTTATGTTGTTTATGAGACCAGTGTCTCCAGCTATTTTTAACTAATCCATGTCTTTTTCTTTATATTGCACATTGGATCGAGGTTTGAAGAGGAACATTTTGTTTAGTTTCATATATACTTTTAAAAGCTATTTTAGAGTAATTTAAGAGTAAGTTGAATAACATTCTCTCATTATTCCCTTATATAACTGCACTGATTTGATTTATACTCATCCAAACGTCTTTGGTTTTAGTAGGCTTTCCATTTACATGTTGGAAATGCAAAGTTTTAAAGTAATTCCAAATTATGCTAGAGGCTTTGGGTAAAAACAAGTTTGCCACAGGGCAATGAAGATAGATTTAGGTTTTTAGAAAAATCAAGCTGAGTTCAGTCACACTGAAATGTGCTGAAGTGATCTGCAGTGAAAACAAGTGTGGAGTGTTTTTTTCTGAAAACCCCACCTGAATGTTGATATCCATGTAATCAAGCTTTGAAAGTTAACATCTCATTGAAATGAGCATAGAAGATCCGAGATGATCTGTCCCAGAGCTGTCGATAGGGCCATTCCTTCCAGTTCTACCAGTAGCAAAAATAGATGTTTCATTGGAGACAGGATATCAGGGCGTATAGTCATAGAAATGCAGGGTATCTCTTGCCCAGGGCAGTGATTTTCAGCTTCATGGTCTTGCCTAAAAGTTCTGAAAACTGCCTCATATCTTACGTCCCTACTCTGCAGACCCAGGGAGGAATAAGGCCTCAGGACCAAGATATTTTTATGGTCATTTGCATTTTCAGACAGTGTGTTCTGGTTAGTTCTTGTTGTTTGCTCATGTGAATGTAACTTTTGCCTTTGGTATGATATTTGTATTCTCAGCAACACCCTATTGTATTTTGGAGTATTTTGTAAGCCTTGTGTATTTTGGAACTGCAAATAATGTTACTTTTGCACCCTACTTGTTTAAGTTCTGGGATAGTTAAATTGGAGAGTAATTTCTCTCTATTCCATATTCACAGGCCACGGCGCAGATGGAAGAACGGCTGGCTGAGTTCATTGCCTCTAATGCTCCAGAGAACGTGCTGCAATTAGCAGATGGGGTCCTAAGTTTCATTCATCATCAAGTTATTGAACTGGCCAGGGATTGCCTAGATAAATCACGTGAAGGTCTTATTACTTCTCGGTACTTTTATGAGCTGCAGGAAAACTTGGAGAAACTTCTCCAGGATGTAAGTGTTCTCTGGAAAGCAGAATATATTAGTTTGATTGAAACTTTAAACAATAAGCCAGAGCTTTGATTTTTAGGAGCAACAATGTGGACTCCAGTGGAAAGGCAGGAGGTGTCAGGAGATCTGAGTTGTTCCAGTCTGCTGTTGATCTACCACGGGCAGATTTGAGCAAATGGCTTCACCTGTGTACTTTGTTTGTACAAAAGTTAAATATGCAGATGAGGAAGTCAAAGGCAGTCTTTGCCATTTATGAAAATTGGGTTCATCCAGATGAAGGAAACTACTGAACTTTTCTTTCATGTACTTCAAGACTCTGAATGACTTATTAATTACAATAGTGCCTTCAGGAGTGAAAACACCATAGTTTGTAGTGTTGCTATTAATTTTTCATAAAAGATTTTCTTGAGCTGAACTTAATCCAGTTGTGGGTTTTTTAGTACTTCGATATGTTTTGCGGTGTTCAAAGCACATGAAAATACACAAGGGGGCACAATTTTAATGCATGCTGAGTATGCAGCAGCTACTCATTAAAAACTGCTCTTTTCCTTTAAAATGAAAATAATACAAAGTTCCAAAGAATCTTTTAGAATTTATGCTACAGCTGTTGTGAAGAGTCAGTGCTGTTACCGGATGCTGGATCCAGACCCCCGTTTGGGAATGTCTTTGTAATCCTCTGCTTTGATTTAAGGAGATTAAGCTGAAAACACAGGGTTGTGAAGATCCCAGTCTCAGATAACAAATATTACTGAGACACCTGGAAACAGAGCACCAGAAATAATTTATTTTCGGTGATGATTTTTCATCTGTTTGGTGAAGATGCATTTATGTGTCATGGATCAGTTTGCCAGCCCACTGACACGAATGGTGCTAGTTTCTGCCCCTTGCCACCCTCCAGGCATTAGAAAATGGCAGATGAATACAAATACTATAGCAATATACAATTATTGTATTAAAAAGCTTTGTTAAAACTGCAGAAATCTTCCTTTGTATCAGCTAAAATCTTTGGCTCACCCCATTCATGTGAGAGTGGCTGTAGTTTCTCTGGTATTTGTTATGCATGGGAGAAGAATGACTCCTGTTTGGTTTTGTGGTGGTCTGCCTGCATGGGGAGTATAATACTGACAGATCAGGAGAGGTGGGGACTATCTTTCAAGGGCCTATTTGGTTGTCTGTCGGTGGGTGGGATATCAGCAACTGCTGTGGATGCTGTTAGTAATTAAAAAATGTGTTTCCTGGTGAAATTGGTGTTCTTGGGATGCCATGCAAGAGTTTGGGTGTTGATGCCACAATCCAGGGCTGGAGAAGCTGCATCTGGTCAAATAAATTGTTTGGTATTTGTGGTCTTTAAAAGAGAGGAGAATTTGAGAGTGGCAGCATAGCCTTCCAGAGCAGGGTCAACATCACCCAGATCTTACTGGTGGGCTCCGTGCTGGCTGGCTGCAGGCTGGAGAGGCAGGGAAGAGGTCCTGCCTGTGCAGGGCAGTGAAAGGGGAGATGGAGGGATTCCCTGCAGCCAGATGAGCATGTACCACTGGGTCCACCTTGTATCTCTGGAAGCAGGGTCTTTGTACATGTCAGCTGTGAAATAAGGGATCAGGCCTCTTTGTGTGATTGCTTGGAAGTTGTAATGGTTTCACTGTACGTGGGTGTCCATGCTTGGCAAAGCGGCTTAGGGTGTGAGGGAGCTGCAATGTGCTTATAAGCTTCTGGTGGCAGATACTTGGAGCTTGAAATCCTCCCACTCCCAGACTTTCCTATTCTGTATGTGGACAATGATTAACCATAAGGACTTAAGAGAGTGGTAAGTTGTGTCTGGCCACTACCAGTCTGCACTTTCTGGCCTGAAGAAGTTAATCAGGATCTAGGGAGAAGGTGTGCATCATATAAATTTCTTTTTTCCTTTCCTCTGCCCTTCCTCAGAACAAATCTTCAAAACACACTTCTTAAATGTCCTTTTCCCTTTGATCCTACTGCTCCTCCTAAGCACAGGGACAGATGACATTGAACTGTTATTAGAGAAGATACAATGGTCATCTCTGGGCTTGTTCAGGAATTGACATTCAGGGCTTGCTTTGACCTCTTCCTCCTTAAAATCTTCTGCAGAGCCCCTGGGGTGTGTGAAGGGTCAGCTCTTAAATTTAATTGATTTACTTTAGGAAGTGAGGTGGGCCAGAGATGATTAAAGGGAGAGCTTAGAGAGACACGGGAGGCAGAACAGGCTGGGAAGGAAGAGGACAAAGAAATTGAAGACAGCAGAGGAATGCCAAAGACTTCATTCCACATCTTTCTCATGTATTTTTTCTGTTCTATCATAGTTACCTGTCTTTTATATTTTAATATTTTAAAATTACCTGTATTCCCCTGTTTCCAGCCTGTGCTTTGCCCTTCAGATTGCATTCTGAAAGGAAATAAGTGGAACATTTCTGTCTATATATATAGAAATTGGCTGTAATATTTCTTTTGGAGAATTCACCTGAAATGCAAGAAATTTGGAGTCAATATTAGATTCTGTCAAGCTTGACTGCAGAGTCTTTACCTTTGCTTAGCTTTAATGTGTCACCTGGAGTTACATACTATATAAAAATACCTACTGGAAGGTCATTGAAAAAGCTCTGCTACTTGGGAAGTTGTATGGTCTGTGCAGTAGGATATATAGTTTTATGATATATTTTTGTAAGATGATTAGAAAGATTAGGAAGATGATTTTGTAGTGAATAAGGAAATGAGCAGCAGCAGGTCAGCAGGTGGCAGGAATACCCATGGATTTTCTTACAGGTTTACTGTGAAAGAATGGATTCTCCTGAAATTCTTTAAGGTGCTGATTCTGACACGTAGCAAGAGACTCACTTCACGCTGTATTTCAAACCAGAGAAAGAAAACTTGTTTTAATGTCTTGCAGTTTGAGTCTACTTTATTGTAAACACATACTCGTAAAATAGAGTAACTGAGTATGTAAATAATGAGCTATTTAAATAGACAAAACCAGAAAGATTTAAAAAGTTTTTAGATCCTGACTTTTGCAATGAAGTGCCAACAAATCTCATTAGTTATGGCAAATGAGATCTCTTCCCTTGTTCGTACCATGAAATAATGCCTTTTAGCCAGAAAAACCTATTGCTTATTGCATCATTGAAATTATCTTGAAGTAAAATTGAATTTAGGATATTTTCTTTGTTTTGGAAGACACAAACTTGAGTGTTATACTCCACACTTAAAGTTAAAAAGTTGAAAAATAAGATAAAGCACTTACAAAACAGAATATGTGATATTCTTTATCTCTTGCTGTGGGGTGTGGTTAGATGGTGAGATGGGAGCTCAGGTTCCGGGTTAAAAAAAAGGTTAGAGTCAGTTATTACCTGGTGGAATTGATGAGGTGAAACTTGCCAAGGGAAGTTTAATGGCTTTTGCGTAGGTGTAGCCAGTTGGTGAGGAAGGTGAAGGATCACAGGTGTTTCTGTGCAAGGAACAAAAGGGAAAGGCAAGGTGTTAGAGTTCTACTGCAGTGACTGCTGCTGCACATTGGCAAATGGATATTCCGATTGGGTTTGCTTTCTTAATACGAGGCTGAGTGTGAATTTATCGGTTCTTGGCATTGCAGGTCTATTGTTTTGGTTTCCATCGGTATATTAGCTCAATTACAGCGTTGTGACTTGCATATCCCAGTTATTGGTCCTGCTGAACCCCAGGGGAGGACAGTGATTTTAATTTCATGCCCCAGTAGCTACAGTTAGTGACGGATGGGTCTTTCAGATGAGGGAATCGGTTTGTAAATTACCCCTTGCTACCTCCTGTACACGTGTCACTGGCAATGTGTGCAGGAATGGCATCAGCCTCTACCCACAGCCCCCACAGCTTCTCCCTCCTCCCCTCGGGAGGCAGGGCTGGGGAAGGGGGAGAGACCCTGAAATGCCACCAGCAACCTTCAGACAAGCGTGTCGTCATTGGGAACTGCTAATTAGATGGCAAGCTTCGTACCAAGGCCTATGGAAGCGGCAGGCAGCTCTTGGCTATATAACCCTCTGGTTTCCAGATGCTGTCCTTGGGACAGACCGTAAACAAGGCGTCTGCAGGGATGTCCGGGCTGTCCTGCGCGGGAAGGAGACAAGAAGAGGCAGTTTTACTGAGGATCTTGGAAGAGCAGCGCCGTGCAGAGATGATGGCTGAGTGGCTGTTACAAGTTGTGTCTGATTTTTGTAATCCTTTTTTTTCCTCTTCTTCTTCTTTTTTTCACCCCTTCTGCTATTCCCTCTCATTTGGCAGCCATGGTCTAGCTTTTCATTTTCAAAACAGACACCTGATTAAATTAGTTACATTTTTAAATTATTTTGCCTAAGCTGTTGTAGATGAGAAAAGGAGAAAACAAAAGGACTTGATTTGAAAGAATAAGTTTGCTTCAACAATACAAATGGATGCAGAAGGATGAATTGTTATTTTTTTTCATCATATAACTTACTGGGGGGGAGGATTTCCAATTGCATGGCTCATATTTCAGATAATATAAAGTTGTTGATGTTTTATTTATTCATTTCAACACAGCTAACCCCTGGTGATCTGGAATGTCTTTTCAAATATGAAAGCATTAATTTCTTTCTAGAATTCATATTTTAACTCATAAGTTTGCATAATGCATTAGGGGACACGTGGCGAATACTGATCGTCATCATTTTGATTATTTTCTGTTTTATAATTAGAAAATACCTTTTGGCTAGGAAAAACTTACTTCAGTGCTTTCAAAAGAATCTTCTTTATAAGGCTCTTTAGCCAGGAAACATCTCTGATGTTCTTTTTAGATTACATCATTTTCTTCAAGGTTAAATTCTAATTCCAGTTTAAACAAATAACATTTCTTAATCTGACCGGTGTCAAAATGAGGAATAATAAACTCTTATTTTTTTTTTGTTTGGTAACAAATTATCAGGGGTATATTATTTAAAATGTTGCCTGTGTGTTCCTAGCTCTGAATTTCTGCTTCCCTGTGTTGTTATTGTTCTTTTAGGTGATCACCAGTGTGATTTGACTTCCCGCCCATATCTGTCTTTTTCTTAGATGGTGCTAATGAACAATGCTAAATGAACCTTTTAGTTTCTTGCTGCTAACATCCTTGTTGATAAAATATCATTCCTTTAAGGAACCGGCTCATTGTTTAATTTCTGCATTTTATTTTATTAATAGCCTAATTTTTCGACCAGCTGGGGAAAAAAATAGCTATACTTCATTTCAGAGTTTTTCTTCATTGGAAGCATCTTTTTATCATCCGGAAATGAAATACTATTTTATTTGTGCTTCAGGACTCATGGTCTAACCATTGTGGGTTTGAGCAAAAGGAGAGTAATGTGGGGGTGGTTGTTCAAGTTTGTCTGTGGGGATTATTTTTTTTCTACATTTGCTTCATCATGTTTATTCTTATAAAAAGGCACCCTGTCAGGCACACACACACCTTGAAGCTAAGCCTTCAATTATGCTGAAATTTGGTAACGTAAAGGGGGTGGACAGGAATAAATCCTCTGAATTAGGTTTCTACATGCTCTTTGCTCCGCTCGTGTGCTTGGTCTTACAAAGCATAAAATACAGTGCTGTGGGATGTATGCAGCGGGATGTATAAAACCAAATGAAGAGAAATTAAAGTCTATGTTTTGCTTGATGATGAACAGAAGTGGTTCAATTCAAGCTGAGAGTAAAGCCTAGAAGTATGTGTGGCTGGTAGTCATTATCTAGATGTCAGAATCGTGTGGATGGTAAAATTGAAAAAAAAACAGTATTCCTATTTTCATTTTAAAAAATAAAATAAAAACGTATATACTTGGAGACAGCTGATAGGTGAGATAATGCAAATAGAGTCTTTGAAATACCTCTTGCATGATAAAAGGAGTCAGTTGTAACGGGAAGGCTGTATGTAACTTGGCATCCTTGAATGAGCTGAGATCATTGCCTGCCCTGACTCAGTCATGCCTTTGCTGCTGAATTACAGCTGCTGCCCTGGTGACTGCTTACCCTTCACCATCTGACATTAAAATGAGGACTTCACTGCAAAGACCATAACGTGATGGTTTTGCTCTCCACAGGCCCACGAGCGATCCGAGAGCTCCGAGGTTGCCTTCGTTACCCAGCTTGTGAAGAAGCTGATGATTATCATTGCACGACCGGCTCGGCTGCTTGAGTGCCTGGTAAGTTTGGCCCTCAGAAGAGGGTGTGTATGATCTAAAGAGTCTGGTGGGTGTTTGAGGAGATAAGGAACACAAAGCCTTCAAGAGAAAGCTTTAAATTCTCATAAAGACATCGGTGAAAAATGAGTCAATATTTTACAAAAAGAAGTACTCTCTGTCTTTTGCTTTAATATAGAAGTATCATTCCAATGGAATCTCAGCTGCAACAGCAGCTAAATTACATTTGAGTATAAAGTTTATGGCTGAGGGGCCAGGTGTAGCTTGTTGACATCATTTCACGCTACTTGATGTCCCTTCATTTTTCTTGTGTTGGTTGGTAGATACAGTGAGGAGTGTGCATATGTATGGTGTGCGTATGGTGCCCAGAGAGCCGTGCTAAGAAAGAACTGTCACCAAGGAGGAAGTTCCTGTCCATGATATAAATGCTGTTTGGGTTCTTGGACTTAAATTCTTACCACAGACTCAGCAATTGCAGAGAAATCTCATGTCAGGTTCTCCAGCTGTGAACACAGATACGTAGGCCAGTCAGAGATCCAAGAGGATTTGGAAGCCTGTGGTTAGAAATCGTTTTCAATATTACTAGAGTATATGGAAGAGCAAGTCTCATTGTGTTTGTTGACAACTTGCTCTGGCTAGTAACACTGTATTCTTTTAAACAACTCTAGGACATGGTGGAAAGGGTAATAGGCAATCCCAATGAAATAGGCTACTGTCTCCTGAAGTCATGCAGCTGCAGAAATACTTATGCAGCCTGAACATTCATTCTCACTGTGATGGCCACAGCAAGAGGGTTAATACAATCCTTGAATATATATGGAAAGAGATGTTCAAGCCTCTGGTGTGCACATTGTAGTAGCTGTTGGTTATAGGGGTCAGGTTTGGAACATTATTTTAAAAGGATCTTGAAAGAATTGTGAATGTGTAGGGAAGAGTCACAAAAACTTGTTTGATGGCTGGAGAAGCTGTCCCAACCCTGCAGTAGAAACCTATGAAATTCCTTGTCTTGTGTTACATGAGAAGTCGAAGCTCACAATGTAATGGTTCTTTCTGGACATAAAAATGAAAAAGAAATTACATCTGACTGGGACATGAAAGAAGTTGGCTAACTTAGGAATCTGTGGCTGGATATGGATGTAACAACTGAAGCACATTGCAGGCAGTGTGCACAGGGGTGACTTTTATCACTGGATTCACTAGCAGATTCATGAGTTGTTCAGAGTTTTCTCTGACAAAGTAGATGAGAGAGTGGTTCAATGTTCCCATGATACCAGCTTTTGAAAACATCTGCTGAGGTACTGGTGAAAACACCGGTAGACTTTGGAAGGTTCACTTATTCCTCCTCCGTGACCACCAGGTGGATTGCTTTGCTGTGAACCCTACAGCACAAGGAAGACCCTTGTCAGTGCTGAAAAGGTAGGCTGCACAACCAGAAAGACAGATGCCTACACTTACCTGTTGAAGAAGCCTCCACTACTTTATATTGAAAATGCTGGACACAACTCCATTCAGTTTGGGAATTCTTTGGCTTTCAAAATGTGGTTTTTTTTGTGATTTAGGGGAGTTTTGTGCCTCTGGTTATCTTTTAGCACTTATTCAAAAAATCCATTGGAAGGGAAGACAATGAAGAAGGCAACTAAATTTAAGCTTATTTTGTTTGTATTTGTTGTGGTCACCATTGTCATTTATACTTGCATACACTCTACTAGTAACATCATCTTGGAAGGCATGAAACCTCAGTAAGTTTGGTGAACCCATCTCTATACCTGCAAGCAGATCCAAACTCAAGCCAGCTTTCAGTGGCAAATCAATAGGTCTCCAGATTCCTCCACTATCTTCTGCACCTGATGTTCTGCAAAGTGAGTGGGGAGCAGGTGGAAGCTGTAAAGTCATTGAGATTTGAGTAATGAACTCCAAAGCATGTAGTGACAACCTTGACAATGAAGTGGCTAGACTTCAAAGCATAAAAATTTTATTTGTATCTGTATATTAGTCTTTCCTGCTTATTTAACCTTGATTGCCTTTCTAGCAGTTTTTTCCACATATGTATTTTATTATGCTGACATGAAGACTTAAGTATTTATATCCCTTTTATCCCTTAAAAGAACAAGAACTATAGCAATGGATAGTCTATCATTTAAATAGCTTGAGAACTAAATTTCTTTTTTAAAAAAAGATTATTAGTTTTGTAATTTATCCTCTAGTTTCATTGTTTGTGAATTTATAGACAAATATTCTAAGACTTAATGTTAATTTTAGTAACACAACTCATTCTTATTTCTTCCTTCTAAGGGAAATAACTGACCATATGGGCAGTGGTTGTGCTTGTTTTAATTAGGTGAAGGCATTTAAGTGTTTTAGACTTCAGTTATTTGGCTTTAGTCTTTGTATAACCTGTTGGACTGCAAAATGTTTATTTATGAACCGAGTGTCTGGGACTTCAAAAAATAATAATGTGTTTTGTGCATCACTGAAACCATCTTTTGGGAAAAAGTATGTAATTTATTCTTTCTTTGTTTTAGATTATTTTTCCATAGCATTTGCTTCTGCTTAGTAGGGATCATTCTTCTACGTTTAAGTAAAACTGTTTTCAGATGATTAAATAAATCCACTACAAAGACAACAGAATTGGAACTTAAGTTCTTACTTTTTTTGGTATGTTTGGATTTTTTGTCACCAGACCTTTTTTCTTTTGTCCTTCACTCACCAACAGAAGACCTGGGAAGAGTCCTTCCTTGAGTCCACTCCTTTCAGTAGCGCAGTGCTGTTGACCATCTCTCTCCCGTGGTCCTCTCGGGTCTGGCTCCTGCTCTCTGCCCGTTCTGAGGGAGCGTTAAAGTTAACTAATGAACTTGCTTCTAAGCAGAGTGCTTCTGCCACCAAAAGCTTGTCTTTTATTTCCAAGTGTATTTGTTAGTCTAGTAAAAGTGATCACACGTTCTTATAACTTTACCGTGTCTTAGAGACCACATAGACCAGGTCTGAGTTGGTAAGATGATCCTGTACTGTAAGGACAAGAAAAACTGCAGCAGTATTTCTTTTATAGAAAGTGAAATCTTCTCTGCTGGTAAAAGAGCAATTGCTGTTTTATTAAGAATTTAATTAGCAATTGCTAAAGTCGTTTCAGTTACAGAATTGGATTGGCTGTATGGTTTGATTGGAAGTGACATTTCAAGGCAGGAGAGGTTTAGATTGGCTTAACTCACCTGTCGGATGGAGGTGGCAGAAGGCAACACAGGCAACACCTCAGTCTTTCTTACAGGCTTTTCCCTGACCCCCCTCAACGTGAGGGAGTTGGGAGGTGTGTCCACATTGATGCTTAACGTTATCGTGATCGTATGATCCGATAATCTGGGTTTGGCTTATGAAAAGTCCCTACAGTCCTTGTCCTGTTTTGACTTGGGGATCCAAGCCAGTGGACATCCATCAGGCTGTAAACGCCTGTCATTTGTGCAGAGCAGGGTGGTATGTGTTGTCTTGCTTGTTGGAACTACAAACGTTTCACATCACCGCTGAGCCCAGGATTAATTGTGGAGGTTTCTGAAGAATCTCCTATGGGGGGAGAAGAAACTTTTTGTAATTTTAAAGCTGAATTATTTACCCCTCTCTGTCTCTCTCACCACCTTCCTGTAGGAGTTTGATCCAGAAGAGTTCTACCATTTGCTCGAAGCTGCAGAAGGCCATGCCAAGGAAGGGCAAGGAATTAAATGCGACATTCCTCGTTATATTATCAGCCAGTTGGGACTCACCAGGGATCCCCTGGAGGGTGAGAACTCTTGTTTTGTAGTCTGCAAACAGCTTGAAAGGATAACCAGATCTCCTGGTCACTACATAGCTGAAGGAGTCTTTTTATTGTATTGTTTCAATTTCAAGGCCATTTTTCCTTATTTTCCTGGTTGCTGTCAAATTCTAGACTGTCCTTTCCAGCCCCATGTCTCAAAGGAGTGTTGCAGGGGTAAGGATCACACATCAACAGTGACAGTTCTTTACTTACGATGTTAATAATGTCTCCCTGCATTATAGCTGAAACAATGTTAGAAAATTGCTTTATGATTTAACTGTTTTCCCTGTGCTGTTGGACAGTAAAAGTAAATTTACCTGTTATTTTTCTGACCTGCCTGCTTGCTGGTGGCCTGGTTGGAAAGTATCCTTGTCCTCCCATTTCGTTGTCTCTGGGAAAAGTGTATTTGTTGTGGTTTTCCATGAGAAACCAGGACTAGTATGGATTTTTAGGTGGATAGATGAGATTGTATATTTACATCTTGCAGAGCAGCAAAACCAAAGAGAGTAACGCTTTAGAAGGCAGTAACGGCTTTTCTGCTGGTCCAAGAATTGCAAATGGTAAAATTGAAGATGGTGTAATTGTAGCAGAGGCCCAGAACATCCTTAGTTTGGAGTGTGTGTGCTACTGTCTCCTCCTGGCACTTTGCTAACTGAGTCTTTTCTCCTCTGACAAGTTTTACGAGCGTGCATGACTTGCTCAGCAACAATAGAAAGTGTGACAGAGACCGGAGGTTACTGCAGAATATTTCAGCAATTGAACTTTTTGTTTTCTCAGGAGAGCATAATTTTAGCATAAATTAGTCGTCTGGATAGGACTAGTTTAACTTCTGTGGTGTTTACCGGAATGACAGTGACAGGTTGACTTCAAGTGAAAAGCTCTTCGGGAAAATTTCTACCAAAGATTGCTAAATGCAATTTAATAGCATTTGTTGAAATCTGACATTAAAGGGAAATTTCCTTTGATCCCTGTCATGGGAGAGAACCTTTCCATCACTAATTCCCCTTACTAAAGTCAAATTTTCTTTAGAAATGTGTGGAGATGTCAAGGTGCATTATTTCCTTTCTGTAAGGAGGGCACCCAGAAATGTCACTGATGTCTGTGCAGAGACTCACAGTTAATGTAGGATTTGGTTTTGCGAAGTTTGTAGCATCTCCTAAGAGAGCTGAGTAGCCTAAACTAACTGACTTTCTCCCAGTTTGCTGCTGCTCAGCATTTTGCAGAATCATTTCCCTCATTTCATGGAGGGAGGTTGTTTGAAATGTAAAGCTTTTTCTTTCCTGGAGTACAGAGGTGCCACCAGGCTATAGGCAGACATATGAGCATGGAATAGGTTTTAATATTAACTAGCTAGTGGTTTCTCCAAACTTGCATTTATTGCCTTTACTTACTATAGAAACCATCTAGAATATGTCAGGCTGAAATTAGAACAATTAATTATATTCATCCTTATATAAAATACTGCCTGCAGCATAAAAGATGTTAAAGGTTATCACTGTATAATTGGGGTGATGTTTTTACAGAGGGGAAAAATGCCCTTCCTCATCTACAAGCACCTCTTAAGATCCTGTTTGTCTAGTATAAACAAAGAGAGTAGTGTTTGATTGAGATCATTAGGAGTAATCTTTCCTCTTTCTTTTCAGAAATGGCCCAGCTGAATAGCTATGACAGCCCAGACACTCCTGAGACAGATGATTCAGTCGAGGTAAAGCACTAATACACTTACTCTGTCTAGCACTTTTTTTTTTTGCTGGAAAGAAGTAGTCTACAGTGAAGAATTAATTATAAAGCAGAGTAATTTTAATTAAAAAGAAAAAAACTGCTGACATTTACAAGTGCATGTTAAAACAAGAATATACACTCCAAATATGAAAATCTCTGCCCTATGGTGGTGAAATGCTGAAAAGTTGCAAACAGGCATTATCGTCAAGTTTTGGTGGTTTTTTTAGACTTGTAAACAAAAAGAATCTGGAGAAATTCTTAATATCTGCATTT
>VZTM01015800.1:341-25081 GCA_013400555.1 Jacana jacana | reverse complement strand
TTTCAGAAACATTAACAGAGTAAGTTCATCAATGCTTGTGATGCACTCATACACCCAGGTAACATCTGTGAAAAGTTCACCAACCAATAAGCAAGGAACTGTCTCACCCAAAGTAAAACATTCTGAAATATCAGACAACTTACAAGATTTAAGACCTCTTATATTCCTCCTTCATGGATGAACTTAACATCTGGAAATACCTTCCTTACACACTACCTTAGTGTCCATCCCAGTTAGGCACTGAAGCCCTCGCTTCAGCCTACATTTAAGTTTGAAGACACTCAAATACATGAAGAAAAGCAAATACTTAACTCATCCACTGTATGGAGCCCTAGTCCCCTGTGGCTGGGAAGAAGTCTAGATGACAAATATATAGGGGTGATATCAGTACTGGGCTGCATCTTCACTGAGGACATAAACATTGCTAGTTTTGCAATGAAGCATTTTTGGGAAGCCCCTGCCTTCATAATACCTCAAAACTAAACAGATCCTCTGTACGCTTTTTCTTCTTTCCCAAAGCACCAGTATAAGGCTATAACTGAGGGTAATATATAGCATATAATGGACCAAGAGTCTGACAGGGTATAGCAAATCTGTATTTGGTTGGAGAGAGTTTCCATACACTGGAGTAAAGACCACTTTGGCAATTGCGTATTTTCCTTTCTACTGTGTGTGAGGTGAGAGTGTATAGAAATAAGATATTAGATACATTCATGCTGTAGAACATGAAGAAAATTCTCTGCAGGCCTCCTCATATCTGCACTGATTAATCCTAAATAGAAAATAAAAAGATACAGTGGTCACATAGCTTTAATGCCAGGGTTTGGAAAACCTTAAGGAACATAGAAGCAGAAGTCAGCTCTCCTGCCTCATCAGATACAGTATGTGAGCCATAACACTCATGTCATACACACTTATGCGTAACGAGCAGGGCCTCTGGCATCAGCATATTGGCAATGAGCTGTATTAAGAGGTCTACACTTCACACTGCAACGTTACTGACTGTTCACATAGTGATGGATCGATATAAATTCAGTAGCTACCACAGCTGCCAAAAATAGTAAAAGGGGAAAACAGTGGCAGCACATTCCAATTGCAGCAACAGTACTTAAAATCCATCCTTGGAGTGGTTTGGTTTGGGTTGGTTTTTTTTTGGTAATATGGAACCTGGAATTATTTACATTCTAATTAATTCCCTCAAAAATCCCTAAAAAGATCCTATGCCTCATTTCCAGCTTTTTAAATCAAGATAATGCTGCATATGGAAGAGAATTATTTAAATTAAGCCTCACCTGCAAGGCACTCCATGAAGCTGGCACCTGGGAATAAGGGGAAAAGAAGAAAAATCCCTACAAAACACCTCTTCCCTCCAAAAAACCCAAGGTGTCTTTAACCTAGCCAGACTTCAGATAAATAATTCAAGACCAGAAGAGCTCACTTTCTATATCTGTAATTCCTTCTATAACTCAGTTTCAGGCACTAGGCAGCATTAAAAAATTCAAAGGATGTTATCATCACAGATCCTCAATATACAAACAGCAAACGAGTAATTAGATGTGAAGGAATGATTTTCAAAATTTCTTTAGGGTACACAAATAAAGACAACTCAAAGCACATAACCACTGTAGTCAACCTCCGATGCCAGGTTCCCACTGTAACAACCTGTGTACAACACACAGCAGGTGGCCAACTTGTTTCACAGCATTTAAGTTTCAACCATCACTTAACAGGCCCCTGAACAAGACACATGGATGGGATGGAGAGACAAGTGACTGTTGCCGCAATGTCTTGCTACAACACATTACTTGCTCATTCTTCCACCCTTCCCCATCCTCCTTGAAGCTCCCGCTCCTTGGCAGGAATGACTCTGACATACAAGCTGAAATCAAAACATTCCCCCTCAGCTGCTCTGGTTCAACCAAAAATCCCTCATCCTTCCTCACGAGAAGCACAAGCAACCCACCCTCTGTGAAGAGTCAGAAACGCCTCTGTATGTTAACCTTCAATGCAAAGGAGCACCTCAGCATTTGGCAGCAGGAGCGCTGGACAACTGGTGCCACAGCAACGATAGCGTGCGCTGATGCCAAGGCTTTATTACAACGCGTGTGCTTTTATCTGCACTGCACTGCTCTCAAAGGAATCTGCTCCTGTGATAACATACTGTTATTTTTTTAAACAGGCATTGCTCTCCACAGCTGTAAAATGGACTCACTTGAAAGCAACCAAAAATTACACACCTTTTGAGATGGGTCAAACAAGCACCTTAGCCTCAAACATAGGGTGGAATTGTGACAAGCAGTGTATTAAAGAAGGAACTTTATAGCATGATGATTATATGTAACAACGCAGAAAGAGTCCTTTCTTCCAGTAACTGCCATTTGCTTATTTTTAAAGATAATAAAAGTGACATAATAAAACAAAATGCTTAAAAATTAAACCAAAGCCATTTTTTTTCACTCAGATGTATAGAATGGTAAAGGAAAAATAATTTAAATCATTTCCTTAGTAATACAAGTAATATTTAAATAGATTTAATAGTGCTGCTCCAAACCAATGAATTATGAGTTTAAAACCTATTAAAATGTAATGTTTTTTTCCTGAGCTGAGGGGAGAGAGATTTAAATCCACTGAATTTTAATATTTCAGCTTGAGCTGCAGGAGGTAGAGAAAGTCCAAATGAACTATTCCATCAGCACCATTCAAGCATGAACATTTTAATCAGTTTTACTTCCTTGGAGTTCTCCAACACAGTTTACGCTGTCATTCTGAAAGCACTTAACACAGAGGGTGTGAAAAACCACCAAGGCTTGTTATTGCCTTCACAATTGATGGCAAATAATTTTGCAGACTTCCCATCATTAAAATGTCACTGCTAAAAATTGAGGTTCAGCATTTCTTGTGCTAAACTGCATTTTCTTTGAACACCATCACATACCTGTTCTTAAGTTTTTGCTACATTTCTCTCTCTCCATGTGATAAACAGGCACACAAGCAGTAGCCTCCAGTTCTGCCTTACTACTCAATTGCAGTTGAAAACTGACTATTTTAAACAGAGGGAAAAAAAATATACTCTGATAAAAATCTTATAATGTTACAAGTTAATTCCCTGGTTCCCTTATTAAAACCTTATTAAAACGTAACCACATCCACACAGCACGTTCCGATTGTATACTATAATGCATGTAAGAAAAAAAAAACAACAAAACAAAACAAACAAACAAAAAAAACCCACCAACCAAGCCCAAACATTTTAAGAGAGTTAGACTACTCAATTTGATAATACAGGAAATGAAAACATCATTTCTAATTGGACCATATTACTGATTTAAGGCTACAATTTGCGTGTTGTTCCAACAGTGTGATCTTGTAGATCATAACTTAAAAACACAGCAGCTATGACACACGACAAGATCAACTGGATACATCACACAGATCATCCCAATACATCCAACCTGGAGAGAAGCTCTGGATGTGTGCTATAAATTGCTCCGAGCAAGAAAGCTATGCCATACTGTCCATGGCAAACACCAGATGTGGAGCCTGGATGCCTGCAGATTTACAGTCCTCCTGCAGCCTGCTTATGATACCTAGTTTCAGTTTAGCTTTTCTCTCTGCATTTCCCCAGAAGAAGATAAATGATATTTAACTTGTTTCAGCCCGTCAACAGTTTTAAACTGAACATGACCTGTGAAAGAAGTCATTATAACTGTGTTTCATTCCATTAAACACAACTAGTTTATTGTCAGGAGAACAAGCAGTCTCTCTGGGTTCCAGGCTCACTTCAGTATTTTGCATTTAAACTGCATGGATCAGTGATTTGGTTCATTTACCAATGAAGATAGAATAATATTGCAAAGTTAAAAGGTGCTTCATCAGATTCCATTAAATCAGAGCACATTCACACAGAAACATATATATGTGAAACACAAAGAGAGATATGATTTGCACACATTTGATTCTTCTCGTGCCATCCTCGGCTCTCGTAAAATTCCATTTTAAACTGAAATCCAGGGTTCTTCTGTTCTAAACAAAGGGGTTTACCATGGCAGAAGTGAACTGAACAGGCCTCCCCAAAGCACAGAGAAACTTAAGATACAGTTGTATTTCAGAAACTCAAACACTGCTTCTGTCTTCATCTGATACACATCTCAATGGGTAACTAAAAGATATTTTTCTAAAAACTGTAGAGAGCAAACGAACTTCAGACGCTTTTAAAATATCACAAGGTTAAAAGAATAGAAACTCTGACAGACTTATCAAACAGGAAAACAATACAAGACAACATAATTAGAGATATAGAAAAGCCATGATTTCTAATTACGTTCTTTGTAAAGTGAATACCAATGAAAATAAAACAAAGTATGACAAGCCTTTTTTAGTCCCATGCTACATTTTCAGAATTTAAATCTCTCTAAGTGCAGACATAACATTATTGTGGGTATTCACGCAACTAGAATTTAAGCTTTTTTGATAATTTGCTATCCTGTTTATTCTGTTGTTTGTTGGGTTTGGTCTTTTTTCACAAATCCCAAAGATTGCATTAAATTACTTCTCCTTAAACCTAATAAACACAAAATTTTCAGTCTGCATTGCTCTCTTTTCTCTAAAACTAATGAGAGGGGCACATACTGTTTCCCAAGTCAACATAAAACAGGAGAGTGAAAAAGGCAGTAGAGCAAGGTAAAAATCAGTATTGTGAGTGAGGTGAGAGCTGTCCTATTTTAATGCACAAAACAAAAATTCAGATATTATGAAAATTTAAGGCAACAGAATTTCAATTGGCTTGAATAGATAAATTCAGACAGCAACGAATAAAACAGAAAACTTACTTCTGTGTGGTGGGGTAACACCAACAGAAGTTACTGCCAGGCTGAGACATGTGTCTAGTCCGTTTGTATTTATTCTGTGTGGTTTAATGGTTCAGGAAAGCAGGATAAACTTAGTAAGTGCAATAGCCAGTATCCATAACGTGACATATTTTACATCAACCAACTTATTATTTACTAGAAGGCAAAATTGCTTTTTGCCGTCTCCCTCATACATACAAGAGTGAATAACAAAAATGGACACAGGTAGACTGTGAAGTATTCATACACATGTGTGTGCACATACCCACAAACACAAAACAGTATGTGCATGTACACACAAATGGCTCCATACACACATGCAGCACACAGATTCTGTAACAAAGAAGCCAACCCATAGCTACTTACTTTATGCAAAGAACGTTAATAGAAGGCAATATTTTTGGTTAGGTAATGAAAACTAATTGGGAAATTATTCATCTCCCACTCTCCCCACTGGAGCGTAAAAGTCATACAACAAATGTTATTCATGATTCTACATGACTCGCTCTGATTCACCCCCTTCTTTCTAACGGGCACTTCAGAGGAAATAAAGGTTACTCTTTGCCATTTATATCTTCTAATTGACTGCCAGTGTTTTCTTGTGGTCAGAGGGATACAAAATAGTTAGAAACAGCCTATTAAAAACAAGCTACAATCAGACCACTGCTCTACACTACCATCAGCAATGATCAGAGAGTCCTGATTTCCTTGTTAAAAGACAGAGGCATAATTGAAGCAATATCTTCACTTTAGATTGATTATTCGGCGACCCTTATCCACATCTTCACTCAGCAATTTGAATTTTAATGAAAGTAAATGGAATAATTAGCATTTCAAAGTGTGTTTGATACACTGAATAAAAAAAAAGGGAAAGACTTTTATGTATAATCTATACACAAAAGAAAAAGCATTTGGGAGGGCGCGGAAGATGGGAAGTACAGTTGTAGTGTCTTCATTAGAATAACTTAAACAACTGCTTGCACCAGCTGCATAATTATACATGTGAATAATGTGCTATTAAGCTATGACTTCTCACCTTTATTTTATGTAGTGCGAACAGCCACAGCTTTCATTGTTATGCCTTTCCTCTCCAGTTGTAAAATGTAAACACTGTGGCTGCCCACATCCATAAAATCTGCTATACAAGGTTCATACCACTAACAGTAAAGCTTTGAGAAGAGAGGCTCCACAGGGATGGATGACTTCAGATAACTGGGAACAGGGCACCTACAACAGCACTGGTTACGAGTTGATTTGTTGTCAATTCTGTTTTGTTTGGTTTTTTGTTTTGTTTGGGTTTTTTGTTTGTTTGTTTTTTTAAAGTAACAGCTTTTTTTTAATGCAAAAATAAAAAGTGTGGTGAATATTCGTAGTCTTGAGCTACCACGCAGAAAAATATGTGGGCAGCAGGGATGGGAAAAGCCCTCCTAAAGCAGTGTGTGTTGATACAAAGGCTACCTGTTACGGTGGCAGCAGAAGCAAATTGGCAGGCAGTATAAAACTGAAGCAATCTTACTTAAAAAGGACAACAAAAAAACACAGACACTGACCCAGCTCTGGGGAATGGATACAATACAAACATTAATTACCCTGTTAATCTTCTCAGCATGGCACATGCATAAGTTTTCACATAGTAACCAGCTTTTAAGAAGATCAAGCTATTGAACTGCCCATGACTTTTGCCCATCTGATAGAAATCAGTTGATACAAGAGAGAAAGGAAAAGAAAAGCCATTTACAAGCACTATTAGAGCTAAAAACAGAAAGACCACATACCCCAATGATTGCATTCAGTTCTGCCATGGTCACTTGCTTGGCACGCTCCACAGCCTGCACCACTTGTTGCTGGTGCTATAAATGAAGATCAGAAACAGAACAAAATTATTTATTTCACAAATTATTAAGTACAGATGCTTCCTTTTATCTTTTTTTCTTGCTTTTCAAATACACACAGGGCTTCAAATAACTGTTCTCTAAGAGACAATCACATTCTGTGTTGATCTGCAAGAGTATCAGGTAAGGGGAAGGCTTTTTCTAATGCCATTACTTGCCAAGAATTACATCTTCAATCCCCAAAGAGCTATTTTACAGCCTGGCTAAAAAGGAACTGTCTTTTGTTCATCAACACAGTGTGTTCTTGAATTTGCACGCCAACTAAAAATGCAAGCCACTTTCCTTAAAGCCAAGAAAACTCTTTGAAAAAGAAAGGTATGTATTTTCAGCGAGCGCCTGGCAGCCACGTCACTGAAGGATATACAGATTCTTCTTCTAGGTACGTTTCAAAGCAGCTCAACCGTAAGAAAGAAATTTAAAATGCCATTCACAATTCTGTCAAACATGTGAAAGAGAACTAATTATTTCAATCCCCAACATGTACATTTTAATAGCTTTAAAAAGTCCATCAAAAACACATGGTCTAATTAACAACACAGTTTACAAGCTTCAGTGGTTATATTATCTCAGTCTGAGTGATACTGTATTCCTCCAGTAAATGCAAAATTGATGTATGCTGAAAATTGATTGATATTTATTTGAAAACATCAGCGAAAAATAAAATAAAGTCCTCATCCTGCAAGCAGAGCCATGCTTGCTCAGAGCTCCACCGGTGGCAAAGTCATCTGCAGAGGCAGCCTCACAGGATCGGAATCACACACAACAAATTGGTGCCCGGGGGGAGTCAGAACTGCAAGTCGGTTGTGCGAGCTGTGCCGGGAGGGAGTCATCTTTGATTTACAGCCACAGGTTGAATAGGCAGGGAAGCGAGCTCTTGCCTGTCGCAAGAGGTGCTGAAGCCGTAACAATGAAACATCAGCTCTGTATCGAAACCAACGCCTAGCTCCTCTTTGGTGCAAAGTTTAAGGAAAGGGCTGAGAGGGTCTCTTCAAGCCTCCAATTTGTGCCCCATGGCTATGTATACAGGCAGAGCAGAGCCACAGTACAGAACATACAGCAACACCTCCCATGCGTCCTTACCAGGGACAGAAAGCTGCACAAAATAAGGCATGGACCCAAATCCTCAAGACTTCCTCCAACACAAAGAGTAAATGAAGAGCATCACAAAGACTCGCCTGGAGGCATCCTGAACCCGGCTGGAAGAGGGAGCTATAAGGAAGGGCTCCGGTACCTCAGGAGCAGAGCGGTCTCAGATCTGCTGGTTCTTAGCACAATGCACAAACAGAAATGGTATTTCCACTTATAACCTCTCTCCCATAAAAGCCTTCAGGGCGACGAATAGCAAGTTTAAAAATCTACCCATAACTGTAAGACATGCTGACCTCACCTACGAAAAATGGATAAATGCAAATAATGAAGGAGGTAATTTAGAAACACTCCTGGAGGAAGAAAATGGTTTTAAGGTTTGTTTGTTTGTTTTTAAGCAAAGAAGAATTAAATAAAGGAAATGCCAGGAGAGTAGATAACATACTGCTGCAAACAGAATCACAGCAGTCCCATTTAGAGTTTTGTAAAGCTACAGTGCTAATGTAAACCAAATCTGTCACTTATAAGCACACAATGTAAAGGACAAAAAGCAGGAGAAACACAAGCAAATATGTTCTTGGCATTCAGGAAACAAAGAAACAAAATCTTAGTGGTGTATCACCATCACAGATAACCAGTAAAAAGGAAATTACAATACTCAAGCCTCAAGTTCCTGACAATGTGTTATCATTTCCAGGTCATCATATGTTAAGGACAGGTACAGCTTTCATTGATTATCTAGGTGAAAGCCTATTGATATGTGGCTCTGTATGGCAACAGGGTGGTCATGAAAATTACACCACTGTTTTCTGGTGGAAGTCAGCTACACCAAAAATGAGTCATAGTATTTTTGATCAAGTCCTGAAAAAAAAAACCCAAAACAACAACAAACCCAAAAAAGGGTTTTAAAAATCTTAAAAATTACTTTCAAAATATATGTATATATATTAATAATCCTTTACTGAGAAGTTTACAGTTGTCTTTGTTTTCCTACTATTTCCTAGGCAGTAGTTTTTATACTGAGGTAAAGAAAGCAACCTACTTCTTGATTTGTATATATGAGCATTGAATTCCAACACCCATTTACTTAAATCCTGTTCAAAGGGCCATGGGCAGAAGAATAAAAATCTTCTGAGGGACCTATAGAAAGCCAGCCTGAAAACATCAAAGTTACTGTAGAAATTACTCCAATATTCATCTGCGTTTTGGAAAAATAAGTCAACTCCCCAACAGTTTGAATGTTTTCCTTTCATTTACAAAAACACAAAGAATGGCTCTGATGAGTATTTGGGAAAAACATTGTTTTGCTCAGATGAAGGAAGAAAAGGTAGAGGGGTAGCATACCAAAATCTCACTTTAAGATTACTGCTGGGAAGCACTGTAAGACAGAAATTCCCTAAACATCCACACAAGGCATCCTTCATTGATTCTAATAGGTTTGGGATCAAGCCTTCACAGAGAGGAGAAAACCCATGGGCCTTGTAATGCTGAACCAAAATTAGGTACAGTAGAGACAATTAAAACTCACCTATTGCTAGCTGCTTTTACATTGATTTAATCTTCTGTGGCATAGTATGCAAAAGACCCAAAATACATGGTCTGTAATTAGCCTCTCCATCACTCCATTTCCACGCCACCGCAGCAGTTGAGCTGCCTCCTGCTCAGCTCCCTGAGACACCACAGGGGACCTCACGACCACCTCGAGTCACAGGCACAAACCCCACACACCAGCGGATGCAGACATGGGGAGGCAGAGTGGTGAGGAAGAGCCTACCGGCTGCCCCTTGGCATTTCTGAACCTGAGGCAGGCGGCAGGCTCCACATTACCAACCCCAACTCCAGTAATGGGTGGAGGATCTAAAGACAGATGGTTCCAGTGCTTACTTGCCTGAACACCTTCCCTAGCAGTAACAAGCAGCATTATGTTAAAACCGAGCAGTACACATTAGCCTGCCCATCAAGTGATCACGCAGCGATTTACAGTCAAGTGAAAACAGCAAGGAAGACAAAAAAAAAAAAGAAAAAGGCTTCCCCCCCAACCACCCAACCAAATATAGACACAGGGTTGTAGCTTTCACACATATTTAATGCTAGCCTTCTTCTGTGCACACAAGCAAATGACAGTCCCATTTTCTTCAGTTATGAGAAAACAGTATTTTGCATTGCATTTAACAGGCCAGAGCAATGAACCCAATACCCCGCCCCACCTGCCATGCAGACTAGTATCATTTCTGCTTTTTAACTTCTTCCCTGTCTCTTCTCTTCACCCTTTTTTGCTTTCTGTAATGAGCAGTGTGTCTGCACTTGCCTTGTGTTGGAAAATCACCTCCTCTCAGTCTCACAGTGGGTAGCAACAACAGAGACCACAAGAAGGATTTAAGCTTTTTCACCATCACATCTTACCACATTGTCTTACCACCTAGCGCTGGCTTAGGCACTGCCACATGGTGGAAAGTACCTGGGCTTTTTATATAGTGCCAGAGCTCCCAGCAGCTCCCCTTGACTGGGAATCATGCTGGCAGAAACCAAATGAACAAAATTCCCCTTGGTGTCCACACACAGATGCCAGCGCTAAAAACACCTAATTCCAGTCTGTCTCCAGCCCCACCAACATCCCCCAAATCAAAACTCACCAAACAATTTACTTTGCAGAAGCAAGTGGGCTCTGCTATGTTTTATTCACATTATTTTGTTGTCCTATTATCTGTTCAGAGAGAATACAGACCTGGTCTTCCTTAAGAACTTCAGCTATGCCATTCTGGAAAGCCTGATCTAGAGACAGCATAAAGAGACAAGGCCACACCAAAAGCTAGTGGGAACTGGAGAGCAAATGCACATTACTGTGGAGAACAGCACACGCTTAGAAAACTAAAAGGAACCAGCAGGTTCACTGCACACATGCAGCATAACTGCGACATGATATAAACACTTCATAAAAATCATTAAAAAGAACATAAAGAACATTATTAACAATATATGCATAAATTGCTAATAAAATGCCTTCCTTGGTAGAAGGATTACACATACGTGATAGCTTCCTTGAACTTACTTTTCAGCTCTAGTCTGGGGCAAGTCTAAGATGGGGGAAAACAATTTTGTCTTCTTGGCCCCTCACATCTCTATCACCAGCAACTACTTCTTTTTGAACCGTACATAAGGACTCCTGCTCTGCTTCTATATAATGAATCTCACACCCTTTATCTATATTTACTGAACTTTAGAAGCACCCTCAGGGAATGTATTTACAGAGGACAGCAAGTGCATTATGGCCCACATGTGTCCTGTAACATGAAAACCATCAACTAATATTAAATTGAAAGGAAAAGACTGCACACAGCTCTACCTTTCTTTAGGTTTGTTTGTGTGCATGCATGCCAGTGTGTGGCATTTTATTGTACTTAGAATCATAGAACTGGTTTGGTTGGAAGACACCTTTAAGATCATCAAGTCTAACCATTAACCTAACAGTTTCAAGTCCACCACTAAACCAAGTCCCTAAGCCATGTCCACAGCTACAGGTCTTTGAAATACTCCTAAGTATATTTGACCACCTTATCATGCATGGGGAACTGTAAATCCCTATTAAAGGGCAATCCTTCTAGCTTGTTATTAGCTAGTTCACTGGCAGTTGGAACAGAAAGTGGACCCTCAGAAGAAGTTTATTACAGCCTCCTCCAGCCTATGTAATGCTTCCATGGAGGCTGACAGGGGACAATACCGTGAACATTTGTCTGGCTTCTTAAGCAGCTTTTGCAGGTTGTGCTGAGCTCCAGATTGTCACAACTGTATTGTTAGCTGTAAATCAGGAACGTTGTGTGTGTCTCATTAACATAAACACAGTCGACATTTACTCAAAAGACGGTAACCATGTTATATGAGTATCTCCAGCCACACTGAACAAATACCACTATGCAGCACATGAGGTCATTCAGCACTTGCTAGCCCACAGGGTCCCACAACGAGAGACACAGGTTGGAGCCAGCCACACACACCACTTTGGCCAGACAGGAACCAGCCCCAACTTGAAAGCCACAGGGTTGTGCAAGTGTCACACTGTGCTGCAGCTGGTAAATTCAGTGCAGAAGCAGCGTAAATTAGCAGAGGCGTGATCTAGGGCTATAGACCCAAAATGAATTGCATCTTACTGGCAAGATCACTTGATGATGTGAACATCATATTATCTGTTACAGCTGCAGCAGATGAAAACTATGTTAAGTGAGCCTTAACAACCTCCCAAGTATTTACCTACAAACTTGCAGGCAGCCCCTTCACCTTATGCAAGAGGAACTATTTGAGCACACTGGTATCTCACAACATCACAGGGAGGTGGAAAGTGACTGTTGCAACACAGGAAGCCTGCAACCACAGCAGAAATTGAACACACATCACCCCTGAGGTCCATCTCATGCCCCAACTGCAAAGTAACCCCTATCAAAATGGGAGCTCATTATCTCTTGCTGCTGTTTTTCAGTCTGCTTGAGTCAATGTAAAATAAAGGTACCACTTGACTGGGTATTTAGGCAGGTTAGGAACTTTATTTTCAACATATGCTTAGATGACTGTACAGTACAGCAAAACTGACTCAAGTCTGGAGAACTTTGTGAATACTTTGCTGCATTGCCCCCTGAAATAAAGCATGCACTAGTACCAAGTAGGGTGATGTATTATAATTGCATCCTTTTCATGAGATCTCTAGTGATTTTAGCCACGATTTCTTACTTCTAAGTGAGTTATCGCAAGCCATTGATTCCTTCAAAGTTAACAAGCAGTAAGACAAGTTAACCTGGTGCTATTATGAGGCAATAATGTTGCCATCAGTGCATGTAACCACTGTATTTTGTTCATTTTTCCCTCAGGCGTGATACAAAGGAGCCTGATTGCATTTTTCAGCCACTATTCCACAATTAGACTGTATGCAAAATGCATAAACAGCAAAAGCATGCTGCAATTCAATTCTCTATTAATCTAGAAGGTGAATTAAAGAGGCTTCCGTTAAGACACTCACTTTTTAAAGACACAAATTAGATAGAAACCAAGACTAGTGGAATACTCAAATCAGTTCTCTTTTGCCTCATTACCATATGCCAATATAAACGGATTTAAGCAAGCGTTTCTACTAAGACAGGTCAGACAATTACCAAGATTTTCCTAACCCCAATACGAAAACTATCACTGTCAGTGACACTGTAAAAGACACATGACAAAAATTTTTGTGATTCCCTTTTCAATCCCTCTTTACTCTGTAATTTTGCTAGGTGAACTAAAAAGCACACTTGCCTCCACGCAAGAAAAACACCTACACTGGTTTCTTGAAAGCGCTGCCTTTTGTTTTTTGTCAACGTGTGTAAAAACACTGAAGTTGTGAACTTTTTTTGACCTCTCCATCTCCTCTGTAGCCCAAAAAGCCTTCACATCATGCAACATGTACAGAAGAGGAGCTGTGTACAAACAGGTGAAGGAAACTTTATGGGTCACGGATTTTAAAAGCAGGGGCTCGCTAGCACAGAAGCCATGAGCGCTGTTTTCAGTTCTAGAACTGCTTAACTGAAAGCTCTGATCTAAAGCCTAACAAAGTAAACAGCAGTCAGTAAGCACACTGATGCTGGTACTCTTAAGCCCTCACTGGGTAGTGCATCCATGAGAGAAGTGGGACAATGTAATTTTCTAAATTTACAATCTGGATCATGTCAGTTGCTTACCTACACAGTTCTTACAAACAGCATACTAATGTCAAGCTACTGCAATGGCTGAGTCCAGAATTACTTCAAAATTGCTCTCCACACCCAGTTTGATAGCCAGGAGGTTGTTAAACAGTGCTCAGGGCCCTTGGCTCAAAGCAGGCAGGGACTAAAAATGCACCATTATCAACTTTCAGGAGAACAACTTCAGGGTGATTTAGCTCCAAGATCAGGAGAGCACAAGGCATACAAAACAGAGAAAATGGAGGCCACACATGCTCACCTGAGTGGGATGCCACTAACATCAAAGCTCAAGAACCTACCACTTTTTTTTTTTCCTTGTCTTTCCTCAATTCCACATTAATGTATAGAAGAAGTGGAGGCTAGGCTTTCCAAAATCAAAGGCTAAAATCTGTCAGTCACTGTGAATCAAACACATCTTTCTTCAAATGTATTCTAAGCCCATGCAATCTGTCTGCTTGTCTAATTGGGAAAAAACAGCTACTCCAAGAAAGTACATGGGGTGGAAGCAGAGCAAGCACAACAGTGTGACTTAATTGTGTACAGTGATAAAATTGTGTTTAGTATTTCAGCTGAAAATAGCAGAACCAGTACCTGCAGCTATATACTGATATAAAGTTTCTAGAGATGTCTCTGTTGTGTAAATGCTGATTCTACGCATATGCCAAGATCGCAGCTTTGCCTGCCAAGTACTCACCCTGCCTTTGTTTCAAAATCATGTCACTTTAGTGCTTACTTTAGCATGAGTATGAATCAGCTTTATACCTCACCTTTATATGCTTTGTTATTCCTGCACAAAAAATAAAATCTAACCAGATGTGTAGAAATTCTGAAGCAGTCAAAGTACAAAATCAACAGCTACTTATTTTAGATCCATGCAGGACTTGAATTCTGGTCCCCCAGCGATGTAACTAGATCATTACACATCATTTAGTTTCCACAAATCCATCTTTATAAGCAGAGAGTACAGCAGCACTCATGAACATTGTCAGGTTCTACTTTTGATAGCGTTACTCTCATTTCAAACACAGCAACGCACACGCGCAGGGCATTAGCTGAATGCTAATAGTGAGCACACAGCCTCCCGTTTCCAGCAGGATAATCAGCTCTCTTGAAAAGCAATCACACTTTACGGAACAACTGAAAAGGTGGGAGAAAGAGTCGCTGTATGTTCTCAGGCATGATCTTTTACAGATGCAATGCACAGAAATCCACCTTCCAGCTTTGACTTCTCGGCTATAGATTCTACTGAAATGGAACCATGCATTAAATTCATGCATGCCAGCCTAAGCCAGCACACTCCAGTCTCCAGCCTCTTTCCTCCAGTGGGGTGGGTTGGGGAAGCCACCGTGCACCGGAGATCTCCTTTCATGAGCCATGCGTTCATTATACTTCACTCATGCCTGTCACTCCAAGGCTCCCTCGCTAGCTCCCATCAACTCCCCCAAACCCCAGTGCGCCTCAAAGTATCTACACTGCACTCAAAATAATACCAGAAAAACATAATTTGGAAAAAATTAGTGCTTAGAGAAATTAGCTCACAGTGAGTTTCAATCTCTTGTCTATAATCCCCAATATACAGGAAACATTAAATGATTCAAGGTAATAAGTAATCTGGGATGTAGAAAGAAAAAAGGCAGGAAAAAAGTTGCATTTCTATGCCTGCTGTGTTGAATATCACTAGTTGGTACACCAAAATAGAAGTTTATAATGAACTTTAACGCTTGCTGCCAAGAATGTAGTACAAATCATGTCTTTCTAGCAATTTTGCAAGTTAACATCTGACTTCAGACGGACAAAGTCACAATTGTAGGAAAAATTAGCATTTACATGACAGCAAAACATTTACATAACTAAAATTTTGCACATTATACCACATTCCATTTCTTAAATAAATCTAAATAATATAATGGTGAAGATAATGGTGAAGTTACAATGATAACAGCAAAGTGGAAAGTCATCTGCAAGCACCAAGAGATTCATAAAGAAACAGCCTCCCCACAAAGCCCCACTTTGTAAAAGATAGGATGAGGCAACTGTCCAGATTAGCACCAGTACAAATGGCTACCTACCTCTTGGGACAGGAAGGGAATGACTTGTGCACAAATAGCGTTCAGCCTCTTGACAATTTCTGCCTGCAAGTGACAAGAAGAAATAAGTTCAATTATATAAATCCTCAGATGTAATGACATAAAAGATACACTTGTTTGGGTTTTTTGATCTCTAGTCATCTTCTGAACCAGGACAGATTATCAAAGTAACAATAGCATGTGGACACCAATTCAACAATACTTAGGAAGCTAATAATTTCTGGCTAAGAAGTTTTCCTTAAAAAACATAGTTTAGAAGAGAAAGAAAAGTTAATTCTGATTATGCAATCAAGAGCATTTTAAAAAAGTCTTCAGGAGAGAACAAAAAAACATAAAAAAATATCATGTCTCAAACTAAGCTCTTGCCTAAGAGGGAAGAAAAAAAAGGATAATTTTCATTTCAAATTACAATACCACCATTGTAAGTGAAGGGAACAAATAAACTTCTATACTAACACTGGATACCATGAGAAAATTAGCAACACAGGATACAAATTCACTGATAATCATTCTCCCACATATTTCAAAAGGGTATACTGCAATTTTTTATCATATTTATATTGCTATCAAACCCAATGTTAATAGTAGTTACTTTCAGTTGCAATTGTGATCAGAAATGAATAATGTACAATGTTTTATTTCCATCACATAGATCAATTCTTATTCTGTCTACTTAAACTCCAAATCTCAACAGAGACAGAGGAGATCGGGAGATAACACAAGAATTACAGCTTCAGAAACAGACCACATGTAAATCCACACAGACTTTCTTACAATAAATCATAACTTTCTTATAATAAACTGCAACCAGGGTCAGTTCCTCATTACATGGTAAGAAAAAATGCTTTTTCTCTTGCAAAGTCACTAACTGTATGACGAAGACATACTAACTTGTGCAACTTAGGCTTCCTTCTCTTAACAGCAACCATTCCAGCCTTTTCTGCTAAGCTGTTCTCTAAATTGTGAATGCTTAGAAAAGAACCTATAGGACAGAAAGGCTCCAGAATGAGCAGTAAAAAAGCCAGAAGTACTTATAAAATAAATCTGGTTTCAAAGAATATTACAGTTACACAGCTGTGTAACCAGACGACATGGTATGCTAGCGGTAAGGGCACATGTGAAACTAACTCTGCCCCCTTGTGCATACTGTGATACACTCGACTTAACACATGCTACTTTGCAATACAATTCCTTCATTTCTCTGAAATCCATCTAAACTCTAGTAGGCTATTTATACAGCAGTTTCTGGTAACTTTGTCCCAGTATCTCTTCCCTGGCCTTTACTGTTTATGCAAGTCCTCATTTCATCACAGTTATGCATTTTGAAACATTTTTTACACCTTTTCTGTTTATTCAGCAGCATAGGTAACTTAAAAGACACTTGAGAATATGTTGTTCACCGCAAAGCTAAATTACCTGCTAATTCCAAAGGTCTGTATGTGCCTATATCAGATATCCCACAATGTAAAAATTAAATACCCCTTTAAATAGATGGTGTTCGCTATACTAGTTGACAGAGATTTATGAACTGCTTGTTACGCAGAGCAGTACAGGCAAAGACAAGATGTGTGCATGTAAGCTTCAGCCAGAGAGACTGAGCTATCCAATACAGCATTATGTGAGAAACAATATTTGATTAAGGAATTGCAGACTGTGATAAAATGCACCGCTCCAAAGTACCTGTGCTGTAGTTGTTCAAGCACCATTAATTTAGTCATTTCCAAATTCTGGGTCCCAGTCACATTGCTATTTTTCTTTTTTTCATTTTAAAGGAATTTCCTGAATGTATTAAAACCAAAGACAAAATTACACAACCTGCCCTTCGAGGCTTTTCCACATAAAGGGAAAACTCCAAACTGCTGCCATCGTGGCTTGAGCTGAAGCCCCTCTGACCTGCCATTTAACATACATATCTGCCTTAGTAAAATATAAAGGCATGCAATGCTTTCCTCCACTGCAAAACAACTTCTCCTATGCATCCTCCACTGCAAAACATCTTCTCCTACCTAATTCCTGTTGCGTGCTTTCCCTCCTCCTGTGCAGATCCTTGGGGGAGCCTTTGCATTGGTTGTGCTCAGCAGAAGACCACTCTCCTACCACAGCTACATTCACTGAAGGCCTCTACTGCACTGTTTAGGAACTGAGAATAAAAGCAGCTTGAAGTGCCATGCAAGAGTTCAGTGTTTAATTTTAAAAGGCTTGTAGATTCATAGATTTTAAGGCCAGAACGGACTGTTACAATTGTCTTATCTGAACTCCTGAGTAACACAGGTTGTAAAACTTTACTGACTTCTCCATCAAAACTGTAAATTCTAGTTCAGCTAGAAAATAGATCAGTCAACAAAAATAATTTTGTTTAACTCACTTTGAGGCATTTCTTCTCAATTAAGGTACTTAACCCCAGCGATTTCAATTATGATGTGTTTTTTTTCTTTTCATCATTTCCCTCCCCACTCCCCAAGAAAAGTAGTATGGTCTCCTTCTACTGCTCTCCTAGCCAAAAAGTGGATGAAACATATTTGCTCAGTATTTATACAAAAATTCACCCCTGGCAGATTCTGAGTCTGGGAAACGTTAAGCTAAAAAGCATCTTCCAAAAAGCTGCAAGTAACTTAAAACAGGTGACTGAGCATGAACGGTTACACAACCGTAATAAACCTCTTGATACCAACCCCACTGAAGTGCAGCACAGCGAGTCTTTTCATGCTGTATGCAGGGAAGTGAGCTGCTGGAGACAGCACCCAGCTCAGTCTATGGAGGAGAAAAAAGATCTCACTAACAGCTTCAAAGGATGCTGAGATGTTCCCCAGCGACATTTCTCAGCTAGGCAAGGGGCCTGCTAGGCCAGTCACAGCAAAGCTGAGAAGCCCTTGCTATGCAGAAGCAGGTGTTCACACTATATCCTTATTAAAACCCTCTTCACTTCCTTTAACACTGAGCATCCCCAGTTGTGTGTCTGTGCGTACAGTTATGCTTTATCACCCTCAACACCTGGGCAGCAAGGAAACAGCCCCACTGCGCAGCAGGGGACCATACGGCCACAGCATGATCAAGACACAAACCAGTTACTTTTGGACACCTCAGGCAGCAGGAAGGCATAAAAGAAAAAACGGTGTATGTGCACAAAACTATAGGAAAGACCCCAAAAGTCTGAAACCAGCCATTTTCACGTAGTAAATACAAAGTACCCTCTGCCTTGACACTACAACTGTTTCTGCAACTAACTGTACAGGATAACATCACAGTAACAGATTTGTTGTGTATTTTTTTTTTGTTTACTACAAAACATAAAAGAGAAGGAGACAGCTTCCTGACGCAAACTAGGGTGGGTTTCTTGCAACACTGCCCTAAAACTTGAACATGTAGGTACTGATGACGCAAGTTAGCACCTTAGTAGACCTACTGCCGTTGAAGGGGGCCTGGAAACTCCTTTGCATAAGGTACAAAGTCACACACAGAACAGTACATGAATCTACTTCACATTTCTATTCATACTGATTTTTAAAACCCTACATTTAAAAACCAGGATCTTCTTTTTTCTCTTAGACATCAGGTCAATGCATTTTCCATGATCAACTTAATTGGCAGGAGAAGGAAAAAGTATGATTTCATAAAATCAGGCAGCTAATTCCTCACTTGGGAAGCCAAAGTTGCCTCGGAAACACGGGTGCTTCTGTGGCCATCTAATTTTGCCTCTTTTGTCCCATTGGACCAGGCTTCAGAAAGGCACCATTTATTTACAGGCCTTTCCACTGGACTTCAGTTATAGGCCAGTAATACTGTGGACACATACACTTCTAATGGCCTATGTTTTGAAACCAAGTCTAATCTGATGGCGCAGCGCCCAAACTCCTTTTCCAGCATAGCCATTAAAGGATGTAGGTTATTGCTGTTGTCACCATTGATATTTGTCATTGTAATGTAATTAGGGTCCTAAAATGATGCATTACAGCCTTTGGCACAGCTTCTATTAAAATCTTTTCTTCTGCTCAGTGAACTGCGACCTGCTTTCTGATGAATAACAGACAGACAGCTTTAGGGTGAGGAGCAGATTCATCAGAGAAGTATTTTTCAGCTCTGGAAATAAAATAAATAAATAAATAAATAAATAACAGAGGGCAACATAAGAAGAAAAGAACAACGAAGCAGGGGGAACAGGGGGATGGGAAGCACACAGCACATTTGAATCTCATCTGACCACTTGAAATTCTGATTGCATCTGATGAATCTTTCTTAGGACAATATATTCCCAGCCTGTGAATCACATGGTTAATCAGGGCTCTAATCTGCTATCCATCAGCCTATGCCAGCACTGTAACTTCCAATCAAATTTATAGGTTATGTGGGTCACGCATCCCTGAACAACTACATTCACGGATATCCCATTTAAACCCGCACAGATTCTGAAATGCTGTTGTTAGGGTTACTGAATGTTATAATACTATTCAAAGCTTTATGAAAGCTCCTGATAAACAGCTGCTAAATTATTGCCTGTGGATACAGCGTGATGCTCTGAAATAGCATTAATGGTCCAATAAAAGGGCGATTGTTCATGCCAAAATATAAAAAGGATAGCTTTTCCTGCCATAGTTTGTCAAATATGTTAACAAACACCGACACTTCTATTACTTCTTCCCCTAAACACTAAAGATGTTTGGTTTTGCATAAAAACACAACAGCATGGAACCAGAAAAGATGAGGGAGAGGCAAGCAGGGAAGGTTTGGGCTGAAACTGGCTTTTTACTTATCTAATACAAGCTTGTATTGTTTGCATCCTTTGGGAGACACCTACAAAAAGGCACTATTTTACAATTCTGAGCTTTTTTCATAGCCACTTGCATGGAATATTTTTTTTTATTTTTAAAGAAAGGTTAAATATTTATTAGCAACAATATTAATAACTTTTTTACTTTGTTATGCCTATGAAGAGACAGTAATAACAGAACTGTGCCAGAAACCTAGTAAAGGAATGAAGACCCATATCAGTCACGAGTCCCTCAGCATTATTGCAGTGATACAACACAAGAGCAAGAGCTTACATCACCAATTCAGCCAACAAAACCTTTTTGACCAAAGCCAATAGTTAAATGGTATTTAACTGCCTAAATAAGCCTAAAGCCTGACCTGTGTTCATAAGCACCTGCAAAGCATCCTGAAATACGTTCAGAAGATTGGTGCGTGGGCAAGCTTACACCTGAGTCCTGCGAGGTAACCCAGTCCCTGAAGGGCACTCAGCAAACCTAGTTCTCCGGGTACAGCCACAGCTCTGCAGCTACCAGTTGCATGCAGAGGGGAGCATCTGACAGACCATTAGACTCCTAAATCCCTTTGAGGATGGCAACACAGGGGTTTGATTCAATTTACCCTTGCTGCACAGAGTAAAATATGGGAGTGTGTTTAAGTGCCTTGGTAAGTATTTCAGTGTATGTCTGAGCACTGATGGGCTCTGAAAAAGAAGCAAGAATCATATAAACTCCAGATATTAAAATACTCAGAAATGTTCTAATACACAGGGAGTTCACAATCAATTTGTTGCTTAAAAACCTCTATTTGCATTCTTTCTTGGCAAAAGGAAAAAAAGAGAGTAGGGATTATATTTATAGTATATAAACTTCAGGAAAATATTTCCACTATATTTCACAAAGTTCCATAGTTATTACAATTATAAAAAATTGCTGGTAAAGAATTACCACTGGAGGCTGTAGGTCTGTCAGTGGAATGGAAACAAAACTACTATATGTGTATTGTTGAAATAAAACAGAATAATAAAACACTATTGGGAAACCCATTTCAGCAGCCAGTAGGAAAAAGAATATATGCAATTACACTTTCAGAAAAAATAATCTGAAACAACTGTTATTTCAGGTTTAATTTGTTCTACACAATGCAGCCTTTGCCAAAAAGATCCATCTAGTTTATTAAGTGCTTACCAAGAACACATGCACACACTCATAATATCTAAACAAGCATTTCACAAATTAGTGAAAACAAAAAACATTATTGCATTGTATAAGACATAGCACAATTCTGAATAAAGCAAGCAAAAAAGCTAATCTTAGTATTTCACAGAGAATTAACTCTTCTTTCATAAAGAAGAATGTGTTTTGTTTTAATCACAGACTGTTGTCTGGAAGTGCTTACTCCAGTTCTACAGAACTGGAGGAAATACTGCAAGCTCTGAATGTAAAATTTCTCATCAGCCCTAAAGGGATGGTGTTTCAAAACAGAGGTAAAAAGAGTTCAGTCTTCTAGTCAAAGAGAACAGAGGGAAAAGTTCTCTGGTGAGAAGGATACTAAACAGAAAACTTGTTCACTAAGCCAATTGGTCAAGTGCGGGAGATTTGAATAACACATGTCTGAGTTGTACGCAAGTGGGACCACCAGGGTCTGCCAAACTATCATGAGTACATTCTCCACCTCAATTTCCTATCAAGTTTTTTTACAAATATCCCAGCTAAGCTCACAAAGTACTGTAAACTTACTCTGTAAGTTAATTTAGGTGCTTATTTTGCACAAAATACTGAAGACAGCAACATAAGCAATAAACTGGAGTGGCAGAATTTTCAAAATCAATTTCCTAATGTACATCCCCATCCGTGGGCTGCTGTGAACTGTTATGACATGGCTTTTATTCAATGTCTCAAGAACTATGTGGAACTCAAATGAGCAAGAAAAGATACGCACTGAATCATTCGTGATTAAGATAATAAAAAGCAAGTTGAGTAAGGTGACTTACAAACATGCTTCAAACCTGTCACTTAAAGAAGTTGATGTTTTTTCTTAATACCGACTTCTACCAGCAAGTAGGGGAATAGAAATACACAGCCTGGACATACACATAGTCCATTAATTGTTCAGACTGCCACCACGTAGCAAGCTGCCTCCTTCCCTACATGGCCACAAGTGCCTGCAAAGCATCCAGAAAGAAGCCTGCAAGTGGAACTTCAAATGGCATAGACCAGCTCCAATTTCCCTTCCTGAATGGCAGCAGGAAACCCTTGCTGAAAAAGCACACAGAACCAAGTAAGAAGGGGACACTGCCAAGGGAGGTGTTGTTCCCATCAGTAGAGCTTTGAAGTCCTTCATAAGGTACTATTCCTTCATCTACCAGCAATCCTCAGCAATTCACAGCAACACTTGTTTTGTGAAGTATGGCCTCGTAACATAAGGAGGAGAAGTTTCCATCACTCTCCACCAACAGAAGAAATCTGACTTCATAGTTTAAAAGAAACAACAACAAAGCTTTTATTAAGCTTCCAAATCTGTGGCATCACACTAAGGCAGCTTCAGCACTGAGTTCACTCTTTTACAGCTGTCTCCTAGTTGCAATAGGGTCAAAATTCTCCATTTTAATTTTTCCCCTAACAGCTGAAACACAGCAGCACATGCAGTCACCACTCGATCCTTCCCCTCACACATCCCTCCAAAGAGTCTGACCACAATTTTTCTGTACCTATGGGAAATGGCACAAGCCAGTCTGAGCCTGCCCTTGCAATTATATGCAAACAGCGTTTTTAGCACACAATGTTATTGCATGCAGAAAGTCCCTTATTTATTTACATCACAAAGTTCATACTCTATTTCTCAGGGACAGTAGAAAAAGTAGTCAGAAATACTGAAGATCAGTAGTTTCAATGTGTACATTGAGAAACTTAATTCAAAATAAATTAAAAAAAAAAAAAAAGCTGAGAGATAATCAAAACCTGTTCTCAGTAGGGTTATGTTTAACTTAAGGTGTCCTTAACTGCCTGGGAAAAATATTAAGGAGGCAGCATATCAGGAAACAGCTGAAAAACACTAGCAGATGAATCCAAAATAAAACCATACTTTTAAAGTTTACATATATGGAAAGGGGGTTCTGATGCTCTTTTTAAATGTTGTCACAAAATAAATACTAAAATAATTTTCCCACTACAAAAAAATAGAGTTGTCAGTGTCCACTCCTGACCCCCACCAGTACTTATCTTTTACTTGCAAATACACACAAAGGAAGACTCAGAAGTAGCTATAGGTACCTGTTGTCCTACATCCCCTCCCTGTATTATGGCTACAGTGCTTACTCCAGCTTTACCTACAAGATTGTACTGTTTAGTCTTGAAGCTCGCAGAAAACACTGGAACCAATGGTAACACAGAAAAATATGACAGAAGGAAGAGAAGTTTGTTTCTCCAGCAAATGTTGTGTTTTTCCAGGTTTCAATGAACTCCATAAAGCTGATCAATAAACTTATGAAGGAGGCAATGAGATGTCCCCCATAAAAATGGGAAAAGCAACTTAACTGCTGAACTCAATTTATATTCTTCCAGATTCATATGGAGGTCATGAATCAGCTCTTCTGCATCAGGAAGAAGGCTACTTCCCTTGCGCCTCTGTTTTTCTTCATTTACTTGCCTCAGCCTTGCAGGTCATGGAGTCCATAGCCTATCTGATTCATTGGTAATCACTCTTGATTATTTTTGCTTCCAGAAAATATATACATACAAGGAACCAGAAAGCTGATCTATTCAATGGGTTTGTTAGGTCTGGTTACAAGAATTCTTACAGTGTTTGAACACCTTGTCATGTTTCCTCTTCAATCCCTCATCTCTTCTTTGTACCCTGCAATTTCACACCACATGGTGAAAAGCTATCAATTAGCTTAAGAAATCCAGAAAAAAACACCAAAGAAAAGAAAAAGGCATTTATTTCAAGGAAAAGTATTCTGTACAAAGGAAAGAACATTTTAACTCCTTTTCCATTGCACCTTCCTCTTGTACTATGAAAATGAGCAATNCACCTTCCTCTTGTACTATGAAAATGAGCAATATTCAGACACAATTTCCATTGATTACATAGATTAAAGTAACAGATTTTTGTATTTGACATAATAGGTAAGAAACCTGCCCCTTTTACGCCAGTACACAAAAGAATGATTTTAACAACTCCTCAAGAAACACGAAAGAACAATGCAGTGGATTTTATAGGAATGCTATAATCCAGCTTCAGTTTTGGAACCTTGCAATGACACGTTCAAATGAGGCGTGTTAGTATCTCAATTTTTAAACCAAGTGGAAGTATGATTCCTGTTAATTCTTTCTGAAGATGTTTCTTACTCCTTGATGGTATTTTATCAAGTTCCAGTTTCTG
>VZTM01015795.1:147771-158024 GCA_013400555.1 Jacana jacana | reverse complement strand
CCTTTATTGGTTTGTATCCTAATCCTAATCTCCCTGGATGATGCCCTATTGGAAGGATGTTTTACTTTGATTTGCGTGTCCCTAGCTGTTATTGACAGCTTCGTAATTTGAATATATGTGTGTGTGTGTTTGTATCTCACACACTAACTTACAGGTTTAGCCATCTCCAGTGGGCTGAGTTCTGATCTTGTGCTGTGGAGAGCAAACCCAAATGGTATTTGTTTTCACTCTTTATTTTACTTGGCTTGAAACACAGGACATAATTTCTCTGTCTTATTTTGCAGCAAATCACCGATCTGAAAAAAGAGAACTTCAACCTGAAGCTTCGTATATATTTTCTGGAGGAGCGAATGCAGCAGAAGTTTGATGGTCCCACTGAAGAAATATACAAAATTGTATGCATTTAGAATAATCTAATGGAATTTTATATCTTTTTGAAGAGTTTGTTTTGTGGGAAGGTTACCTGTTTTAGCTTATAGTCTTATGGCTCTATAAATAACGTGCATGAGTTGATAGGTGTCTGTCTTGTAATTGCTCATGAATTAAATGGTATCTGACAACTTGCAGGCCGAGTAGTTCTTTGTTCAATGTGTGCTTATGTCATAAGTAGCTTTTCTCAGGTGATGATAAAATGTTGTTATGGTTATTAAAAACCTCGATAGTTGATACAATCAGGTTTTTAAACAGAAAATGAGAATATCTTATAGCTCAAAGAAAAAACCATGCACAGAAGCCCTGGTAATTCCCAAGTTGATCTTTACTACTCTCCATTGTAGGAATTAAGTGTGTGTGTAGGCAACTTGTATTGCTTGAATACAGTGGTCCTAGAAGCTTTCTGGGATTTCTGAAAGTGGTGACCCTTGCAAAATATGTCCCTTAAAAGTTATAATGTCTCTATGCTATTCTTAACCCAATGATCCCTGATATTTGCTGGTAGAAAAAATAATCTGCAGGTTGCCAACAGGTTTTGGGGAGAGTGACCTCTGAATTCTCTCCAGACACTTTCATTCTTTTGCCCTAGAACATTGAGCTGAAAGTTGAGATAGAAAGTCTGAAGCGTGATCTGCAGGAGAGAGAGAAACTACTCATCAAAGCCTCGTAAGTACCACTGTATTTCTTGATGTCTGTTACTTAGAGCTTCCAAGGTCTTGTTTCTGTTTGTTTTTTCCTGATGCTCTAGGAATACGAGGATCCCAAAATAGTATTTCAAGGGCACTTCTCTAGAAATTGTGTCGTTCGTTACAGAAGTTACGTGTGTGAATTCTTAAAGGCACCATGATATTAATGTACTTACACACTGGCTGGTCTGACTTTGATATTCTGCTGTACTTTGCAGGGACACAGATGACTCCCTAGTTGGGAATGGCTGAGAGTTTCTATTGTAGACATTAGGCTAGGAGCTTAGTTGTCTCAACAGGTGAAGAGATGGACTGTTTTTATTACAGCACTAGACTGAGAAGACATTATACAAAACTTCTCAGTAAGGCTGAGAGAGCAGTTCAGAACTAACCTAGAATGAATCTTGTGATTTTTAAAGATATGAAAATGCATACACTTAAAATTCCTGCTTTTCTGTTAGAACCTCTTGCCTAAGTAAATATTAAAAATTATGTAGTGCTGCATTGTCTTATGGTGTGGAGAGGTGGAATGTGCTTTGGGAGGGAATGGATGACTGTAGGGCTGACAATAGCCACTTAAATTGCTTCCTTCCAGATGTCTGGTTCCAAACTAATCCAGGCTGGCAATGACTTACAGCTACTGACTGATACCTGGGCCTCTGCTTCAGTGAGGTTTTATTTGTGTTGCCTACCTCACTGGGCATTGGATTGTTATCAGTTGGTCGTCTTAAAGAAGTTGAGAGAGCGCTAGATTCAAGTAGATCCTGAGGACCAGATTAATTTTTGTTCAGTCTCTCCAGGTAGCTGGGCTTTGAATGGAACCTTGCACAAGTTCCTAAATGAGAAGCAAAATTCAGGAGGAAATCATAAACAAGTGATCATCCTTTGTTCAGTACGGAAACACTGGCTGTTCCTTTCTTATAAGGTGTTAACAATTACTGAAAAAGCAATTGGAGATGTCTCGGGAGCTCCATATCTTCTGTTTAATCCAGTGCTGCATTTTGTAGAAAACAGGACTCTACCATGGGCTTGATGCTGTATTTGGAAGCTTTAAAAATATGAAGGAAATATTACACTTTTTCCTCATATATACCAAGTGCTTGTGTGCACCATGACAAGACTTTTGTGTGGAACACTCAGACCACAGCACCAAAATTGCTACAGAGTGTGTAGAGGTTTGTATTTAACCCTAAAGTGACAAACAGCAGCAGATACTGTGGAAGATGCTCGTACAGCTTTCACTTTAACTATTTCTCACTTTGATACGCAATGGGATTTCTGTCTGTGCTATGGTCTTTCAGTAAGGCAGTGGAAAGCTTAGCCCAGGGTGGTAATGCCGAAATACAGCACGTGAAAGAAGCAGCACAAAAGAAGATGCAAGAAATGGAAGAAGTCCTGACTAGCAGAATAAACTCTCTGGAAGAGGTGAGTGGCCAAAACTGAGGGAACAGTTCGTAATCAGTCCTGTCTTTGTTGTGTTGCCCCTGTGTGTCTTACACCCTCTTGTTAGATTGACCTTTATCCACCAAATGTCTTTCACTTCTGCTGCCACTCTATCACCTTTTTGCCTAATGTTCTCCTGCTCCTGTTATTTTTAACGTCTTTTTTAAATCCTTGCTGTCTGCTTGAGAAAGTTTGTTCCTGTATTTATTACTGAGCCACTGCTGATACCTTTTGAGGAGAATTGCTTCATGTTTTCCTTATTTTGTAGTGTAAATGCAAAAATAATAAAAATTTCTGTATGAATAACTTGCTTCCTCAGAAGCAAAGAGAAGTTCAGCTTCTTGTAATGAACAAATTTGGTATTGAATAGTTTGTGCTGGAAATGTTCGTGTCAAGCCCTAGAAATGCATAAGCTGGTGATTGTTTCACATTGTTGGCAGTATACATGTGTCTGTAGCTGTGGAATCTTGTTTGAGGGGGACAGACATCTAGTGCTCTTCTTGTAAGTAAATAGGACTAGCACAAGTGGATAGGTTCCAATATTTGCTTTTCCATCTCTAAAGAATGAATTGGTCACGGCAGATATTGGTAGCAATCTCCTGGTGGTATTTCCTATTGGGAGGATTTAGCAGTGCTCATAAAACAAGGAGGGAGAGGGGGAAGAAGGGCAAATGTTCCAGCCTCATGGTGGTACAGTATTTTCTGTAGCCTGAAGATAGTGTTGGCCTCTGACATCAATTTTATTGTGCTTATGAATGTGAAGACTACATAGGAGTATTAGTCACTTATTTACGTAGCACCATTAATTATATAGATGCAGGTAACACTAACAAAGATTGATGTCTTTCAGCGTTTTTGGTTGAATGATGAATGCTCACAGAACAACTGTACAGAAAAGGGGGCGAGGGGTGAAGTTTAGAGGTGAAAGACTTCTTTGCTCTCCCCATGTTTGTATAGACTTTAAGGAGAGAGGGTAATTACTTCTTTGGCTACAAAGAGGCTTTTATTTTGTAGAAAGGAAACAGTCACCCCAGCAGGGGAGCTGACAATATGAAAATGAAGATCTGGAACAAATTTTATGTAGTGTATGTCAAGTGTAGTTTTTCTGGTCTTCCCCATCTCCATGAGTTGGGTCACTAGAGGAAGTTGACCGTAACCTCTCTGTGTTACCTCTGTTTCCATTGCTGTGCAAGAGAAAAGTGTCTGGGTCATGTGTTATCAATTCTTGTAAAATATTATAAATGATGTTGGGAAGAATTCAAATGAGCTACTGGGAGTCCATGAATATTAATTTAATTTATGGTGGAATAAAAAAGAGCTTTTTTAGTCTCTTTAAGTATAGCTATTTGTTATGAGAATGGGAGGACAGTAGGACAAAGCCAAATCTAAAGCCATAGTATAGGGCACTTTTGTTTCCAGTTCTGCTATAAGTTAGGGTATTTGTTTTATTTCTTTGAAGCAAAGTTTCTTTCTTTATGTGCCACAGAAAATGGATTAATCTTGAAAATGCAGCCTCACAAGAGTTTGGAAGCATTTGCAAAGCACTCAAAATACTTAGTAGAAGTTACTAAATTAAACATACCAACGTATGTTTGGTAGAAGACTTCCATATGTGAAAAGTATCATTAGTGTTTTGTTCTTACAGGCATTGAGATTGTGTGTTTTAATTACAGAATCTTAAAGCTGCTCAAGATGATGTGGAAAAAGCCATTGCAATGACTGAGAAGGAGAAAGCTCTGAGGAGAGCTGTTGAGCAGAAACTGGCTTCAATTATGAATGCCCCCGCAAAGGATCCAGATTTGATTACAGGAGCTGAGAAAGACAGGTCAGAGCTCTTGCTGGTGAAGTTTCTAACCATTGGAATTCTGTATTGTTTAAAGTGTGAAGAGTTGATATGGATATAGGTTTTAATAGTTTGAACCTACCCTTAGATACATGAGTGGGTGTTACTGGCCATTTTTCCTCTTCAGCTTTAAATGAAGGCAGCAGAGAGTCAGCGTGTGTGAGGCATGAGCATGTCCTGCTTTAAAGCATCCATGTAACTTCACTGACTTACCTCCTGCTTGCTGCTTTCTCGCATCCACTGCTGAATAGAACTTGACTCAACCATTTGCATTCACTACCTGCTTTGTGGTGTTTATGTACTCTTCAGTCCCGCTCTGGATCTGCTGGGGTTGGTACATCTGATAGGAAGAGAAACACGATGTCTGTGAGCTTTGTGGGTTTGTGCTTTGTTTGACAGGTAGTTGCAAAGTTGTGCCAGCTGCTCAATAATGAGGTGGGGAAAGCGTGTAAACTTTGGAGTTTTTTTGGGTTTTGTTTGTTTGGTTTGGTTTGGTTTGGTTTTTTTATAAGATATGTAGGGTAAGGGACTGACAAGCCTCCCAGTAAAGCTTGCTTAGTGTGGCGATGTGAGCCTGGTGTGGAGATCAAAAGATGGTTATGATTCCTTATACTTCTGAGTATCCTTTCCTGTCTGTCTGTGACTGAACCCTGCAAGTAACAATGCTGTGAGTAACTGCATAATTGGTCTACCCTGGTAACAGAGAGTTACGTGGGCCTGAGGCTTTTGTTTCATAGGTTTGTTTATTATGGTGGGAGCAAGGCGAGGTTTGCAGTGTTTTCCAGACAGCTCTTCTAAACGCATACAGATTGAAAACTGCAGTTTTGAAACCTACAATGACATAACGTTATGAAACCCTTCTAATAGATTTTGATACTGCACATCACGTGCCACCATAGTAATTATAACCTGGCTCTCAAGTTACCTCCCTCCTTTCTCTTTCTTGTCTTCCTCTTTCTATCTGTTAGTCGTCTGCATGAACACACTTGCCCTCCTGCAGCAATAAAAAAGAGCTGCAGCAGGGTAGGTTTAGACTTGACATTAGGAAAAAATTCCTCCTAGAAAGAGTGGTCAGACCCTGGAATGGGCTGCCCAGGGAGGTGGTGGAGTCCCCATCCCTGACTGTGTTTAAGAGTCGATTAGATGTGGTGTTGAGGGATCTGGTGTAGGGGAGAACTTTTGCAGAGCAGGGCAGATGGTTGGACTCGATGATCCCAAGGGTCTCTTCCAACCTGAATGATTCTATGATTCTGAGTGACTTGAGCTGGGAAGGAGTTATAAAACCAGTCCCTGTCAGAGGTAATTGAGTTGCCTGCTCTAGAGCTTGTGTCAAAACAATTTGTCAGGTTTGGATCAATGAAGCAAAGGCTTTGTGGAGGATGATGAGGATGGTCCTTCCTCCCTAGCCTCTGTTTTCTTTTCCCCACCCCTGTGCCTCATGATGCAATGTTTGCAGGTTCTTCTATAATTACATGTTGGTACATGAGTGTAAGAATTCACAAGAGTGGAAAAACATAGCGCTAATGGAAGAAGAGAATGTTTGATTTATTGAAGTGATTCAAATATTAATGTGTAATGCTTTAAACTTGTCTGAGAGTATCACATCTGGAATTCATAGTGTGTTGAAAAAGATACTTTCACCCTTTAGGCTACAAAAACTGAGAGTGTTGCAGCTGGCGTCTTATGCCAGAAAGTTTTCAACTATAACCCTTATGTCTGCCAGAAAACTCCTAGTTTTTCATGGAATGCTGGAAGATGTACCAAGATGTGTACTGACCAAGGAAGGGGAGTGCTGACATAAATTCCCCCCCCTGCCCCCCTCCTTGCTATGTAACAAGAACCAGCTTAGGTACAAATAGAAATGAAATGAGGTGCTTGAGTGCTGGCACGTAAGGATTCTGTGTTGTATGTGGAATAGAGTGATAAACTTTTTGTGTGTGCTACAAAGGATGATGTAACTAAAATAATCAAACTTAAGTGTTGACATTTGAAATTATACTGGAGGTAAATAAAAAATGAGTGCTTTGCAGATAGCACAACCCTATTTGTTGTTTGCTTTAACTTTATGGCACCTTTTCTGCTTTCTCTGGAGGGAGAAGGGGTTGTGAAAGTACTCCCATCTGTTTTACAACTATTGTCTGGAGTCTTCATCTAGGAAAGCTGTCTGAAAGATTTACTGCAGTGACTGTAGAATTAGTGGTAGATGATGCAAGATTAATATTAAAAATCTTATCATTTTAGACTTATAGAGCAACTGAATCTGTCATTGAAAAGTAAAGAAGCTATAATTCGACACCTTGAAGAGGAAAAGTCTCAGAGTGGATCTTGTGATGGGAACTTACCAGCAGAAAAAATCAGAGAACTTACCATTGCTTGGAGGCATGAAAAAGATAGTGAGATAGAGGTGAGGAAACTGACTGAAGAGTTATGTTATAAATCTCATGTAATCCTGGTTTTTAAAGGTTTTTTTCTTGACAGTATGTGAGTGACTTCAGCACATTTAAAAAAAAATACTCTTCTCCACAGTTACTCCCTTCTGCATTCCCTCCACATTCATTGGTTCTATTGTGGTTTGGCAGTCAATATTCATCCTTATTATCCATACTTACCACTTATTTGGTGAGAGGTTGTTTCCCCTTGACTTTATCCCTGTATTTAATTTTAGATACTGTGTGATTGCTTTACAGAAATATATATTAAAAAACCCCACTAGATCACTCAATAGATGACATAATTTCTGTGGACGTTAAGAATTTGAGTTGAGAGTTTAGAGACACTTCCCAAAAAATACTGTTAGGAAAAAGCTGTGATAAGGGAGATAAGTGTAAAAAAAAATAATCTCATGAAACAAAGTGAAAGTCTAACCTTTAGCCTACAAAAGCTGCAAAGAGTCAGTCTCTTATTATGCTGGTTTCACAAAAATATTTGTGTGTCGAGGTGAAAACAGGGACAGGGTCATCTCTAATCATTTCATGTGGGATGGACAGACTGTGGTCATTTTGGGATGCAGTATTGGAGAAAAAAAATCAGATTAATACCTCTGCACAATTCTGTTTTTATATATATGCTCTGTAACCTCCCCAAGGAGAAGCGCTAATTAAAAATTCTCTTATTAAAAGCATCTTGCTGACACAGAGAAATGTCACATAATGCATTTTTATTAACTCGGCAAGTGCAGTTGTTCTGTCTCATGGAAGAACATGTTATGTTGTTTGTGGAGCACTTTTTATCGGCTGCCTGAAGTTGACCAGGCTTATACTGTGCCCAGGTAGATTTCTAGAGTTCTAGGAAGGTCCCAATTCAATATATCCCTGCCAAAATGGTGAATGTAGTACAGGTACAAGGTGTACACCAATTGTGTCATCTGCTCCACCCCCCGTCCCCCAAGGTTTTTAAACTGCTTTTGCTTCGTTTTAATGCTTTTTAAGTTACATTTGGTTTTAGAATGAAATTACTTGCATGTAACAATGATTTTGTTCTCATAGGCTATTAGAATGGAGCTTAAAAATGAAAGAAATTCCTTTGAGAAAAAGATTCAGGTAAGTTCTAATCTCGTTTGTTTCCTTCACCACTTGAGGTGCATGTTGGGGTCTCTTCTGTTATGGATTTGTTGATACAGAGGCCTTGGCTTGAGCAGATGCAAAGCCTCCAGTAAATTCTCTTTTATGTTAGAAGGCAGGAAGGCTCACTTTGTTTTTGAAGCAATTTTGAGTAAAGCCAATAGACACACTTATCAAATATTGAAGCTGATACTCCCAGCCAGCCCACAAGATTAGGCTTCTTATATACTATAGTCTCTGCACATCTTTAAGATGATGACTTGCGTTTTGGGACTATATTTTATGTTAGCAATCTGAGCAAGAAGATACAAGAACTCTGAGAAAATGTAGTTATTAATGTGCAGTTACAGCATCTCTTAGTGGGAAGTTAATGCAACTTTTATGTAATCTAATTTAGTCGCTTCAAGAAGAGCTACAAGAGAGAGAAAATGAGCTTGCTGTTGAAAAGAAGAATGGTATGAAAAGGGATAAAACTATTCAAGGGCTAACTGTTGCATTAAAAGCAAAGGAAAAAGAGGTATGATGATTCTGATCATGCTGGTTTGTAGAACTGTCACTGGGAGGGGAACGTATGCACTGTGTGTGTGGCGGGAGATGACTGATCTCACCATCACCCTTAGGAGGAGGCTTCTCGTGGGTCCTTAATCATTGCTGTTGTGTCTGTAAGCAGTTCTATTGATCTAGAGTTTTGGTGTTCGGCTGGAGGAGAGAGGAAAAAGGTACTTAACCAATTCTTTCTCCTCTAAGAACTTTGAGGAAGAATATTTTCAGTTGCGCACCAATTTTTATCAGCTCTGAGCACCACTTACAAGATGTGAGAATTTTTTCACATTGTTAAGTGGTGCTGCCATAAAAACAGTTAAAATAGGAGAGGTTAATGACAGCCAGAATTCAGTTTTTGTGGAAGAATGGGAAATACTTGGGTGATAGGCAGTCTACTAGGTGCTGTATAAGAACAAGAATTTCTTTACATAGGATTTAATATGTTGTAGTTGGTGTTTTTTGTTCTTTGAAGTATTTGTTTTGTGTGGTTGGATGAATGGATAATGAGATGGGGTAGCTATTACTGAATCACCATCCCTTGGAAATAACTCTTTCTACATGGTATTCATTTTACTTTACCTAAAGAACGAGGAGCTTGGTTTGGAAATTGAAGATCTAAATGCTTCACTGGTTAAGGCAAGAGAGGCAACTCACAAAGCACACATCCAAAAATTCAAGGTAAGAAGCGAGCAATAATGTAGCTTCCCCCATCCCTGCTCTTCCCTTCTCCATGATCCCACACAGTGGGTAGTGCTTTGTATCTTTGAAAGCAGAGGAATGGAATGAGTTCAAAATATTGTTTAAAATGTTTCACTTTCCTTACTTAGAAAAAAAAAATACTGCCCGAATCAAATTATTTAAACAATGAGGTGTTAAAAAGTCAGACTAGTTATCTTGTTTATTGAGTTTTTTCTTCTATAACAACTGAGAATTATTAAGAGAAATGTGTAAAAGGAGTTTAACATAAAGACAGAAATAGTTGTGAAGCTGAGATAATATTGAGCTTTCTTTGTTGACCTATGAACGTTGTGGTTTTTCTTCCAAGAGTATGGTAACAGCATACTCTTGGTTAGCAGAGGTGAGCTGGGTAGGACACACTTGTTTGGATTTGCTTAAATAATAAATGTGAAACCTCTGTTTATAAAACAGTGGAATGTTGTTTTTGAAAATGTGATTTAGTGATGCTTCCATGTGTGTGGAGGAGAAAGGCATTTATGACGATAATTTATATACTACAAAGTTCTTCCATTGTAAAATGGGAGAAAGTAAGAATTTGGTATTCAGATAGACAACGTAATGTCTCTCTCTTATGATGTTTTCCAACTTGTCCAGAACTAAGTCTGATAAAACTTCCTTCTGATCTGAGGCAGATGGGCCTTCCCTTAGGCTGTGTGTTACTCCATGTGGTCTCTTGGCTCAGCAGGGGTGGAAGAGGTTGATAGGTTACCTCCAAAGTACACACATCTAAAGCTTTTATGCCTGAAAAAAACCTACTGGTTTTTGACTTCAGAGTCTGATGGAGTAGTAATGTTTAGTTCTCACAGAGCACCTCTGTTTCTTCAAAAGCCATTTATTTCTTGTAAGCCCAAATTTTAAGTGTGCCCTATTGAGAAAAGTATATCCTACTTCTTTCTCAGGTCACTTTGGCCTGTGTGAATCTATAGCTTATGTTTGCTTTTTTTTCATACGGTGGGTGTCCTGGTTCGAAACACGACTCTAATTTTAACCCTCTCATTTTTATGAGAG
>VZTM01015795.1:75469-147617 GCA_013400555.1 Jacana jacana | reverse complement strand
GAGTAATGGCTTGAGTTGAATGCAGTTCTCTGTGAGTAGATCGTGCTGCGGAGCCCATTGCTCCTCTCATCTCTCTTGGGTGCTTCAAGGAGGCCGGTTGTAACACTATGTGACGGGGAAGACTACAAATCAGACTTGCTCTTTTCTATACAAAATATGGTTGTGACTTGGAAACTACTGACCCCAGAGTAGAAAGCTTTATGTAAGAAGAGTTTGGGGAACCAATAATAGTAAGGTCTTGTTTGCACTGTGGGCTCCTTTGCAGGTCAACCTGTATCTAATTCGTGGATAACGAAGGCTTTATCCCGTGCTGGATGTCACTGAGAGCTGTGTCATGTTAGTTGAGAAAATTCTTAGTGTAAGGTTTTCCCTGTCCTGTGAGGAACTGTCACTTCAATGTATTTTTGCACCATAGTTTTGAAGTACTGGAGAGAGGTGTGGGGGGGTGGGTTTGGATGCAATGGGAGAAAAGCTTTTGTCTCTAAAAAATCAAAATACCCTTAGAGGACTCAACTGCTGCTTTGTGTTTCAGGGTGCTGAGGATTATCAAGCTCTCTTGATGGAAAAAGAGACCCTCTTAGCAGAGCTGCGTTCAGAAAACCTTACAAAAGATGCTGAAAATCATAAACTACAAAGGAGGATTAAAAGGACTGATCAAGAGCTAAATGATTTGAATTTAGAAAGAGAGAAAATGGAGAAGGAGCTGGATGAAGCACAACTACAGAAGAGCAGAAGTGACAAAACCATTAATGTTATTATCACTTTTTTCCTTTATTTCATGAAGTTAAAAAATAATTGAGCATTTCTAGCATGTCCTTTTCTAACAAATTTATTTTTTTTAATAATTTGAATGGTTCTAGGAAAGCTAGATGTGTTTGCTTAAAGCCAGTGTTCAAAAGAATGGGGCTAAGAAGCTTGAGGAAAACTCTGGCTTGTAGTCTGCATAGAAAAATTTTAAAATAAATAGCATTTCATTAGTCTGAGGTTCTAGGAAAAATCATTAGCTTTATAAGGGGTAAATATTTGGTTTCAATTTTTCCAGTGGGGAAGTCTGAACATGCACAATAATGTATATTTCATATACCTGCTGTATTTGCCATGTTGTGTATCTATACGTTATCCTAAATTACACTGCTGAAATTAGACTTTCTTCCAAGTTGTAATGCAGAACAGGAGTAAGTAGCCAATTGTGAACTGAAGCCAAACTTCAGCTTGCTTTTTGCTATCATAGCAGGGTCACTTTACAGTGTATATATACAGTATACAGGCTGTATATTTAATAATTTCTGCTTGTATAATTCTCAAATCACAGGATTAGTTGAGCACAATTTAATATAAAGCTGATGTGCTGTATCCCTTCATTAATTTTCCTTGCTCCATATTCTGTTTAGGGTTTTTTACCTTGCTGTAGTCATTTCTAGCTCTTCTGCTTCCAGCACCTGCAGCTTCTGCAACAAAATGATCTCTTCTTCCTTTGAAAAAAGGAGGCACCTCCTGCTCAGTGTTTGACCCAAACAGGCTTCTCACCTGTATGTCTTGTCCTGTGGATTTTCCTGATCTCTCCTCACCACTGCCCCTCTTAGGGCAGTGTTTGCATAAGGAGAGGAGTCCTGCATGCATGCATTCAGTTAGGGCTTAGCCTCCTGCTACTTTAATTGCACAAGAGATGAAATGAGCTTGTATTTATTCGGTAGATGTTTGGGTTCAATTATTAAATAAGGACCTTAAGGCAGGCACATGTGGAAACTGCTCTTTGTGCGATACCATGTAAAACCAGCAGAGGGATCTCTTCACCTACAAACAAACACGTTCTGCTCCCTGGCTCCCACTCCCAATTTAACTTGCATTTTTGGTCAGCTGTGGTTATGCTGCCGTCACCGAGTCACTATCTTTGGTGTGCTTTGAAATTTCTTCAGGGTGTTGAGGTTAAGGAGAGAAAGAACAGATCGCTTCTGTCAGTAAAACAGCCACAAATAACATTTTATTGATTTAAAGTAACTGTCTTCTCTGTTTAGAGCTTTTTTTCCATCTTTCAGGGCAGCTGGAGTATAATTCTGCATAGGAAAGAAGGGAAAATAGAACTGAGCAGGAGGTCGCCAGAGGACTCAAAGTTACTTGTGTTACAGAAGCCTATTTGACTCCATTATGTCCATGTTTTTCATGTAAATGACTGGCTCCCTGGGGGAAAGCATTCCTGCCAAAAGATGAGCAGTCTTATAAAAATTATATCCCTAACCTATTTCCTGCTCCTCACAGAACAGCTGCTTCCATTTCAGAGTTGCTGGTACATTTGGATATAGCACCATTGCCTGTGAAATGTTGCCCATTAAGTACTAGAGATGTGGGAGTAAAAAAATATGCCATGATATTTTGCTCTTTGACAAATAGAAAACCACTTCAGTGATCTGAGGCAAACTTTTTATGAGGCTGCCTTTAAAATTCCGTTCTATTTATGCTCCAAGACACCTATTTATCAGTGTTTCTATTTTGTTAGAATAAAACTAGCAAGAATGTACCTAAACTCTAGAAAATGCCCTTGAAATCTGTAATGAACTGCTGTCTTAGCTCTTCACTCACAGGGAAATTCTCCATAACCTTTCATTTACTGTAATGGGGGTAGTCCAAATTTTTTGCAGATATCTATTAAACTACCCCAAAACAACCCAAACCAAAGAACCATACCCCCCCACTGAACATGAAACTTCTAAGATCTAGAAAAAGTCCCTCTGCCCTGTTTTAAACCCACCTTGTCAAGATGATTTATTCTTTACTTTCCTGGAATGGAAGACGGTCAATTAGACTAAATTAGATAAGATGCATCCAGTATTGGGAGTCTACTGGAGCAATGGGTGCAGGTCTTCCTGAGCAGTGTCCCTGCCTTTTTTACTAACTCAACTGTAAAAGAAAAAACTCGGTTTTGAACTCTTCAGAACCTGCTGAAGGTTCAGCATCACCTTGAGCTCTTTGGAAAGAACTCTTGGGTATATATTCTCATATACGACTGATGAGGAATAAACATCAGCTTTTCCATCGTGGTAGTTGTGTCCACCACCTTACTGTGTCTTTAACACATTCAGTGCTGCTTGATCAAAGAGTTTGTTCAAATTTACATGATTAAACACTGAGTATCCATTCTCTCTCCAGGCCTAAATGTAGACAATTAAAGTGTATTTACTAGGCATTTGTGTTTGATCAGGTGGTTGGGGAAATGCAGAGTAACTCATTAGGTGGAATTTATTATTTAGCTTTCCTACCTGGGGTTCAGCCTGAGAGGGAGGTTTTGGAGCTTCCTGACTTAATTATTCACCCACCTGTTTTCCATCTGACAAGGAGGGGGAGGCATCTGCTCTGGTCCTTCTACATTAGAGCGTTCCACGTTAATTTTTCTTAGTTCAACTATCATTAATCATAGGAAAGTCTCTTGGGAAAAAGGCTGGCAGAGGGAATTGCAAAGTTTATGCTCCAAGAACTCTAGGTACTATATTATCCTTCCGACTCAATGTATAGAAACTGATAGATTTTTCTCCCAAACAATTTGAGTGGTCAATGAGTTCATGCAACCTGCTCTAGTGATGGATAGGTTTGTGCCTTATGGAATTCTAGCTCATGCAAAGCAGGTGATTTTCAGCCTTAATTCCTGCTTGNGGGGGGGGAGCAGAAAAAGCAAAGTATCTGCAAATTGTGAGTCTCTCACAGGCCTTTTAACTTTCCCCATAATAGTTTGCCTTGTCAGTCCACCTCGTTCCATAAACCATGATGTTTGTGCTTCTTTTAGGGGCAGAAGGGTATTTTATGTACTGGGTGAGTGTGATATGCCAAGGGGATTCAGAGTAGTAGTACTGTTGTTCCAGCAGCATCTTTTCTTTCTGTGCCTGTCTGTCATCTTTTCTTCTTAAAGCTGTTTATGCTTTTCATAAAGAGAAGTCACGGAGGGTTGGTCACTTGAAGCTATAGGACAGGTCACACGAATGTTCCTTTGAAGTTCAGTTCCCTAAAAAGTAATGTATTCACATAAAGCCTCTCAGGGCTGTAATAGTGTAAAACAGGTGAAAACGGAAGGCCAAGGAGTGACCTTTGCAGGGCAGTGCACCTGTAACACCGTGGCTGATCCTTGGCTTCCAGTTCACGTGCCGTATGCGATGAGGCTGAGGGTGACCCACTTGAAGAGCTCGGTAGCTTCAAGCCACGAGACTTTGTGGTTATGGGAGCGTTAACGCTGCTTTCCAAAGAGCTGCTCTACGCTGCAGTTTATATTTATAGCTGGCAGTTAGGAAGAAACAGAAACAGCTGAGAGTTTGACAGAACTTGGACCTGATTCTCCATTTCTTCACTTTCCTCAGTTACACAAGTAATTCTCTTGCTCCTGAAAAAATTAACTTTATTAGTTTGCAGAACTGAAGGTCTAGGCTTAGTCATTCTTTGAAACTGAGTAACATTTGAGGAGTTTTTGGGAGCTATTAGGGGTTTCTTAGCTGAGTCCTGCTAATGAAGCTAAAATTAAGCAAGTAAACCAAAAGGCATTGTAAATGACAATTTGTATTTAAACGTGCAAAATAAACAGAAGTAAAACACTGAAGTAGTAAAATTATGTTAAAGATTTGATGCGAACCTGCATGAAGCAAGTTAATTAAGTCAAGAAAAGGACATAAAACAGTTTGTAAAGAGATTGCAATTAAAGTGTCACTAGTACTATTTCTTTGTTCTTAAAATAAGAAACAGCTATTGAATTTTAAATCCCAATGGAGGTAAATGTCGAGTTTATAGATGACTACCATATGTGCAAACTATTTTAAGGGCTTATGATACTTCACAAATGGGCCCCTTTTGGCAACAAAGGGCAAACATTTACTTTAAGATGTAGGCTGTGTTACCTGGTTCTTTGGGTCTGAAGAGAAGTTTAGACAGTATAAAGTTTTCTGCAAGTTTTAATTGTTTAGTTTTAGACAACAGCTCCTTTGTTACGAGTTTCTGCTTCTCTTTTTCTGCACAATCCATGTAGTAAATGCTCTAGATCTTGCGGAGTGAAAGCTCATAAAGCAGGGCTGTTGTACATGCAGGCTGTGCCTCCTTCAACAGACAAGGCAGCAAAGAGTTCCAAGTGACACAAATGGTGTTGGGAGAGAGACTGGAAGGACAGAGACACCACATTATGGATTGTTCGACTGCCTCGTGTTCCTGTGTATTTCTGCTCTGCAACTGGGAACTGACTTAATTACATGCTAATAATTTCATACATGTTCTCATTAGTTGTCCCAACTCATAGCAAAATGCAAGGAACAGGAATCGTTTGATGTTATTGCTTGGAACCCAAGGCTTTGTCAGATGTTCAGTCTTTGGAGCCCTGTACCTAGATAGATTTTCAGGTGGTGGATTTTCACATGAAGTAGAATGGGATCTATAGGAATGCAGAGGAGAAAGCTGTAATTGTGGTGTGTGTCATGTCTGTGACCTGCAAAGCAGGAGTACTGCTTTTTCCACTGTGGTAGTCCCTGTTGATCCTAACAGATCTCAGGGTCCTTTAGACTTGCTACTGCCTAAAGCTCTTGAAAGAGATTATTTCTACGTTTTAGGAGCAATATGGGCAAGAAATATATGTATCTTTGATGGGGAATTAAGATGTGGAGATGACGCAACTGAGTTGGGAGCTGCAGGAAATAATTAACAGAGCCATAATCAAGATCAAGTTCTGTTCATGACTTTTTATCCTGAGACTGACCCCATCGGTCATTTGAAGTTTGTGCCCTTGTCAAAAGAAAGCGGTTTAACATTTCTGACCTTTTGTTTGATGCAAAAGTAACTAGCAATACAGCGTTAGTGCAAGTATTTTCATGGTGTGATGAGAAAAAGAGCAAATGACAAGCTGAATCACCCGTCACCAATTTTCCGCTATTTTTAGCGAGGGAGTAAATTGACTCTGAAGTGAGCGCTCATTCCCACAGCGACAACGTCTCTGTGCCTGATATTCCCACCAGCCCCAGTGTACAGCCCTTCTGTGTGAAAAGCTTTTAAACAATAATGACCTAGATTTTTAGAAGACACCTCAACTAAAACTTTTCTTGCTTTAATTGTGTTCATTGATGTCAAGATAGGGGCTTAAGTACATACTCCAGGCTATTCAGTGGTGTGAGTAACTTAAAGCAACGGAAAGTTAAGCTAATAATGGGGGTTACTAGTCTGAAACTTATTTAAAAGTTGAAATGCTAAATATTCACTTTCTTTTTTGCTTTTTTTTTTTGGTAGGACCTTAGGAATCAGCTAGAGAAATTACATGGTGAAATGACTGAGAAAGAAAAAGCAGTTGAACATCATTACAATATTCTTTTGAGTGAAAGCAATCAGAAGTTGCAGAGCCAAGAACTAGTTATCAGGCAGCTGACAGACAGCGTCAGTCAAAGGGATCTGCAGCTGCAGGTGGGTAGACTTCAGCTGATATGAGAAATGAAAAGGTATCGTTTGATTTTTTTGTATGAGGAATTATTACAAAATCACATTTGTATTTGGAACTACTGTTGATTTTGATGATAATCCTTTACTTTGTAATGCGGTATTTACAGAACAGACATCTAATTATAGAGCCTGTGGCATTCAGGGAGATTCCTTGTTAAGGTTTTCTGAAGCATATGTGGAGGAAGAAAGCTTTGCTACTACTAGAGCAGAATTTTCACTGTTGGGGTAAGATAGTTTAAAAGCTCTGAAGTACCTATGGTTTACAGCTTATTGTGTAGGAACTAGAAGCTATGGAATAGGTAGAGATACTGAAATTTCTTTCTTTTTTTTCTTTCGAGCCTGTTCAAAATAACATATGGGAGGAAGGAGCTGCCTGAATGCTAATGGACCCCTGCTCAGAGTTTTTATACTGGAGATACAACCCTGAAAATTGGGTTTCAATTGGGATTCAACCAATAATGCAAAGAGTAGCAGTTGAGATTGCTCTGTACCTGGGGACCCAGGTGCATGCCTTGGCACTTTATAGTACTTAAAGCATTGGATAGCCGGGGAAGCTTTTTGGATTATTATTATATATTTTTTTTTGCTGCTTTTACATTAATTTGAGCTTTTCTTTTGTGAGGTACGTGAAGAACACGTGCCAGATCATCTTTGGATATTCTCCTGAATTTTGTTGGTTTCTCTGTTTTGCAGTATAGAAGCAGAAGAAATTTTGTAAAACTCTTCTTGTTTTCTTTTGTTAGAAATTTGATGGAACAGTCAAAGAAAAGGATGCAGAATTGCAGGAGCTCCTGGAAAAGTACAAGAACCTCTTAAGAGCCAATGAAGAACTTGAACTGAAAAATGAGGGCTTAGTAAAGGAAAAACATGCTGCACAGTCTCAACAGTCGATCATCAAGATAGTCAGAGAGTTAGAGGTGAGTTCTTTTTAACTCTGAGTACTTGCAGATAGATACCTTGCATCAAATGGAAGAGAATTTTGACTTTGGCATCAGAGGTGTGGACTTACATACATTGTCATTTCCCCACATAGCAGGGGCTTGGCTTTCCTTCAAATCAATACCATCACATGTATTATTAAATTTAGAACAAAGGCTTTATTAATAATTGTGTCATATTGTTGGTATGATGGTGGTAGTGTTGATCTGGTCCCGTAGGAGTACATAGCACTGTACTCGGATGAGTTCTTGCGTCATCACTAAAATCTTTACTCTCAGAAAGTGTGTAAAATCCTTTGCCCACCATAAAAACATAAAGAGTTTTGTGATTGTTAGGATAGACGTGTGTGATGGTATCTGCGTTGCTGGAGAGAGGCGCAGAGGAGGGTTTGTGTTCTTCTGAGAGTTAAAGGAGAAGATTGCGGAGAGCTAGTGACCACAGGAGCTAGATGGAGTTTGAGGATAAAAAATACAGATAGGAGTGAAGAGATATCTAGGGCAAGAAGAAAACTACTTTTTAAAGTAAAGCAAAGAAGAAAAGATATAGTGCAGAAAAGTATGCCATAAATTGGAGAGACTTGTTTAGTACTTGAAGCTAGAGGTCAAAATACAAAATCTTAAAATGTGGATTTAATTCCTTCCCTCCTCATCGCCCACTTCTGTACCAGCCAAAAAAAAAAAATAAAGGTTAGGTTCTGTTAGGAAGTTTTTGAATCACTTGACTCCATCAGTGTGTTTTTCATTGTGTACAGATTAGTGAAGGGGTAAGTTGCTTATGAAGGTGTTTGGTGTCTTTTTTTGTGGTGTTTGCAGCCTATGTATGTCAAGGTCTCCAGAAGCATCAGGCAGCATAGAAAGAATTAGACTAGTATGTACTAATTATGGAGAATCCTATTGAGTTTCTTTAATAACATATCAATCATTAATGAGATTTTCTCAAGGATGTTTAAAAGTGAGCCAAGGGCAAAGGAAACATGAGTGCTATGTCCTGTGTCACCTTCTGAACACAGTAGCGATGAGGTGCTTAATAAGTTATGGGCAGTGTTATTAACTAAGGTAAATGGATGTGCACATTGAATCATGGGTTATATGACAAGCTTGGAGTAAAGGAGCTGCATCATGGTTTGCCGGGGTCCCAGTGCAGAGTATATGTGAATATATGTGCAGAGAAAACAAAGTCTGTGGAAGGCTGAGTAGAAATTCTACTTCTGTAAAACAAACCTCAGTGCGTGCACGTAACTTCTGTCACAAAGGGACAAGAGTGATGGAAAATCATACAGAACTGATGAAAATCAAATACTCGCTTTCCTCTGTACACCCCACTCCCCGTACGGGTGTACAGCCAGGGGAGAGAACAGTGCAAGCCAGGCCGTGCACGGTAATGGCCCAGCACCCACCTACTAATCACCATCTATTCTCTATTGCGGGTTCACGTTGTGATCATGAACAATACCTAATCACACCCCATTGTCCTCTCGGCTCAACCTTGGTGTAAGATATCTCCTCTCAAAACCCACTTTGGCATATTAATCATAAGTTTTTGGACACAGATTATGCAGAGTTCTGCTCTCATTGGCTGCCTTGGACTCTTTGATGACTTTACAGTGCTGCACCAACTCTCAACAAATGCGCAGCTGGATCCTCCCCACCAGAGAGAACAGAAACCAAGCCCTTCCAGACTCACTGATCTTTTCAAGTTGAAGAAGCTGAATTGAGAGATGCAGAACTTTCTCTCTTTCATGATATCTTTTTACTTTATTTTAATGTAATGATAAATTTTAAAGCATCCAACATCCAAAGCTCTGCTGGGTGCCTTGGCCAGGCCAGGAAAGATAAATGACAGTTTCTAATTAGAGTTTGGATTCTTGAGCCACTGTCATGGGCTAGAGAGAGAGTGTGCGAGGGCACTGATAATTGGGTTAGTCATGCAACTGCTGACTCTGGTATCTATGAGCCCTCAGAATGAAATATAATTTACAGCCAAGGAATTTAGAAATGCAATGGAAACTCTAGTTGATTTAGCGCTTAATACTATTCTTGCTCTTCTTGGTGTGTATGAGGAATAGTGTGACCAGCAGGACTGGGGCAGAGATGGTTCCCCTGTACTCAGCACTGGTGATGCCCCACCGTGAGGGCCGTGTTCGGTTTTGGGTCCCTGGCTATAAGAAAGACATTGAGGGGCTGGAACGTGTCCAGGGGAGGGCAGTGGAGCTGGTGAGCGGGCTGGAGCACAAGTCTTGTGAGGAGAAGCTGGAGGGTGTTCAGCCTGGAGAAAAGGGGGCTGAGGGGAGACCGTCTAGCTCTCTACAACTCCTTGAAAAGAGGGTGTCACCACCAGGGGGGGAGTCAATCTCTTTCCCAAGCAACAGGCGACAGGACAAGAGGAGTTTGCATGGACACATCTGATACACTGCAAGGCAAACCTGGGCTTTCTGCAGACCCAGGGCACTTTCTAATTCCTGCATCATCAGCACATTATTTGACTTGGGCTCTAATTACTTTGCAGGAGTAGAGGAGTGAGTGCTGTGCAGCCAGGGAAGCAAAGGGTGCTGTGTGTGCAGAGTTGGGGTGTCTAATTTGCTGCAGCTGGAGAAATGAGGGTGTGTGCATCAAAGTCACTGATGGAGCTGGAGCATTGGAGTTGGTGGGTGTCCTGAGAACTGGGATGGGTGCAGTTGATGGGTGCAATTGTGGCAGGTCTGTGGACGTTGTTTGAGCTGTTGGAATGGCTGCAGGGTGCACACTGGTGCTGAGATTGTGAAAAGTGAGGTACTTTATAATTTTTTTAAATTTTTATTCAAGTGTCCTGTCCATTAAATAGTGACTGATGCCTTGTAGTTGTTGATTGCAGTCTCTTGAAATTGATGTTGTGAACACATAAAGAAGGTGGTGGTTCAATTTCTGATGTGATGAGATGAGCTCAGAGCTGCAAACAGCAGCGTTGCTTGTCAGTATCCATGGCTTTGCATGCTTCAAACTTGCTGCTTTTTACCTGCGGTGCTGAGTGTGGCCTGGTATGGAAGGGACATGGTTAATGTATCTTCCCATTTTCATATTAGCAGAAATTTCATCTGGAAGGAGTTAGCCTGATGGAGTGATGTTTGGAGTATATAGTCCAGTTGTCTTCCCTCTTGTATCACCTAGAAGGGCCGTAAGTTCCTCGGAGCCATCAGCTTTGTGACAGTTTCTGTGGTTGAGACGACATCTCCTAAAAGTCACCAACAAAGTCTTTTGCTTTAGTAATTTTCATCTTCAGATCTATGACTTGGTGGCCCGTAACAATTTTAATCTTCTTAGTGATTGTTTCATTCCTGGGAGACTATACACAAAGCTTACTGCAACGTGAGAAGAAATCACCAAATCCTGGTACTGGTGGATGGATGGAATGATGGATCAGTGACAAGGTGTAGGTGATGACCTTCTCTCCATCATTCATCCTTTAACCTTCAGAGACTATGCAGTGATCCTGATGGTTGTTGTGATCAAGAGAGCATTTGATGGGGCCACCAGGTATTCTTGTGGCTTTGCCAATAAGTTATTTATTGTGGAGGTTTAAACCTTTTACTTTCATTGCTTACAGTCTGAGAAACCTTTAATGAAAATAAGTTATGTTTTCCACCGCTGCTGCTTAGCAATAGTATTTCAGACTTAAATATAGACTTTAATGTATTAGATTGCCTCCTTTCATGGGAATATAAATCTTTCGCTGCAATATGGTCCTGGATGTCTTGTAGCTATCTCCTCTAACACATTTTCCCTCACACCATGTGTCAAGAGGTTTAATGTTTCATTAACTCCCACGGCATTATGGTCTATTTAAGTTACAGAGCTGCCTTATGTTTTGTGTACCGTTGGGAAGTTGATTGGAGTAATTCATTCCTACGCTTTATTTAGAAATGACAGTAGTAATGTACAAGCAACTAAAAGAAGAGGTGCTCAGGCTGTATCTTCTCATCCTGATTATTCAGGAAAGATTCTGAAAATTCAAGAACCATTTCTTCATGATTTTGCTAGCCCCTACCTAGTTAGCTGAATTGAGAATTCAATAATTTGTGTACAGTCTGTGACACTGGGAATTAAGGAACAGCTCATGTCCCCCATTATTCAGAGAAAAAAAAAAAAAGAGTTGGGGAGATTTCATGAGCTTACTGAGGTGCAAATGTGGAATTAAATTAACATGTGAATTCTAAAAGAAACATAGAAAACCGGAGCATGGTTGTGTGTGTAACGCTGCCTAGTTAAAACAGCAGTCACAGACCCCGAACAATTGGTGACAACTGTTATCTAATTTGTGTACCATGAACTCTTCAAATTGACACTACTTTGCCAGCGCTTCAGAAAGAGCTTTTAATTAGGATATAATTCTGTAGTGTCTCCAGTAATAATTGCAAGGCTCATATCAGGCATATGGAAGAGTTCACTAGAACTTTTAACAGACTGCTCACCAACTCAATTAAGTCAAAAGATTTATTTCTTCCCGTTGCTTTCTACGTCATTGATCGGTGCCATTGTGAACAAACTTTTTCTGAGTTAAACTGCAATCTGTGTATTTTATGTTTAGTGGCTGTTCCTGAAAGGCTGAGGTTCCAACACATTGATGAGACACCTTAATTCAGGCTGTAAGATGTACCTTTCTAGTTGTTTTTGTTGAGTTTTCTTTATTAATTGATTACTTTGGATCACCCACCTGCATCTGTTTGCCTTTGTGTTCCTCTGCTCCGTCAGCAGAGGTTGCTGTGTGCTCCTCCTCTGCTCATCTACATCATAAACTCAATAAGAAGCTCAGTATTTTGCGCTTCATGTACAGAATTAGTATTTAATGTAAAAAACACCCTAGAACCTGGAAGCATTTGTTGGAAAGCAGTAACTCTTGGAGTAATGGCAGATGGACATTATGGAGGTGTACAAAGGCAAGATCACTTCTTGAAAGAACCTGTAGTGTGAGGTGGTAGAAGCTTCTCTTTCTGCAGTGCAGCCTGACGGGCAGATTAGCTTCACGGGAGTAATTTGATTGAGACTTGATTACACTTGCAAAAATATTATTTAACATATTTGCTAGCATACTGTGGATCATGAGTGTAAATAATTAAAATCAAACAACAGTTGTCCTTGCTTTTGTACTGTTTACTTTGCAGAATACCGCATTTTTCAAATTAAGAGAGTCTTTGCGTCATTAGTGTGAATTAACGAGATTCCACTGTAGCCGAAGTCTTGCTGCAGTTCCTTCTTCAGGAATTGCAATTGGAGTAACAACAGCTGCTTAAAACTCCCATGTGTAGATCTGATCCTTGTTAATGATCTGTTCACTAATGATTTAATATCTCTGGAGAATTTAGTTTCCAGTCCTGGGGTGTAATGTGGAGAAAATAGAATTACCTTCCCTTCTTGCTCTCCAGAGTTACCTTGTCAAAGTAGAGCCATTCACATACCCTCTCGGCTGTAGCACTTCTTTTGTTCTTCCTTTCAGTTTTCAGTCGAAAAAGAAAACTGAGAGAAGCAAGGAGGCCTGCTATTCTTCTCAAACAGAGGCAGAATGTATGTGCTGACATTAATACATCTAAATTTGCCATAGATATCTGCGTTATTTTCTCTTGTGAGATGACTGATACTGTAGATATTTTTATGTAATAAGTGCAAGCAAATGGTCTTTTAAATAGCTGCAGATTTTGCCTCCTGCTGAAAGAGTGGCTGGGTGGTTGTTTTGGACTGAAAAAAGGCTTGGGAAATTAGTGGATCCTTACTGAGAATGTAGCATAAGAATGTGGATTTATTCTACTACTAATAATACACTTTCTGTGAGCCAGACTGCAGGTAAACAATTTTCCTTTCTTTGCACAAGTAAAGCAGCAGCTTGTAGCGATCCAGCTGAGTGTGCGGAGAGTGAACCCCATGGGTGTGAGTTTGACGTGTTCATCCTTAGTTTTGTTCAAAATGGAACAAAAGTTGCAGAAACCCCTGCTCCAAAGAAAACCAATTTTATCCAGAACACAGAGAGGACTGTTAGGATGATGTTCTAAAGTGCGTGCTTGGAGGTCAGGCTTCTCTACTTTTCCTTCCCTCCTCTGGAACAGCAACTGGCCAGCTTGTTCCTGGGTCCTTGAGATGTAAACTGAGGAAGTGAAGGTGCTTGGGCTGAAGGGAAAAGCTTCTTTGACTGATTAAAAATAATGAACCACTGTTTAGATACGTCATTCATGGTAGGTGAATAGAATTATAAAAACACAAGGTTGGAAAGGACCTACAAGATCATCCAGTCCAACCCTCCTCCTGTCACCAATCCTACCCACTGAGCTACTAAATCATGACTTGTAACACGTCGTCCAGATGCTTCTTGAACCCCACCAGGGACGGTGACTCCCCCACCTCCCTGGGCAGCCCATCACAGTGCCTGACCACGAGAAAAAGTTTCTCCTGACATCTCATCTACATCTCCCCTGGCACAACTGGTGGCCATTCCCTCCAGTCCTGTCACTAGTTCTCTCTAGAAGAGGCTGCCTGACCCCCTCCCCTTCACACCCTCCCTTCAGGAAGTTGTAGAGTGCCATGAGGTCTGCCCTGAGCCTCCTTCAGACTAAACAATCCCAGCTCTTTCAGGTTCCTCATAGGACTTGTGCTCCAGACCCCTCACCGGTTTTGTTGCCCTTCTCTGGACATGTTCCTTGATGTTTTTCTTGTAGTGAGGGGCCCAAAACTGAACTCAATACTTGAGGTACAGCCTCACCAGAGCTGAGTACGGGGGGTGATCACATCCCTGCTCCTGCTGCCCACACTATTCCTGATGCAGACCAGGATGCCACTGAACTTGGCCACCTGGGCACACTGTTGGCTCATGTTCAGCTGAGCATCCACCAGCACTCCCAGGTCCTTTTCTTCTTCACAGTCTTCAAAAGAGCAACAGTATTTGTCCCCTTTAATAATAAATGGTTTTGAGTATCATGAATAGTTTTCAGATTCACTTTAGGCTTTGGAGGTAGGCAGTCCTGCTTAGCAAATTTGGATTTCTACTTGTTTTGTGTTTATGACACAGCTGTATACAGAGCTGTAGACATGCAAACTTCAAAAAGACATCGTAAGCTTAGTATGTTCTTGTTTTTATTTAGGAAAATAAAGAAGCTGAATATGAAAAGCTGATCCTTGCTTTAAGAAAGGAACAAAATATTTATATGGCACTAGTGAAGACCTTCAAAGAATCAGATAGGTAAGTACTTTTTCTGTTTTGGTGGACAATCTAAGCTCAAAGAGCAAAAGTCAGAAGTTGTGAAAAAAAGGTGCAGCTTAATGGGGATGATTTTATACTGGCCAATTGTTCATAAGGCATGGGGTTAGAACTACATGATCTTTAAGGTCCCTTCCAACCCAAACCGTTCTATGGTTCTGTAAACAAGCTGCAGTAGTCTCCATAAAAGACAACTGGTTTTGTAAGTAGGGTTCTGTTATTTGAGTTACTGAAATGCTTCTGAAAATATTCCTATTTGTATTGGAATCTCATTGGAGCCAGCTCTCCAAAGTGCACGGGTAGATGTCCAGTGGAGGTGCAGATGTCCTGTGTTGGAACAGAGGGGAAGAGTCAAATCCCAGTGAATTTTTGGGTGCTGGACAATTTGCTGTGGTTTACTCCTAAAACACAGATAACACTTAACAGTGGCACTGTGAGAATTTTGATAAGAATATACGTCAGTAAGATTTTGGAGAAGGTTAAACAAAACAGGCTAATTGATGCATGGGGTGCTTGCAGTGTAAAGCCTTCAGCAGCATCGCAGTACCAACTGGGTTTTACCCTTTTAAGCTCAGAGAATGCAGCGCTGTAGTAATAAATTTGTGGGTATTTTGTATGCTGTTATTGCTTGGCAGTTGAGGAGGAGGTGTTGTGATAAAGACAATTCTTTTATAAAAAAATCTACTGTTACAATTACAAGTATCTTAATTAGTTATGGGCAGCATTTGAGTGCCAGCTCCTGACTCTTTCTGCCTGAAGGCAGTGGCTCGTACCTGCCAGCCTGGTGGGAATGTGTGTTTGTATTTTGCAGTGGGTTTATAGACCACAATAGTTTGGGAACCATAAAGTGAGGAGCACTAAAGTAGATGAGATTTGGTATCTGAATTAAGTGCATTTGTAGTAATGGCATCGTGTTCTGGGCCGCTGCTCAGGAGCTCTTCTTGATACTAGAATCTTTTCCATTAGAAATAGTGATAGAAGTCAGATTATGGAGATTATTTCTTATCTCTGGGAAAAGAGCAATGGCTTTTGTGACTTTTCTGTTGAACAATCAGCAAATGAAGGAAGAAGCCAGTTGGTTTTAGTATTTCTTATGTAGGAGGTGACCTGGGATTGAAGCACATTCTGTGGGTAAGGAGATTGTCAACACTCTATGTAGTAATGACAACGAAGTAGACTATCTTTCAAATGAGGAAAATTACAGTTTTCTGTAATTATAATCATTAGGGTAATAGGAGTTTTCCAATTAACTTCTGTAGGATCAGGATCATTAGTTCTGGTTCCTTGCTATGGAGTTACGGGATGCACTGAGCAGTGCATGTCACACAGTAATTTGCAGAAGGTGCACAATGATCCACCAGCAGAGCTGGGAGCTGGAGACAGGTCTTCTCATTTCTCCTCCTCATAGTTCTGTGGGCTGAGATGTGCTGTAAATCTCACCAGGGAACCCCCCAAGTTCTGGGGATCTGATAAACAAGCCCCGCAGATAAATTCAGCTTCCTCATTTGGATAACTGCCATCAGCAGTGACATGGATTTTAGGCAAACATCTGTTTTCCAGCTGACACATCTTCTTCTAGGCATTATTTGAGTAACTTGGATGTCAGGACCAAGAGGTTTCTTGTCTCTTCAAGGAGGGAATCAATGCTTTTTCATATAAAACATTTAATTAATGAAAAGGAAAAAATGTGCTTACTTAGGTGCAGTGTTGGTTTGGTTTTATTCTTAATTTTTTGCTGAGCATTTAAGAACTCTCTCTTCAAAGATGCCCTTGAGTGAGGGAGAACTGGTTAAAGCAATAGTTTCTTGTGCAGGAAACACTGACAACAGCACACTTGTCAGAAGACAGGCTGAGAGTCTTTTCATTCATGCTGTCTTTTAATTAATGCATTCCTACAGTATGCTGTTATTCTCATGCAAGTGTGATGTGCTGTATGTTGCTGTAATATGGATTTAAATCTTTTAAAAGATTCCAGAATTCTCTGGCAATTGGTGCAGTGGATTGGAAATTCTACAGCATCTTAATTTATCTTAAAACACTGAGGTTCTGAGTAAAGTAAATGTGAAAATAAACCATGCAAAGAGTTTGGTAACACCTTGTTATTTATTTGTTATTAAATGAAATTGATTTCTTTCTAGTACAATTTCAGCCTTTTTATGGACTAATAGGAACTGCCTTGTCAATGTCATTGAAGGGTATGGGGACAGTCTAGCCGGGGGACAGTCTAGCCCGGGACAGCCAAAGGTGCTGCCACTGGGAGGCCTGAGGGGCAGTGAGTGGTGCTAAAGTCAGAGATTCAGTGGCCACCTTGGAAGAAAACTGCTTAAAGAATTAATTCACGTTGACAAAATCTCATTTGGAAGTTTTGGCACTTACACCCCATTGAGATAATTGTGACAGTTTAGACGTTAAAAGGTCTTTTTACAGGTTGTCGGATAAATGAAGAAATAAAAGTTGTTTGTGTCTGGGTCAGACTTTCAATGAAACGGGATTTTTCATTGATTTTTTTGGTAAGTGGAGCATTATATGATATAGTATAGTTCTGTAGCAAGGGAACAAAGTTTCCATGGTCACCATATAATAGAATACACAGAGCCATCAGCATTATGTGATAGTGATATTTTTCTGGCATACTTTTCAGAAGTTAGTAATTCTGATTTTCCTTAAAAAAGGAAGCTCTACAGAGGGACTTGGATAGATTGGATGGATGGGCCAATATTAATGGCATGAGCTTCAACAAGGCCAAGTGCCAGGTCTTGCACTTGGGCCACCACAACCCCATGGATGGCTACAGGCTTGGGAAGTGGCTGGAGAGCTGCCTGGCCGAAAAAGACCTGGGGGTGCTGGTCGACGGGCGGCTGAACATGAGCCAGCAGTGTGCCCAGGTGGCCAAGAAGGCCACCAGCATCCTGGCTTATATAAGAAATAGTGTGACCAGCAGAAGTAGGGAGGTGATTGCCCCTCTGTATTTAGTACTGGAGAGGCCACACCTTGAGTCTTGTGTCCAGTTCTGGGCACCTCAACACAAGAGAGATCTCAGGTCTCTTCCAACCTGAATGATTCTATGAACTACACAGAAGTTGGCTGGTAGGATATATCTGTCGTGTTTCAGCTGACTTAGAAGCAGCACCACTCAAACCAGCCAGAAAAGGCCATGCATGTAAACGTTTAGTCTCTTCTTTCTATGTGGGGTTTGTTTATTCCTGTGCATCCAAACGCTGTAAGCGTGTGATGAAAGCCAGTGATGGCTCATGTGAAACGGGCTCTTTCAGGAAACCTGGGTGTATAAAAGATGCTGAGGTGCACAACAAGTGGTTTGAATTGAATCTTGAAGATGGATTTTTTTTCCCCCTTTCTTTTAGCATAAATAGCTTGCAAACAGAACTAAACAACATTTTCCTGTTGCGAAAACAACTAGAAGAAGACGTTTTAGCCTCTCGTAATCTTCGGAAGGTTTTAGAAGATCAGATTAAAGACATGAAAAACCGACAAGGTCTGTATATGTGTGCAGCTCATCCCTTTTCTTGGTATTCTTGCCCAAAAGAAAACTTTTCATTACAGTCAGTTTGCTGTGATGGAGGAGAAACGTTGGAGAGTAGAAAAAAGGTGTGAAAAGGCTTCTTTTCAGCTTTCTGTACTGAGAATTATTTGGGGGATTTGTAACAGAATGTCTTTGAGCACTCAGGGTATGTACAGAAAGACAGCTTTTCTCTTTCTGTGGAGCAAATTCTCTTTCTATGGAGCAAATGTTAGTAATTCTGTGACAGTTCTGCTGCAGTGATCGTTTCAAGCTGCCTGCAGTTTTGTACCCGTAGAATTTACTGTTTTCTGCCCAAGTTGGAGATTCCTGGCTTTGAATAAACCTGTGGCCGTGGGATCACTTTCTGAATGTAATTATTTCAAAGGACATTGGTAAAGACTTGTCTCAGGAAATGGCCAAGCTCTTCCTAACGGAATAAGTGTTTCCAGAGAAAGAAAAAATAGCCAGAGTTATTGTTACATTTATAATTACAGCTACTTTGTAATTCAGAAATAGTAGAGCTTTTAAATATTAACTTCTCCTTTAGCTTTTTTATTGTAATTCTTTGGAGGTGGTTTTAGTGTATACTTAGATACGAATCTAAGTGGACATTGTTGAAGAAATTTACATGTGCAGATGTATCTCTTTTATTCCATAAGGGATATCTAAATAACTATGAAGCCCATTCGCTTACCCCTTTCAACTTAGATTTTCAATTTTAGTGTTGCTCATTTGACAGCTCTGAGAAGTGACACAAGTGAAGCTTCTGCCGTTTTGAAGTTTCCATCCCCAAAAGCAGAGACTTATGGACAGCGAGGGGGGGCCAGAGGGGCTGGGGGATGCCCCAGGGTTCTCAGTGACTGTTTGTGTGTGAAGCCTTGGGTTCTTGCAGCCCCCATGGGATCCAAGTCAGAGCTTGGAGCAGGATTTAGGTGTCTCTTAGTCCTAATTTACATATGCTTTCTCCCTATCTAATGAGATCTATTTATTCAATTAATTGTAATTTATATTATAAATGAACAGGTGTTTATTGAAACATTAAAAAAATCATTGCTGCAATTATGGAGGAAATTAATAAGTAGCTATTTTCAATTCAGTTAACACAATCTTTTGACCCAAAAGCAACATAAAATCTGTAACTTTGTCTAACCCGTTTTTTGCCTTGAGCCACTGTGTTCATCTTCCTAAAAATATAGTTAAAATGACATAACTATTCATGCCTTACTTATCCTTCCTAGAAATTATTTCTAATTGTAATGCTAAATATGCAAATTATAATTTGGAATTACAATAGCCACTCATGCTGATAACCACAGAAAATACAGCCACCGAAGACACAGCATGTCTGTGTGTCAGAAGTACAAAGAAATACAAGGACAAAATTTGTTCAATTAAACAGAAAGCTTATTTTGGGGAATGAAACATTTTAACTGGCCTCCTGCAGACTTACTAGTAGGTTCTTATTCAAAAAGTCCTGTCTTTGCACTTTAGCCGGTGTTTTCCTGCAAACAGAGGAAATAAACCTGAAATAAATTCTGTCCTTGGTTATTTTGACAGATGAAACACCGTCTTTCTGTGGAGATCAAACATCTTATATGAGTATCTGTTTAGGAGAGCAAGATCATTTAAGCCTACAAATAGACCATCTGTCTCTTGAAGAACTCAAGAAAAAGGTATTGATCTGTTTTATTATTTACTGTTTCTAATGGCTTAATTCTGCTTCATTTATAGTTTATGCATCTCTCCAAAAAAGAAGCATTTTCATTATTTAGGTATGATTGGGTAGTTCTGAAAGGACTTGATGTTCTCATCTCTGTGGTTTGTGATTCATCTTTTAGGAACTGTTTATTTTTTGTTACACCATGTGAGCTTCAGAGTCAGGTGAGAGACCAAAGGGTTACTGCAAAGGTTTTGTGATTCTTAGACTCCTGGATTCAAGTTCCATACTCAGTATCATACTTTAGTCATCACAAAGTATTCCAGCTCCAAAGATTCTGCATTGAGTATCCTGCAATGTGTGTGCACCCTTCGTAATCCTGAGGATGGTGGTGCAGTCTATCATTTATACTTCTGTATAGCACTCTCTATCCCAGGATTTACACATTTTTGGTAAATATGGGATGTTATAAAACAACCCCGAGGTAAGCTGGTATTTTCTCCATTCTACATAAGGAGAACTGAAATTCAGAGATTAAATGTGCAGAGCATCATCATACAATAAATCAATACCAGAGTTCAGAAACTTGTTCTTCTGGCTCCTCTCCTTCTGCAGTGACCTCTGATCCATGCACCAGTTTACCATTGGAATTATTTTGAATATGATCATTTGGGAGTGAATGTAAGTGAACTTTCCTATTTCCAGCTGAATTATAGGCAGGTGTTCAAAACCAGGAGGTGAGGTAACCTGAAGGAAAGAAGTTTGCCTTATGCTGAACAGGTGGCTATAAAAAAGCCCCAGATTGTGTCCCAGTCCCATTCTGGGGTTGAACCGCTTTTATCTCTGAACAACTTCCCCTCGGTACTTTCAGGGACACTCATTAACAAAAGACATTTCTAAACCAGTTCTTACTCATAAAAGGTTTTGTGTGCCTGAAAGATGATCTGGTTTATCCAAATATGTTAATGGGTTTAATACAAAGATTTCACTTTCTTCTGCAAACATTGTCTTCTTGATACACTACATCTGTTCAGGAGTTTTGAACATGGTTGTCCATTCATATTTAGTACCTTTGGAAGGATTAGGAATGGCAGCGGCTTATAAAGGCTGTTTGAGATGGAAGACCAGGTTGTTTCTCTCTAATGCTGGTTTCCCTTGCGCTCAAACGTTTCTTCTCAAATCAGCCTGTTGGTTTGAGGCGCCCTCAGGTTTATTCTTGCTACTTGAGTTGTAAAACTTGATAACACTTAATAACATGGCTGGAAACTACAGTCTGACAAGGTAAGATTTCTGAGCACTAACTCACAGATCTATGGTCGTATTTTCATACATAGGGAGTTTGCCTCCTGCACAGAGAGAGGAACCCAGGCATTCCAGCTCTGCAGTTCAGACTTAGCTGGACATTTGTGTCTTCTTATTTGTGTTCATACTTATATGGATGTTACCAGTTTTGCTTATTCTTCCTTTGGTTATTTAGGTTACTGATCTTCTCTTGACGGTTAAAGATCTGCAGTCAATTAATCAAGAACTTAAGAAAAAACAGCTTGGACTTTGTGCAACTGATTCTCAAGGGAAGGAAGCACTAAAAATATTAAACCAGAGTGAGGTAGGTTTTCTGTGTTCGAGTAGTGAATCCGACTCTCACAGCTGATATACCTTGTGGAATCACTTACATCAGTGCAGAATGAGTGTAAAACCCTCAAGGCTTAGGTTGCTAACTCCTTGTTATAACTTTTTAAATTAATGATGTAAACACCTTTAAGATGTTATCACAACAGAGATGCCTGTGTTCAGTGATGTGTCAAGCTGATTTTCAGGAAACAGCTTACACATTAAAACATTAATTTGGGTCTGTGATGTATTTGTTTTGGCAATTGAAAGGGGAGAAAATAGTTTTACAAATAATGCAGTATCTCATACAGCGTTTTAGCTATTACTGAATGTCTGCTGTTGAAGAGTCATTTTCACGCTGTGTCTAATTCTGGAAGAGCTTAGTTCACGTCTCCTCTGTGTCTACAAAACAACTAGGGTTCACTGTAGCCAAACCAGAAAGAGCAGCACTTTGGGTCGTTTCTTCATGTAGAAAACAAAAGTAGAGGTGGCCAGCGTAGCTTGCTGAGAGCTGCAAGGCAGTAATGGATGTTTCATTCTTTTGCCCAGAGCCAAGACTGCTTTTAGCTGTGGGGAAGAAGAGGTCTTGGCAAAATACTTCCACTGAGAAGTGTTTTGGGTGCTGGGTCCCCATCTGCCTTACTTTGTGTGAATGATGAAGGGTGTTCAGTAGGCTCTGGTAGATTCTAGTGGAGCTTCTAGCTTGTTAGAAAGTAGAAATGGGGCTGGTAGTGCTTTTCTTTATATTCTGTGGCGGGTTTTGCTTTCAGTTACATTGTTCTTGTTCATCAGGTATTGAATAGGAAGCTAAAAATATAAAAGGAGTAATGACAGTGCAGGTCTTTTGTGTCTTGATTTTCTGACTTAAACTCAACAGAAAGTTAGGAATAGTTTGAATCAGTTCAGGGCAGGGATTGCCTAATTCTGGAGCTGAGACTGTGGTGTTTGTGATTTTTCTGCAGGATGTTGGAGAAAGGGTTGTGTCTTTTAGTGTATGTGCTGCAGCTGCACTGAGGGCAGTCATCAAAAGTCATTAAATATTCTTGCTTTTTCAGTTTCAAGGCATACTCCTGTTACCTTTAATTGAACTACTTCTTAAATTATAGATCGACCTTTAGGGGTGCCGTGGCTTTTATTAAAATAATGAATTTACATGTTACTGTAATAAGTTTGCGTGAAAATCTTGTGGGCAACGTGTTTCAGAGTCCAAGCACCTTCTGTAAATTAATATTTCTAGTAATTTGCCTCATCATCCTGCAGAGGGTGCTGCACCCCCACTGATGCTGTACTTCATACCAGGGGAATTTGTGTCCTGGGCTAAGATTATCATGACGAGATACTGTGGGATCCTGCATTTCTCTAGGAATGAAAAGAACATATAGGGCTTAACGTATACTTAAAAAGCTGTCTCTGTGAAATTAGATGCAGAATGACAAGGCGTGAAGCTTGTAAAATATAAATAAACCTCTAAATTCTGGTACAGGAAAATAGGGAAGTAAAATACGGCAGTTTAACCTGTGCCAGAATGATAATAGTGTGATGGAGCTGGAAAGTGAAAGGATCTGTAATTCAAAGTTTTTAGTTTAAAAGGTACCGTTTTATCAGTCTTGACAGTAAATGACAACCTGGATTTCAGGTTACGGGTTGTGATAATCATGTGGTTTGCACACTAATAAGCATTGACAAAAAAATTAATTTCTATTTTTTTGTGTATATTTTTGGCTAGAATTTGTTGGCAGGTAGCACCAAGATGACACTAACATATGTGCTATGGGAGGAATTTGCACAGACACAGGGAGGTGTACCCTGCTCGGGTTCTTCAAATGAACCCATCATCCTTTTCCTTCACAAACCTAGAGCAGAAATGAGCTCGATCTGGATGTTGGTACCTCTGCAGGGCATCTCCCAAAGGTCTGACAGTCCCTACTACTCTATTTCTCAGCTTTGTGGTGGGAAAGAAGGGAGAAGGAGGAGAGAAAAAGGTTGGTTTTGTACTGTCCTCTGAACATCTGCTTTCTCAGAGAGAAGCAGCCTCAGTGATTTCAGCCTTCAGGGCTCCAGGGATCTTTGCAAACCAAGCATACCAGTGGTTCATTTAGGAAAAACATGCTCAAGGTTTTCAGTCTCCAAGGAAATACTTTAAACAGGCAACTTATGCTTGGTAGACTTCTTTGCTGGCCTTAAGACACTTATTTTTCCTTTCCATATTTTGTTGAACGTTAGGTTGTATTCCTCAGAGCCCAGAAAGCTTCTTTTCAGCCTCTCAGACACAGTAGGACCAGGCTCAAGCTGTTGTCGGTTGTCGGTGAGCCATGACCTGTTGGTCTCATGTAGGAGTTTCATTCTAAGAAACACTGGTCACTTATTAAACCAAATACTGGCCTGGGAAAAGCACGTGCTAAAAATTGTTGAGTCCTAAAAGGTAGTTGCACTGGGTGGATAAGGTATATGTGCAAATAAGTTTATTTTTAATGCACAAAATTCAGGGTTTGTCCTGAATCTACACATGGAAGTTCAAACCTTAACAGTTCTTTTTGTAATAATTAACATCATTGGATTTTGGCATCCTATCATTACAACAAAAGGATCTCGATGTAATATGCCTTGATATAGACCACAATCCTGTCTGTGTCTTCCTCCAGTCCTAGAAAGCCAAGTCTGAGTGGGAATACCAACATAATGCAGACACAGCCTGGAACTTAATTTTCAATGTTGATTTCTATTAGTAAAAGGCAAATATTAATATGCTGCACCATCCGGATTCTGCCTCTTAAAATTCATACTTAAAGCTATTAGAGTTGCTTATACTGTCGGGGATTGGGAGATAAAAAGGCTTTTCTCATTTATTTCATATATATATATAGATATATATATACATTCTGTGCTACTCAATTAAAAAATCACAACCCACACATGCATTCCATTCCCAGTGTTCTTAGAAAGTAAAAATAACGCTCCCCACAGAATCCTCTTGGTCTGTAACTGGACTGACAAGCTGCGAGTTGGGGCTTTCCAGCACGTGATACTGGGGAAGCTGGTTTCTCTTTTGACGTCACCGGTTTCAGCCCCGTGCTGTGTGTCTGTGGCAGCTATAAATACCCTGTCCACAGCCGTTACACGCCAGTCCCCTTCCTTTGGGCTGTCATCTGAGTCTCTCTACTTATAATCTCAATTTTCTCTAACTATGCTCAAGACTGCTTTTCTTGTCTTGAGGTAGTTTTTCTTTAGCCTGAATGACACCAATACGTGCCTGTTAACGTATAGCAGAGGTATATTGTTGCAACGAGACTGTTTGCCACTATATTGTTGCCATTTAAGACTAAAATTTTTATCTAATGCAAGTTTTATTCCACTGTGCTTTATCCTACCCATGGTTTAGGCATATTAGGCACAGCACTGTCGATAGTTACCATTGCTCTTGCACGTTTCTACTATTTAATGAGATTCTAGCAGCAAAGATCTTAAATATTTATCTTTTTCTATTAGATGGGGCTTGGAGAAACCTTGGTGTGGTGGGAGGTGTCCCTGCCCAGGTCAGGAGGCGTTGGAACTTGATGATCTTTAAGGTCCTTTCCACTTGAACCATTCTATCATTCTATGGTTAGGAAATGTCTCTACAAACTATAATGATAGAAATGTCCAATCTGGCCTAATCACAGGGGAGCAGTGGAATGTGGTAACTACAGGTCACCGAATCACAGAATATCAGGGATTGGAAGGGACCTTGAAAGCTCATCTAGTCCAATCCCCCTACTGGAGCAGGAACACCTAGAGCAGGTCACACAGGAATGCCTTCAGGTGGGTTTTGAATGTCTCCAGAGAAGGAAACTCCACAACCTCCCTGGGCAGCCCCTGCCAGTGTTCCCTCACCCTCACTGTAAAGAAGTTTTTTCTGATATCATATAGGTCACTTGTGATAGATCCCAAAGTGGGGTGAAAGACTTGTCTTTTTACTCAGGTTGTTTTCTGGCAGTGGTTCTGACAGATGTGGCTACTGAATCCAATATCTCTTTGTAAATATGAATTTTTCTGATGATCAGTGATGGGTAGATGTGATGCTGAGGGACATGGTTTAGTGGTGGTCTTGTCAGTGTTAGATTGATGGTTGGACTTGATGATCTGAAAGGTCCCTTCCAACCTAGACACTGCCATGATTCTGTATAGTCAGTATTAAACTGACACAGGCAAAGCCAAATTCTGCCTTCCGTTGCCAGAGGAAACCGAGTGGCGGAGGTGAGTTGTAAGAGAGATGAAAACGCTCTGTGTGCTCTGTGTGTGAATGCACCTCCTTCGAGAGTGACCTCCGCTGCTGCTGCGGGAGGAGCAGCACCCTGGGGCTCGTCCCTCGCCTGCAGATCTGTCACTGAGATGTCCCATCCCAGCAAACCAGGGGATCCTGGTCCTGCTGATGTCAGGGACTCGGGGCCTGCCACTAAAATAGCTGAGTCTTCCTCCTCCTCTTGCTCAGTGGATATTAGCGATGGGAGACGGATTGGCTTCTGTGGCAAATAGGGAGAAAAAGAATGTTTGGCACCAAATACTACAGTTTGGCGAGTTTGGGTGAGACCAAGCAGATTGTAACCTTCTCAGCACTACAGTAAATCTTTTCAGTCTAAAGCGAGCTCCCTGTGCTTTATTTTAAAAGCATTTATCTCTTGGGTGCTGGAGAAGAGTCCAAATTGTGTAGCAAATAAAAGTAAATTCTGGAAATTAGAAAATAAAACAGGTACAAGGAGAACATGACTGAAGAAAGGGGTCCTTTTCCAGAAGAGTAAGGGAGTTTTATTCTTTTTTGTAAATTCTGAGGAGAAAGGGTTGACTAAAAATAAAGGATCATATAAGCTCAAGTTTCACTGTATTTAGTATGAGTTATTCCTGGGGTTTATGTTAATTTTCTCTGATCTTGTTGAAGAAATCTAATTTGGTGTTTGTTACTTTGTATTACAGGCTTTTTTTTGTTTTTCTTTTAAGACATGTCACTGACTTATTTATGCACGTTTCATATCACAGTACTTTTTTTTTGGTGCTACATTTTCACATCATTCCATACTTTGTGTAGTGTCTTGAAATAACAGCGGAGCCTGTGATGCAAACTGGAGATGGTGACAGTGACAGGAAGATGCAGAACAGTCAGTTTCCTGAGAGGGTCAGCCAGGTAGGACTCTGCTCTGGGTACATTCTGTTACAGTACTCTTTTTCTCTGCATGCCTTTAAAAACTTAGTTTCTTAGAACACAAAGTCTTTTGCAAACAAAGCACGCTTTTCTTGGTATCTGATTTTGCTTTCAACTAATTGTTATCCTAAAGAGTTTCTGAAAGCTTTTTGCTGTATTTTGCGGCTGATAGGATTTTGGAGCTTTCATTCTGGTTCTTGTTTTCTCTTCTTTGAGAGCTCATAATCTTCCTTAATGGGGAGGACAAAAAGTCCCTAGAAATTGTGTTTATTTGTGTTACACACACACTGGTTTTAAGCCTCCATTTCAGTCAGGTTTATAGTACAAATTATCATAGAATCACAGAACAGTTACGGTTGGAAGGGACCTTAAAGTTCCGCCCCCTCCCCTGGGCCAGGACATCTCCCACCAGACCAGGTTGCTCAAAGTTCCATCCGGCCTGGCCTTGAACCCCTCCAGGGATGGGGCAGCCACACCTTCTCTGGGCAACCTGGGCCAGGGTCTCACCACCCTCATAGTAAGGAATTTTTTCCTGACACCTAATCCAAATCTGCCCTCTTCCAGTGTGAAGCCATTTTCCCTTATCCTATCACTACATGCCTGTATGAAAAGTCCCTCTCCAGCTTTTTTGTAGGTCCCCTTCAGATACTGGAAGGCCACAATTAGGTTTCCCCAGAGCTTTCTCTTCTCCAGGCTGAACAACCAGAACTCCCTCAGCCTGTCCTTACAGCAGAGGTGCTCCAGCCCTCTGAGCATCTTTGTGGCCTCCTTTGGATGTGCTCCAACATGTCCATGTCCTTCCTGTGTTGAGTACTCCAAAGGTCAATGCAGTACTCCTGGTGGGATCTCACCAGAGTGGAGCAGAGGGGTAGAATCACCTCCCTTGACCTGCTGGCCATTCTTTTTGTCATGCAGCCCAAGATGTGGTTGGCTTTCTGTGGGCTGCGAGTGCACATTACTGGCTCACGTTGAGCTTCTGGATCCACCAACACCCCCAAGTCCTTCTCCTCAGGGCTGCTCTCAATCCATTCTCCACCCGGCCTGTATTTGTGCATGGGATTGCCGTGACCCACAGGCAGGACCTTGCACGTGGCCTGGTTGAACTTAATGAGGTTGGCATGGGCCCACCTCTCCAGTCTGTCCAGATCCCTCTGGATGGCATCCCTTCCCTCCAGCGTGTCAACTACATAGCTTGGTGTCACTGGCTGAGAGTGCCATCAATCTGGCTGTCCATGTCACTCGGAGATGTTGAACAGCACTGGTCCCAGTACTGACTCCTGAGGAATTGCGTAAGATTCACTTGCTACTGTGCTGGAGGAAAAAGTACTATAGGTCCTTCTTCAGGGCTGAAAATGCTTGATATCTTAGTAATTTGTTGTCTGTGTTTTCATGCGTACAGGAATCTGCCATCCTCTTACTCTGTCATTCAAAAGAGATGTAATAGAAAGCATCATGGAATCATAAAATAATTCAGGTTGCAAAGGACCTTAGAGGATCATAGAGTGCAACTAAAGTTGAAACTTTTTGGTTTATAAAATCATAATGTGCTATAGTATGGTACAAAATGGGGCATTTTGATTAATAATGCTGAAGAATAACGATGTTCTTCAATATTTATAATGTCTGTGTTTCTCTGTTTACTAGGTCTGCCTTGAAGTATCTTTGGATTTTCCTTCTGAGGTGGATAAACATGTAAGTGATGTGTTGTAGAGGTTCTCTTGACCCACAAACATCTTAATCACTTGGGGCTGGTCTCTCTACTGGTGGAAATTGTATCGCAGTGAGCCCAGGATAAATTCTAATGCAATTGATACAGGAGACTTTCACTGATTTTAAACAGGGCTTCAATTGCTGGGGGGAATCCGTGTAGAATTTTCTTAGTGGTTTCTGTGGTGTTTCATGCAAAAAGTTGGCAGCTTGTAAATACTTCAAGTTGCATCCTGGCCTGGCCTGGCCACCAGGTCTTGCTTCTGCAGATCCCAGGCCAGAATTTGGAGCTGCAAAGACAGACGATTGAAAGGTGAACTAATAAAAAGTCCGCAGGCAACATCCCGGAAGTTTCATACCTCTTCAGAGATAAAGACCTTCAGGGAAATCTACTTACTACTTACTAAACAACCGATCACTGTGAATTAATCATATGAAATAGATGTTAATTAGTTTTTATATTAACAAATTGTAAGTGAAATGTCTGTGGATGCTTATTAATGTAGATAAAGAGCATCAGGAATTACAAAACCTGATTACAAAAAGATTACAGCCCTGAATTTATTAGAACATTACATACCTATGTAGTAAAGAAACATTGGTAATTTTTTAACAGGTAACTCCATCAGGCTATTCAGAGAGTTTCTGCAAAGATAGACGTTGCAGGAGTCCAAATAACCCTCAGTTTGAACATGCTGGCAAACATTTTGGCAGAAGAGAAATCAGTGAAGATGAAACAGAAGAGAACTTGCACACATCTCTTTTAAGCGAAAATAGAACATCTGTACTGGAATCTATGTAAGTATGAGGGATACGCACTGCTTTTGACAGTATTTCTATTTGAGAAGAGAATAAAGTAATTTTGCTAAAGTGAATTTAGATAATGGCACTGTCTGATTTACCTGAGAGACTGGCAAGGCGCCTTCGGAGCCATTCTAGTCTATCATGCAATTAAGTAATTAGGAAACGTGCTATCGGTAGAAATCTTTATGAAAAACCCATTATATGAAAAAAAAACTCTCCAAAGTTACCGATAGACAGAGCTTTACTGTCGGGGCCGATTGTTTTAAGGATGGGGTCTAGCAGCGTTGAAGTGCTCAGGCGATAGTCAGAGGTAGTTAAATGGAAGAAGTGAAACATCTGGGAGCAGAGGGCAGCGAGAGGCGCTGCGCTGGCAGGGGCGACACTGCCGCTGTGACACCCATGTGTGGCAGCCACTGAAGTTATAACCACTGTTTTTAAGGTGATTAATTTGAAGTAAGACATTGTGCCTTGTGGCCTTTGCCATTGTGTCTGAGCTGTTTGGGCAGAAGTTTCCCTTCCGTCAGTGGTTTTGGGAGCCTGGGCCCAACCAATTAGTTGCCTAATTGATTATTCTGGTGTAACCACATGTGGGACTCTGCTGAGAGGAACCGTGTTGTAAGGACTTAGGTCCCTTTTCATTCAAGAGAAGATACTTCAGTAACTAAATCTGTATAAGCCCTGCTGAAACAAATGCTTTTCAAGTTTGTGTGCGTGTGTTACACTGTGGTTTGATCAATTCCTGGCTGAAATGCTCGTTTCCATAAAAACAGGACAACGCCAAGCAAAAAAGGGTGTATAGAAAAACCACACCCTGACGGGTTTTGTTTCCCTCATGCTTACATTACTCAATCTCCTGGTTGAAAACTGAATTAGAGCTTTGCTGGAGGCAATTCTCATTTTCCTGGTTTTTCTCCCCAGACTGCAACGGCTACGTACAGTGTTACAGGGCTTTTTTTCAGTGCCTTGTCAGTGCTGTTCCTTCAGCCATAGTGGCTTCTGCAGAGTGATGGGAATGACCTTCCCCATACGTTGTGCTCAGCAGTGCTGGCAGCAGAATATCCTGTGGAATTCCCAAGCCAAATCCCGTTTGCTGTGTTCAGCACATGCTGCTCTTGACTTTACACAAGCAAGTCGATATTTTTACCTTACTTTTTCAAACTCTCCAACAGGCATAAATGGTCTTGGTTGTTGAAGCACTAGTTAGTGGTAAATGAGGAGATAGTACTCTCTTAGAAGATGAATAAATAACATTGTTTTATTTGTTAACTTTACTTAAAACTCTGCTAACGAGCGATTCTAGCACCATCATCTTTTACCACTCCAGTGCATAATCTTTTCTGTGTTCAAGTATAAATGACCAGATTGAGCACAGCTGAGGCTATACTTTGCATAACTTAATTCTCACTAATGACATTAGATGCCAGAGGAAGACATAAAAAGCCTAGTTAGCTTCCACCATTTCAAATGCGTGCTAGACAAATGCAGTGGGTTTAAATGCTGCTCTATATGTTTATCAGCACAAACAGCTCTCTGTTGGACTCATGTAAGAATCTGTAGGTTTGAGGGCTTGCTTGTACTTTAAATGTCTCTTCTTTGTTTCAGTTTCTCTTAAACCGTTGCTTTCCAAACCCTTGTCCGTGGTCACTCGTTACCCGTGGGGCAGTTTGGTGGTCTCTAGTGAGCCGGTTTTACAGGTTTCCATCTTCCATGTTACATTAGAAATACACGAGGGGATAAGTTTTCAGGAAAAACTCAACATCTTTCTTGGTCTCCTGTGGTTTGGGTAGAATTTTCTTTTTAAGGTAGTTCAATCAGAGAGTAAACTCTCTCGAAAACCCATTCCTGTTTCTTATATCAGTATGTCCTGTAAGCTATTGATTTAGTTACCAGAGATTTGGTGTTTGATCATGAATGGGGAAAGGAGCCGTAGTGTCTATGCTCATACATAGGAGAAAAACATTGATGAGGGAATTTCTATATAACTCAAGTTATGAAAAAGTTTCCAAAGCTCTGTTTGTTAGTGGGTGATTCGTTAGTGAATGATTCCTTAGTGAGTATAATGGAATCTCCTGGGGATTTCAAATGTGACACAGCAGAAGAGTTTCTTACAAGGTCTGCTTGTTTGGTTAAATAAAAATCAAAATTCATGCCTTTTCTTTCCTCCTTCGTGAGTATAGCAGACAAAAACAAATGAAAATTGGAAATGAACTGTTGGATCATCTGAACACAACTGAGGAAGAAGATGTAGAGAAAAAGGATGAAAAAGATCTTAGGGAAATGATTATTCAACTAAGAGCTGAACTCAAACATTTCAAGCAGGTCAATAAATTCTTAAAGCAGCAAGTAGAATTGAAATCAACTTTTGATGGAAAAGAGAAGCTTTATCCAGATGCAGTGCCACAGATTAATAAGGATATCGAGTTATTGAAAGATGCAGCTACACAAACAATGACTTTAGAGAGTAATGCCATAAGATTCAAATGCAAAGACAAAAAAGAAGCCTCAGAAGACAAAAAAAAATATTCAAGATTAAATGCAGAAAGAGAAGATCAGCAAGAAAGTGTGTATAAGAAGGGTGAACAGCATGAAAGACTTTTTTTTACAAGGAGAACAAATGAAGTAAGTTTATTTAAGATTCTCTTTTGGGTACTTGGGGAATAGATGTATAAAAGAGAAAAATATGTTTCATTTCTAATATTAAATCATGCTTTTGTGTAATTTTTAAAATTAGAAAAGAGATGTAAGCCAAATATATTTTAGATAATTGTTCTTAATGCTCAGAGCTTTTCATCCTGTACTTCAGTGTGCTTTAGAACATTAATTAACTGAATTTCAACCCTTGCTGGGAACAGATACTAGTAAATATTACACCTTTGTAAAAAGAGGTGGTTTGTAACGCAATGGACTGACTCTGTACTGCCTGATGTCTCTGCATAGATGGTTGTACCGTGCAGGACCGATGGCCTGTTAACTCTGAACGGCAGATGTCTTCTACAGAATTGAAGACTTGCCTGGTAGCAGAGAGGGCACTGGAGATGGGATAGGGGTAGAGTTCAACAAACTCAAATCTTCATTTTAGACTTTAGTTGACATCTTGTTTCTTGCTTTTAGAGAAGTGTGACCAGTATAAAACTGGGGGGTGTGGGGGGCAGTTCTTTGTGTTTGTTTGGAACCTAAATGTCCAGAAGCTGTTGGGTGAGAACAAACGTAATTTGCTTGTCCTGGATAAGTTTTCATACCTGTTGTGTGCTGTGATCCCAGACACAGGGGTGGGAAAATAGTGTCTGCTAAGCTCTTCCTCTGTATTGTGTCCGTAGCAGTTACAGAAGTGAAGTTGAAAACTCTTTGAAGATCTTAGCCCTGCGGAGCAGACGGAGGGTGTTGCTTTTGATTTTGTGCATTGCTACTCCAGAACGTTGCAGCACCTTCTGCAAAGGGTGGTTTCCATGACTTGGTGATCAGAGGTTTCTGTGAGCCAGCAATGGGGAGCAACTCATTTCTATTCTGGCTTGTTCTTGTTGGATTCATTTTCCTGAAGGAAGGGGCTTGTAAACCAAGAGATATTGATACGTCTTGGGTTCTGTACAGGCTGTACAACAGCCCCGAGACAGCTGGAAACTGTTCCACGTTATTAGTGCAGTTCAGTAAAACAGGCAGGAAGTTCATCCCACCCAGATTTATTTTTGGGGCTCCGAATAGTGCTGCATTCATGTCTGGTATGTGCAAAAGGAGCTGAGCATGTCATTAGGAAAATGGAACTTGCTTTTTATTATTTGAAATTGTGTAAGGACTGTAATTGCTAAGAAATGAACGTGGAAAGTTATTTCAGAATCCATTGGGTGGTAAAAGAAATGACGGGACTTGCGACACTAGTGGAGCAAATGAACAGCAGAAAAATAAACTAAATCTGTCTGAACATGCCATTATTGACTTTTATTATTATTACACACAATTCCATAACTCTCATCAACATACAGTATGTTTTCATCTGTTTGGAGGTAGCACAATGTTATGCTCTGTGGTTTAAACACAGACACATTGATTTTATGCAGAGTTTTCAAAAGGTGAGAGGCTGAAGTGTAGTGACGTAAGGAATTTGACTTCTCCTTCCAACTCCAGTGACGGAATATCTGTTGCAGTAGGAGATGGGAATCCTGCAGAGCAGTTTATTGAGTGTCTGGGTGAAGAAGCTGTTCTTGCTCATAAAGAATTTCTCCACGGCAGAACAAATTTCCCCTGTGGCTGATGCAAAGCTGTGTTGATTTGCTCAGGGGTGTGAAAGGGGGCTGGTGTGAAGTAGTGGGGAGACGAAAGGAAGACAGGAAAACACATTAATGAATTTGTAAAAAAGTTTAGAGGATCCTCAATTTAAAAAAAAAAAAAGGATTTAAGGAAGACAGTTACTGGGCTGTCAGACATTTATAATATAAATCAGGAGAGTGGGAATAAGCAGGTGGAGAGGTAGGTTTGGATGAGAAACTAGTTTCCTAGAGCACACACAGATGAGTTAACTGAAACGCCTACAGATAAAAAGCCTTTGCCAGTCAAAGGGGAACCTGCCCCATCAACTGGGAAACGTTCACCGTGTGGTGTGGCTGCATAAGCAGCACTGACAGAAAACTGAGCCACTGGGATAGGCTTTTTCTCTCGGAATGTTTGTTTTCCAAGTTGCAAGGGTATTGAGATCTTAGTTTCAAAACTATTCAATGTGACAGCTGGCTGATCCTACTGGAAAATCTTTATTTTATCTGGAATTTTATTTTGTTCCTCCTTTACTTGACTGTTACGTATGAGCTAAAAATCTCCTGGTTTATTGCATACCTTTTTCAGACTGATTCTGCTCACCTGCCCAAGAAGTCCCGACTGCCCGTTCCCTTAAAATCAGCCAGGCTGTTAGGAAACGTGCCTTTGAACTCCTGTATGAACAAGTTGGATTCACAACTCCAGGGTGATACTAGAACACCTCACCAAGGTCTGAAAGCACATGAAGTACGAAACAACCAACTTAAACCACAAACAAGCAGAGACTCATTATTGAATGGGTCTGTAACTGAAAACCTTGAAGAGCCTGCACAAGAGAGCACAGCAGTGAGAGGTAAATAAAGAGCAGCAAGAGGGGCTTGTGATGCTGCTTCAAATAGTGGCTTCTTTTCTTGTAGAAAGTAAAAGCAGCTTGTTGTTACAGATGTACAACGCTGCTTAATCTTAAGATTTTCTCGGGTAGGGAAATATATAGAGAGCTTGACAAACACTTTTATCTTTGCTGATAGCATGTAAACCAGCTTTGTATGGAATAGTAAGTGCTTTGTATACATGGCATAAAGTATATAATAACGATGGTTTCACAGGGTGCCCACACATGCACACATATGTCAGTGTTTAGGTAATTGAAAAATCTCCTTTATATGATGCCAAGTCTAATGAAAACTGTCTGTAATGGAAACAGGAGAGTTTAAAAATACTGTGTTTGTTTATGCTGCATAAAACAGTTTTTCCAATATTCCACTGATCACTCAAGTCATCCGTGTCTGTTCCCAGCCTGGCTGGGTTAATTTAAACTCAATTGTTGACAAAGTATCTGGGTCAGCAAAGTATGACAAATTGTAAGGCAGAGAACAGTGGGTATTATATAAAGATTTGGAGTGATAAAAAAACCCAAAACCAACCAGAAATACACTTAGCAGTTAGATTAAAACCACATAGAGATGTAAAGGAGAGGTGGGGGAGTGAGGAGGTGTCAATATAAGAAATAAGATTCAATCCAGAAGCTAGTGAGCAACTGTCAAACACAGAGGTTGCAGGGGCTATGTTGATGATGCTGATGTTACTGTGGTGAGGGACAGATAGGGCACAGGTTTATCAGGAATGCCCAAGTTGGTGGGGCTAGAGCAATTAGCTTTGGTAGGTGTGAAACACATGGAGAATACAGAGAAGGGAAGTACTGCAGTCCTGTAATTTCCTTTCCCCAGGGACTTCTTTCCCCGGCGTCGCAGTGGTGCTGCACGCTCCGTTCTGAGACCTGAGCGATGGGAGATTGCGGGAGATTATTGTATGGTCGATGCTTACATTGAAGAAACTTTTCAGCCTTTTCTGTAGGCTTAACATTAAACATTTAAAAATGCACTGAAAATTGATTAACTGTTACATGCCAAAGAGGATGTGCAAGTGTTTATTTTCATTTGTTGGTAGGAAGCTTTTGCAATGCACGTTCTTAGCAGTTATCCTTAGAATTAGTTCAAGTCTTTTAAAAAAGATGTGCAAACACTGTTTCATGCCACCAGTGATGTTTGTGTTACATTTTCAATAGTTAAATCATAGAATGGTTTGAGTTGGAAGAGACCTTAAAGAGCATCCAGTGCCACCCCCTGCCCTGGGCAGGGACACCTCCCACCAGAGCAGGTTGCTCAAAGCCCCATCCAACTTGGCCTTGAACCCCTCCAGGGATGGGACAGCCACAGCTTCTCTAGTCAACCTGGGCCAGGGTCTCACCACCCTCACAGCAAAGAATTTTTTCCTAAGATCTAACCTAAATCTGCCCCCATGCAGTGTGAAACCATTACCCCTCCTCCTATCACTACATTCCCCGATAAAGAGTCCCTCCCCATCTCTCTTGTAGCCCCGTTCAAGTACTGGAAGGTTGTTATGAGGTGTCCCTGGAGTCTTCTCTTCTCCAGGCTGAATACCCCCAGCTTTCTTAGACTGTCTTCGTAGTAGAGGTGCTCCAGCCCTCTGAGCATTTTTGTGGCCCTCTGGCCTCCTCTTGGACCTGTTCTAAGAGGTCTGTGTCTTTTTCTGTCCCAAGGACTCCAAAGCTGGACACAGTACTACTCCAGGTGGGGTCTCACGAGAGCTATGGAGTAGAATCACTTCCTGTGACCTGCTGGCCACGTTTCTTTTGATNCCTGGTTTATTGCATACCTTTTTCAGACTGATTCTGCTCACCTGCCCAAGAAGTCCCGACTGCCCGTTCCCTTAAAATCAGCCAGGCTGTTAGGAAACGTGCCTTTGAACTCCTGTATGAACAAGTTGGATTCACAACTCCAGGGTGATACTAGAACACCTCACCAAGGTCTGAAAGCACATGAAGTACGAAACAACCAACTTAAACCACAAACAAGCAGAGACTCATTATTGAATGGGTCTGTAACTGAAAACCTTGAAGAGCCTGCACAAGAGAGCACAGCAGTGAGAGGTAAATAAAGAGCAGCAAGAGGGGCTTGTGATGCTGCTTCAAATAGTGGCTTCTTTTCTTGTAGAAAGTAAAAGCAGCTTGTTGTTACAGATGTACAACGCTGCTTAATCTTAAGATTTTCTCGGGTAGGGAAATATATAGAGAGCTTGACAAACACTTTTATCTTTGCTGATAGCATGTAAACCAGCTTTGTATGGAATAGTAAGTGCTTTGTATACATGGCATAAAGTATATAATAACGATGGTTTCACAGGGTGCCCACACATGCACACATATGTCAGTGTTTAGGTAATTGAAAAATCTCCTTTATATGATGCCAAGTCTAATGAAAACTGTCTGTAATGGAAACAGGAGAGTTTAAAAATACTGTGTTTGTTTATGCTGCATAAAACAGTTTTTCCAATATTCCACTGATCACTCAAGTCATCCGTGTCTGTTCCCAGCCTGGCTGGGTTAATTTAAACTCAATTGTTGACAAAGTATCTGGGTCAGCAAAGTATGACAAATTGTAAGGCAGAGAACAGTGGGTATTATATAAAGATTTGGAGTGATAAAAAAACCCAAAACCAACCAGAAATACACTTAGCAGTTAGATTAAAACCACATAGAGATGTAAAGGAGAGGTGGGGGAGTGAGGAGGTGTCAATATAAGAAATAAGATTCAATCCAGAAGCTAGTGAGCAACTGTCAAACACAGAGGTTGCAGGGGCTATGTTGATGATGCTGATGTTACTGTGGTGAGGGACAGATAGGGCACAGGTTTATCAGGAATGCCCAAGTTGGTGGGGCTAGAGCAATTAGCTTTGGTAGGTGTGAAACACATGGAGAATACAGAGAAGGGAAGTACTGCAGTCCTGTAATTTCCTTTCCCCAGGGACTTCTTTCCCCGGCGTCGCAGTGGTGCTGCACGCTCCGTTCTGAGACCTGAGCGATGGGAGATTGCGGGAGATTATTGTATGGTCGATGCTTACATTGAAGAAACTTTTCAGCCTTTTCTGTAGGCTTAACATTAAACATTTAAAAATGCACTGAAAATTGATTAACTGTTACATGCCAAAGAGGATGTGCAAGTGTTTATTTTCATTTGTTGGTAGGAAGCTTTTGCAATGCACGTTCTTAGCAGTTATCCTTAGAATTAGTTCAAGTCTTTTAAAAAAGATGTGCAAACACTGTTTCATGCCACCAGTGATGTTTGTGTTACATTTTCAATAGTTAAATCATAGAATGGTTTGAGTTGGAAGAGACCTTAAAGAGCATCCAGTGCCACCCCCTGCCCTGGGCAGGGACACCTCCCACCAGAGCAGGTTGCTCAAAGCCCCATCCAACTTGGCCTTGAACCCCTCCAGGGATGGGACAGCCACAGCTTCTCTAGTCAACCTGGGCCAGGGTCTCACCACCCTCACAGCAAAGAATTTTTTCCTAAGATCTAACCTAAATCTGCCCCCATGCAGTGTGAAACCATTACCCCTCCTCCTATCACTACATTCCCCGATAAAGAGTCCCTCCCCATCTCTCTTGTAGCCCCGTTCAAGTACTGGAAGGTTGTTATGAGGTGTCCCTGGAGTCTTCTCTTCTCCAGGCTGAATACCCCCAGCTTTCTTAGACTGTCTTCGTAGTAGAGGTGCTCCAGCCCTCTGAGCATTTTTGTGGCCCTCTGGCCTCCTCTTGGACCTGTTCTAAGAGGTCTGTGTCTTTTTCTGTCCCAAGGACTCCAAAGCTGGACACAGTACTACTCCAGGTGGGGTCTCACGAGAGCTATGGAGTAGAATCACTTCCTGTGACCTGCTGGCCACGTTTCTTTTGATGCAGCCCAGGATGCGGTTGGCTTTCTGGGCTGCAAGTGTGCGTTGATACCTCATGTTGAGCTTCTCTTTCTCAGATAGTTTTCCTGTCCTAAATTGTCAGAACCAGGTTTGGTTTTGGTTTTGCTGTTGGCTTTTTGGGGTTTCTTTTTGGCTAAACCCACTTGATTATATTTTTTTCCAGTCACTTACTGCTTTCTGTTTCAACTTCTCCTGCTGTTCTCCAGTTGTCTCGTTGCTCAAACTGGATAATAGTGAGGTCCAGGTCAAGTCGCATGTTGATCCCGATGTTGATCCATATCGGAGGAAGGAGAATGAACATGGGATGGACAAAAATCAGCAAAACTGCCAAGGTAGAGCATTTTTATGGAGTAGTACATTAAACCAGTTTTAAGATTTCTTTTTTTTTCTGAATTGTGCAAAATTGTAAATTGCTGCAGGTAATTGTCTCCCTTGCCATTATTTGTGGGTTTTAAATAAATCTCGTTTTCTTAGCTAGTATGGATTGATTGCTCTAAGATTCCAAGTTCATCTTTTAAGAGTTATGCTTTCAGCAGGGCCACAGGGATTTATGAGTCTGATTTCCAGTAAAAGTAATGAGTTGTGTGCCTAACTGATCTCTATTGCTAATGTTCTCGCTTCTGAACTCTACTCTGAATAACATGTTTGTTACTCAGTGCTTCTGTGTCTAGTTATGAACTATTAGAGTGAAGCAACTGAATGATAGAATTTTGCTTATCTGAATTATTTGGAGGCATTCAGCTAGGTTGAAACCTAATGGAATCATTTAATGAAAATGTAAATAGGCTTAATGCTGTGTATTATGCCTGCGTCGTCTATTAGTCTTTTTGGGGAGGGTTTGAACAACCCTGTTAACACGTTGAGTACAGAGTACAGAGTGTATGGCCAATTTTGTACTCATTGGTCACATCATTAATTTTATTTATGTAAGTAGTTTCATTAAAGCTGGTCAGTTGCTTTGCAGGATCATGCTCTTTGTGTGCCCTTTGTGTGTGTGGACACATACATACACAGAGAGCTTATTAGTTTTCATTTAATTAAAGGGCAGTGTTTCATTAAAACTATAACCATTATTCTAATCAGAAATATTTCTTCCCTAATATCTGGGGTTTTTTTCCTGGTTTTATTATCTCATTTGCATGAAACGAGGATTGCAGAGTTGAAGAGTTCTTCTAGTATCTGTGGTTTTTTTTCCATCTCAGTCTGCAGCCTTCTTTGACATCTGTGTTACTGCAGCAACCAGCTGGGGGAGAAGGAGAAGCTCATGAACTTCAGGGTTGCTTTCCCTTATTCAGTGTGTCTTCTTGAATTCATACACGGGCATTTCACTGGAAGTGTTTCTGTCCCGTGGTTCTGTCCCTTTGGAATTAAATAGATAACGTTCTGCAGCAGTGTGTGTACTGCTGAGAACATGTATGGCCTTCATCTCAAATATGTTGACATCCCAGCATTGCAGCTTTGGAGTTTTTTCTGCCTTTTAGGTTATATTTGTCTTTATTCTCTTGTGCTCTGGCTTGGTCCTTCATATACAGCTGCCCCCTCCCTGAGATTTTGTACTGATTTAGAGCTTGAGCCCAGGCATTGGAATTCTCCATGGAAACCAATTTGAAAGTATTAAGACCTCTGCAAGATCAATGAAGGACTCCCAAAAGGGAGGTTCTAATTCATAGTGATCTTTTGCAGAGCTAATAGAAGGGGAAAATTTAATTTACTGGTAACGAGAAAATAACCATTTTCTTACATAGTTACATACAACCCTCAACCTGTGCAGAGCTATAAAGACAGCATATATGTAGGAATATACAGCTTTTATCGGGCTGATTCTGGGGTGAGTGCATTACCAGTGAGTGGCAAAGGCAAGAGAGGGATACACTGTGCATGCTGAATGAGTGCCAGTAAAACCCTTAACACCCAGGGGTTTTATGGATTTTGTTTAGAAAGCATTTTAAAAAGTTATTAAAGCCCCTGTTTCAAATTTTACTATTTTGTTGATAATCTTTTTAAAATTCCACTGACTTTATGCTCCAATTCGTTTTGTATAGATTTTTGAAGTGAGGAGAAAAAAAGAATATTTAATTAGAAGTTTTAGGAAGAACAGTTTAAAGTCACAGAGTCTGCTTTCCAATCTCAGTGCCTCGTGTTTGAGGTCTTTGGGGCTGGAAAGGTCTAAGTTTCGTTGGTGCCTGGCTCAGGACTGCAAATGGCAAAAGTAATGTCCCTTCATTTGGGAAAAGAGAGCGGGTGTTGTTTCCTGGACTGTTTATAGGAAAGGTGATCAGGGGTTTGGACTGTTTGATGTGCAAGTCGAATTAATGGGCAAATCATAGAAAGGGGTCAGAAGTCCAAAAGTAATATTGCATAGTTTGTAATTATTCTGCGTTTTGATTCTGTTATTAGGGATGAAAATGAATTCATTCTAGTGCTGTTAAGAACAGAATGTCAGATAAAGAAATATTAGTATTCACACACAAGCCTCCTGTTTTTCAGAAATGCAAAATCATCACAACATTAGCAATGTGAATATCCAGCCCTCATTAAAAGATATAAATGAAGAGTTTAATTCCATGGAACAGGAGGACATTGACTCAGCCACCGCCTATTCTGGTTCCAAGCGCCTGCGTTCCCTGAAATTGAGTGTAACAAGTACAGATGCTCCTGATGACTGTGAAGTCATAGATGATATAGAAAAAATGAAACAAAGAATTAAGAGCATAAAGACTGAGCCTGGAAAGTACAAACTGTTCATGCTTAACTTGCAGACCTCTGACCGGCTTTTACCAAGTGTTATTTCCAGTATAGTTGTGAGTGACACAGCTTTGCCTGTGAAAGGACACATTCCACAAGCGCAAGATAGAGCTATGCAAGACATGGAAATGTTTCCTGGTGTCCATCAGGTGGTGGATGATGAGATCCACACTGAAAACAGGGATTTGGAGTCTTCAAAAGCACCGGATACACAGACAGCACAAAACCTTAAGGAACCTCTATCAGCAAATGAGGTAGAACTTGAAAAAGAGCAAATTGCAAACGTCCATTTTGATGAAGTGTATCATCTTCTGAACAAACTGAGAGAAACATCTCCATCCAAGTGAGTAAAGCCATTACTGTTTCAGGTTCCTTTTTGTAGACAGCAATGCCAAATAACAGAGGGAGGGAATATGGAGATAATTTTATTCACATACGAGCATGTTGTTACAGTAGAGGCTAAATTTCACTAACATTAACATAAAGTGATCAAAACATTTATTTGAAACATGCTTTGAAGTACGAAGCAGTCTCATACTGTCCCCTGTCAGGCCTCTGTGCCAGACACCCCTGTCTCTTCCCACCTCCCAGGTCCTCAACGTCTTTGCTGTGAGCCATCCTCTCTCGAGCAAAGTCCGACCTGCTCATGGTGCTCTGTGAGAGGGGCTGACATCTGGAATCAAACTATGACAGCTTTGCATCATTTGCATCATTTGTTGTTTCAGGTGACCAGGATAAGAAAACAGAACATCTCATTTAAGGTAGAAGTTTCCATGGGCAACTGGCTGACAGCTTCAGGCCAGCCCTGCTGTTTGTGTGACTACACTTTGTGTATAAAACAAGAAGTTTACACTCTAGATATAATTTATTTTGCAGTTAAGTGTCAAAATGCCTTCCTTTGAAGGATATGAAAGTAGATATGTACAGAAATTAATGAATGAAATTTTATAGCATAAGCTGGAAAAGAATTTTTAGGAGGCTGGAAAGTATCAGTCTTGCTTTTTATATGATAAGACTGGGGGCAGCATTTTGGCTGTGGATATACAAAGCACAGGTGGGGGCTTCTGAGACCAGACCTTTTTTAACCACCACACTCTTATTTTCTCCCCTCTAACATTGTTATTGCCCTGGGGGCACATAGAAGGGCAGGAGGTATAACAAAGGGAGGTATTTGGCCTGTTGGCTGTCTTCAGAGTGCCTGAGTATTTGAGCTGAGCACCCACCACCATGGATTTCTGTAAACCTCTTTGTGTTATTGTCATAAAATACAGCTGTGCTATATAGTACCTGTAAATTTACATACCTTGAAAATACACCTCATGCATTTTGCAAAGGAAGGTCTAACTGTGTAAATGAAGGAACGAGACAGTATGGATCGCTGTAAAGTTTTTATGGCCTCTGTCTAGGACAACTGTGGGAATCACCAGGGACAGACCCCAGATGAGTTGCACATCTCTTCCTATACAAATGACAGTAAAAATTCTATAACAACCCGTTCCATCGTAGATTTTGTTTATGCCCTGTATATTATTTGATTCTCTGCATCCTTTCAGCTCTTCTCCCTTTCTCTCTCCACTGCTGTACGGTTCTGTAGAAAGCAGTGTATCCGTGGCAATATAGAGGGGATGTCTGTATCTGCAAGTGGAGAAGAAATGCAATTGATCTGAGATGAAATGTATATCCTGGCTTGTGGAAATTGGACACTACAGTGCTTGTCACAGTCATGTCTCGTAACAAAAGAATAGTATTAAAAAAAACAACAACCGATGAAAAATAAACAAACCCAGACAGGGATGTGCAGAGTTATCAGACTGGATGAAACCGTGGGCTCAAAAAGCCTGGTATTTTCAGAGAGAGACAGCCACGTGTTCTCGTCCATACTGAATCAAAAAAAACCCAGGCCAAAGCAGTCAGGAAGAGTATGTGTATTCTTAAAAAGTCTTTTAATGTACTCATTTACTTCAATTTGGCACCTTTACATACAAACAAACAAGCTCATCACTTCAGTTTCTGCCCATCATATAAATGAAGCAGTTGAATGAAGGATAATAACCTACAAATCGTGCTCATAAATACAAACTCAACAGGTGGAGACAATACATTTCTCATTGTGGCTGTAAAAGCCTTTTAAAAGAAAATCAAGCCCCATAAAATTATGGCTTAGCAATATAAGTTTAATTCACTTTTTATTTAAATTTAACCATTATTTATGATCAGAGAATTACTTTAAAGATAATTTCATTTTTCTCAGATATGATTCATTAGTCCATTCCCAAGCTCGAGAACTCTCCTTTCAACGCCAGCAAATCGAAGAGCTCCGGGGTGGCTGTATCACTTACCATCAGCACCTGATGGGCCTTGTTCGAGCCTTTGAGGAGCTGCTTCAGGCCAGCGATGTAGATTATTGTGTCGCCGAAGGCTTCCGGGAACAACTGAATCAAAGCGTGGTCTTGTTTGAGAAGCTCAAAGGGAAATTCCTGGATGGTAAGTAGCAGGATTTTGTGCTTAGTGTCTGAGATGTATCAACATTTCAGAATTTGGAGGTGTTTCTTTTTTCTTTGTAGCAAAAGGAAGCCTTACTTTCTCTTGGTTGCTTTTACATGATTTATAGGGAGGACTGTCTTGGAAGAGAAAATTTTAGTGCTCCAATAAGACTGGATTTTATTTTTGTAGTTGTCCTCTGTATTGACACCTTGAGTTTTGAGTTGTTTATCTTAGCACATGCATGTTTTAACTGTTGGAGATACAGTGACTCTAGTTTAGTGTAAGTTCAGCTACAAGTAGGCTCCAGGATTTTCTATTTCAGGAAAAGCCCAACTGACTTTCTTGAGCTGGGTGTCTCCATTGAAGGGTTCTCACGGGCTGGGTTCATAGTTGGTTTATCATACAATCTATGTTTAACTAAAAAGAAAAAATTACAGGTTCCTGAAGTTTGCAAGAAGGGTAAAATGCAGGGCAGAGATCTGGGCTGTGCTTATAGAGGCAAAGAAGAAGTTAACATTTAGGAGTCCATCTGGGCAATTTTCTGTGGCTGATGCCTGTAAAGAAACTGCAAGGAATCCTGCACTGGGCATTTGGAAGATACCGTACTGTTTTGCACGTTATTGATGTTCTAGCAGAAAAAACACAGATTTATACATAGAAAGAAAATAACCTGTCACTGGATGCACCGAGAAAAAGAGCCATAGACTGCCGCGGCCAGGAGCAGTCGAGCCCGACGCAATCAATCAGGAAGCCATCAATCCGCCATTCCAGCCAGCACCCGAATCCGGAAGCCACCCAGGAAGCACTCCTCTCAGGAAGCACTCACAGTCGGGAAGCACACATAGGCGGGAAGCACCCCCCAGGCAGCACACATATCGTTCTACAGTTACAGGTCCTCATTCGCTAAGCACTACATTGCGGATAGGGAGAGGGATATTGTCCACGAGCTTTCCACACACTTTCCACAGGCTTAAAGTTGCCCCATGATTGGCTACAACATTTGTGTCATTTGCTGTTTCCCACACTTTGTTTCGCCTTCACTATACTTCGTTTCGCTTACTTCCACTTATTTGCATATGTGCCCTCCCAGCAACCCCCTCTTAAAGGGCCTGCTCTCAACAATAGACTTCATGGAGGAACCCATGCAAATGGTGTACACAGAAAATTGAAGTTAGGGAGAAAGGGAAAATTTGTCTGGTTAGAAGGCTGAGGAGAATAATTCCTTTAAGAGTTCTGAGTAGCTCATGAACTGAAGATGCTCTGGCATTCCAAGCAGTGTGTATTTGAGTAATTCTGTAGTAGCAGAAGAGGATCCTGAGTAGGGGTTCTGGGGAAAGTCAACCAGAGAAGTGTGGTCCTGGCATTAGAGAAACCCGAGTGCTGAATGGGGTGCCTACCCAGAAAGGCCATTGCAATGTGTGCCAGGCAGCAAAGCCCTTTAATTGCCAGTGAGAACTGGCTTATTGTCTGAAAAATGGGAGCTTACACACCTGAAAATGCTCTTGTCCTTTGACCCTTCACCCCAGTTCCCCCACCTATTCGGTAAAGCATTAAATTGCAAAGACAAAGCCTTAAACATCTAAGAAGTAGGACCGTATCAGAGGATGTATTATTCCTAACATTTCAAATTCTTTTCCTGAGACCTGCATCTTGTGGCCAAATGGTCTAGCTGGTTAAGAAAACCATGCTATCTTTCACAATAGAGAGCTAAAATTGCAACCCTGTTTTGTAAAATGAGCATCAAAATTGACATTTGTCACCCAAATGTAGAGTACATCATGCTTATTGCCTTCAGTCTGTAGTTTGAAGGAAGCTGGCAGGAAAGAGACAGAAAAGGGACACTCACATGAGTGAAATTCAGCAAGAAAGACCTTTTCCTATCATTGGAAGTGTTGCTCTTTCCGACCCACACAACTGGCAATCCTTCCTCCCTTGTCAGCTGCCAAGCTGCCATCTTCAGCGAAACGCTCGAGGTGGCCTCAAATAGGGACCCTGACCCCTGCGACTTCCCGAAATTGGCTCTAGGAGGTTGCTTTGGTGAGGAACATCAAGGGCCCAGCCATCCAGTGGTCTGTGCTCTGCCTTTCATTAAAGATAGCGGCAGTGTGTTGTGGTTTCGATTGCTCACAGAAAGGTGTTGTGTGTGAGACAAAGGTGTTACTGGGAATGGGGTGTAATAACAGATTGAGTGGATTCAGTGGTTTCAGTGGCCACAGAGATTCCTGGCATTATGAATGAGGAGACTGTGTAGTGAATAAACATTAAATGCCTTTTAAAAAACAACCCCCAAACCAACAGATGGCACCCTATATACTATGAAAAGTCACTGACAACCAAGACACTTCAATATATCTAACACAATGGTGGTGCGTGGAATCACGCATTAAAATGAAATTATGTTTGTGGGGTGATAAAGAACGTCCAGCGTGGTAAGAATTGGCTGTAAAAAAAAAGCATAAACAACCCTCTGTCTCTGCCTTCCTATCTTGACCTTCAGTTCATTCCCCCGAAATTTCAGCTGCTCAACCCTTCCCTGCCACTTTGGCTTAATTGCACACAAATTGGAAAACATGGGCAGCCAAGGTGACACCACGAAACTCTTATTTTTTTTCTTTATTCAAAGTAGTTCCTGAACCCAGGTCTCTTGCACCGAGTTGCACTTGTGCTCACACACTGTAGCACAGACCACACTGCAGGCAGAGTCTTGTCTGTGCCCCTTTAGTAGGGAGACAGGGTTCCCCTGACTCAGGGAGGACAAAATCCAAGCGAGATGGAATTCGATTTGTGGAATTTTTATTGAAGAGGTAATAGCATGTGCCCTAATCCTTTTGCCACAGAGCACGATGTTTTATCTCTGTGTTCTAACTAAAACACCAAGGCTGTAAAATCTGGCACCTGTGAGAGCTAACAACAGGTTTTGCTTTTTTTAAAAAACAGAGAAAACTATTGCTTTGTTGCTGGGTTATAAATAGGTTTGCTCATGTGCAGCATTCGACATTAATACACACTGTGTTGGGTATCTGTTGATTTCTCTATGTTGTCATTAATTTACCGTTCTGCATTTAATTAGTTTAAGATGAGGGGGAAATTGGTATAATTCTCCTGATCTGTTTTTAATCGGATATTTCTGCTTTGCAGGAGAATCAATAGGTCCAGAAGTTACTCTGCTTTATGAATTAACTCAAAGGTAAGCGTGCAATTGAATGTTTAGCAAACACACAGTCAATTGCTAAGTTGATAAGGGTTGCTCTGTGTTTTGTAGTATATCTTCCACTGGTTTGCTTTTGGGAGGGCTTTGCTTATATTGCCTGTTTCATTAATATCCCTTAAGTTCATAAAATCTCCCTACAAAACAAACTAACTCTTCTTAGTTTGTTTCCCAACTTCTCAGTGAGCAACTGAGACAACAAAGAGGAAGCATCATGCCACCAGGGTTGTTATTTTCATGGGCCACGATGCACATGAAGTTGTGTAGTTCGGATATAACCGTGATGTCAGCTTCTGGGAGGGACACTCAGGTGCCTTTCCGTTCTGTGACCCCGGGGCTGGCTCAGCATCACCAGAGCACCGTGCTCTCAAAACACCCTTAGGCGGAAGGTGAAGAGAGGCAGGTGGTGTTCTGCTGCGTCTGTTGGTTTTTGTGCCAGCCTGGGATTCCTCTGCGCTGCAGAAATCCTCAGCTGCCTGGTCTGAGGTCCCCATAACGACAAGGTCCCCGTAACGACAAGGTGACTACTCGGTGCTGGAACAGGACCGCTAGGTTGGGGGTTCATTGATCATTCCTGTTGACTTCAGGGAAGTCTGAATTTCAGTTCTGATGTGGAGTTCAGTTCTCCTAGTGGAGTCCAGGGCAGGGCTACCAAGATGATTAAGGGAGTGGAGCATCTCCCATACAAGGAGAGGCTGAGGGAGTTCGGTCTCTTGAGCTTGGAGAAGAGGAGACTGAGGGGTGACCTTACTAACGTTTATAAATCTGTAAAGGGTGAGTGTCAGGAGGATGGAGCCAGGCTCTTCTCAGTAACAGCCAATGATAGGACAAGGGGTAATGGATGCAAGCTGGAACACAGGAGGTTCCAGTTAAATATGAGGAAAAATTTCTTCACAGTGAGAGTGACTGAACACTGGAAGGGGCTGCCCAGGGAGGTTGTGGAGTCTCCTTCTCTGGAGACATTCAAAACTCGTCTGGAGGCATTCCTGTGTGACCTGCTCTAGGTGTCCCTGCTCCGGCAGGGGGATTGGACTGGATGATCTTTCAAGGTCCCTTCCAATCCTTGATATTCTGTGATTTGTTGATTTTGCCTGTGTCCTGTAAATTGGACACCGTGCTCTCTGTTCATGCTTTCAAAGTAACAAAATAAGTTTTAAATTTAAAAATGTTTTGTTTGGCATAGAAGGGATAATGAGAAGGACACCCCAACATACCAGCAACTGAAGGATGAATCACCTGGACCATCTGCTCGCCATAGCTTGTCTGACTTTGATCTGTCAGAAAAGTCATCTCTTGGATCACCCGGGCACAGGTGTGACCCAGGCGGACAGTGTGACACGCTGGCGCTGCTGCCAAGCACGTTTCCCCCAGGTAATTTTTCCCCCCACTGAAGATTCACTAGATATTGGGAAAATGTGATAAATAAGACACGAGGGGACCAATTAAGAAATAATAAAGCATGTTTGTCTGTTTCAGCTTCCCAGTATCTTGCATAATCATTGCGATTTCAGTAAGAAGACGTACAGAGATGACGATTTGAACTACCTCCTGTTTGAAACAAAATCAAATATGATATTTTGTGTCTTTGTTGTTTGAGACTATCATCTTTTACAGTACTCCAGACAGTCTTTAAATAGACATGTTATAAGGGAAAAACAGACAATTGTCAAGAGATTATTACATTGAAAAAAGAGAGATTTTCTAATTTTATGAAAGGCAGTGTTGTGTTTCCTCGAGAATTGTAAGTGCTGCATAATTAATAAGTGGTGTCATGTTTGACCTGGATAGTTTCCCTAAGCACAAGTGATGCTCCTGGTAGTTTGTTATAGGCAGCAATGAAAATTTAATAGCTGAGATAGCACGTACTCTCGGGGAGAAAAATATTGCAGAGTAAAGCAGGAGTGTGTGACATGGATGAACTGACAAACAAGATAGTGACAGGCAGAACCGATAAGTTCCTGGGTAAAGCTGGAACTTCCAGCCACTGGAAGAAAAATTGTAGACTGGCAAAGCAAGAAGGAAAAGGTAGGGTAATGAAAGTGGATAGAACAGATTTATTTATTATGGGGTGCATTCTGTAAGTCACAGTCAAATTTCTGAGTTACTCTGGGAAGGTTCTGATTGTTAAGGGGGAAAATGTGTACTGTTGGTGCGTTGTGCGTGAATGGGAAGCTGCACTGCAGAAGTTTGGATTCATTTCCCAGCACGGGGAACGTTTTAACTAGATACAATTGTTATCTGGTGCAGTTTTGTAGGAAGAAGAAATTTGAAGAGCCTGGATCATTGTTTGGGGTGAAATATAGAGTAGGAGTTCTCACTAAATGCATGGTTTGGGAACTACATGGAGAAAGACTGTCGTGGAGTCAGATATTTCCTATCTGCCTGTTTGTATCGGTTTTTAGTATTGACACACATCAGATTTGGCAGGAGTACACAGTGTAAAGGAATACAGTCATTTAGGTAAGAAGTGGTCTCTTGGTTTATTTAGAGTTATTAATGGAGCATCTGCAAGAAATCCGAATCCTGAGACGACGTTTAGAATACTCCATAAAAACTAACGAGAGACTGAGGAAGCAGCTTGAGAGTCAAGTAACAGACAAGGAATTAGATCAAGGTAAGAATTTTATTTCATGACAAATTAAATCCACCTTTCCTGCTTAAATGCTGAGGGATCAAATGCTGCTGGCAACGTTTTGTCTGCTTTTTTGAACAACGCCCACCCCTTTACAATCAGAAAATGCCGGGCCTGTCTCTGAACGCTGCTTTGTCTCCAGCGCTGTCAGCAGACACAGCTTTTCCATGCCTGTGGAGTGGCATAAACACAGATCTGCTTTACCTCTTCCACCAGTCCTCTGAGCAAGGTGTACCCCGTGCTATGCACTACCCTGTCCTGGGACACGGGGGTAGCACCCAGCCTCACACCTGCGAGTCCATGTGTTGCTAAAAGAAACAGGGCCACTGGGTCGTTTTCTAACATCTGATGATGTTGCACTTAAATTTCACAAAGTTTGGGATTTTAGGGTGATGACCATGAGCCAGCACCGTGCCCTCATGGCCAAGAAGGCCAATGGCATCCTGGGCTGTATGAGAAGGGGGGTGGTTAGTAGGTCGTGAGAGGTTCTCCTCCCCCTCTACTCTACCCTGGTGAGACCCCATCTGGAATATTGTGTCCAGTTCTGGGCCCCTCAGTTCAAGAAGGACAGGGAACTGCTGGAGAGAGTCCAGGGCAGGGCTACCAAGATGATTAAGGCAGGAAAAGCTGAGGGAGTTGGGTCTCTTTAGCTTGGAGAAGAGGAGACTGAGGGGTGACCTTATTAACACTTATAAATATGTAAAGGGTGAGTGGGGACAAGGGGTAATGGATGCAAGCTGGAACATAGGAGATTCCAGTTAAATATGAGGAAAAATTTCTTTGCAGTGAGGGTGACTGAACACTGGAAGGGGCTGCCCAGGGAGGTTGTGGAGTCTCCTTCTCTGGAGACATTCAAAACCCGCCTGGAGGCGTTCCTGTGTGACCTGCTCTAGGTGTTCCTGCTCTGGCAGGGGGATTGGACTAGATGAGCTTTCGAGGTCCCTTCCAACCCCTGATATTCTGTGATTCTGTGATCACCTTTTAATTCCCTGCTGTGTCCAGGCAGGGACAGTTGCAGGAGAGGAAGCCCATTTCATCAGTGTAATTTCCCTGGGGCCCGTGGGAATAGAGGGGGAGGTGGAGCTTTGCCCAAAATGACATTGCTGCTCTTGATCCAAAGTAGGAATTTTGTGGAATTAGCTTTCCTGCACCTACTCAGTGTATCCCTGGAGTGGCCAGTACCGCACCACTGCTCCCAGGGCTGGTGGAGGTGCCTTCTCTGGAAGGAATTTCCTGACAGCTTTAAAGCCAGCTTGTGCTTACACAGAGGGACAAAATATCTGTAAGACAGAGCCTGGGCCGTGGTGTTCAGCTTGTCACTGGAATGGATTGGTGTGATAAATGTGTTCTCCACAAAATGACACCATGAGGTGTTAATGAAAAATACCTGCCAGAAACTGATGGACATGTTAGCATGGAGCTGGTTTTCATTCCAAACTCTGATATAAGGCAGCGGATGAAAAATACTAAAAATAGGTATGCAAATCCAGAGTCACCACTCTCTGTTGCTAGTGCTCAGCATCTTTGAAAGGCAAGCTCTGTGGTGTGTGTAAAACTTTTCACCGGAGGGTAGCCAGGTTTTCACCAAGAATGCTTTAGGAGCACCTTTTCAAGCACCCTGTACCAGACACATTTTCCTACACTTCCCTCTGTTCTCCCTCTCCTTCCCACATTTCCCCCCATAGGATAATTGATTAATATGCAATATCACTCAGAGTGGAAGCAGGCAATAAATACGCACATGCTTTCCTTTTGCTCGGTTTCACTAATTTTGACATTGGATTCATTATGTTTTACATCATCCCCCTGATCCATTTCTCGTGTTGTTTAAATGGAGACTACCTGCAAATGGCAGTTTGCTTTCAGGAATAATTTACAGTGATGGAGAGGTGTATAAAAAACATCCATTTCATTCATGAAGTATTTACGCTGCTGGAAAGGCATACTGTTCTTGTGAAATAACCACACTGAAACACTTCCAGCTCTTTTACAGCTTCATAAAGATTCTGGCAAGGGCATCCATTAATGCAGTGAAAGTATATTTTCTTTATAAACTGTCTGATGCCTTCCATCTGTCTTCTTGTTGCCTCAGTGCATCTACCAAGGCATGGAGGAGAAATTTGGAAAAGAAAGGAAAAAAGCAACTACTTGTTAGAACGGCTGCTGTTTGTTATTGCCTCCTTTTTCAGTGCTTCCTGGTTCTCTCTGTTTTGAAGATCTCTTTCATGTTATCAGATGTGTGTATTCTCTCTTCTGGTCATGCTGCTGCTTTTGTTGATAATAGATGGGCTATTTGTGACTTCCAGGGTAAGAAGTAGTTCTGAAGTGATGCTGAAGCAGATTTTAGCTTTGGCACATAATAATTTAAAACATTTCTATTTATTTTTAACTTAGTGTCCTTAGTTTGTTTTCCTTCAAAAAAGAAATCCTAGCTGTAACATACCTAACTGAGGAGAGCCTGTTAAATTCACGTGACACTGAGTTCCTTGTGCAACCAGAGTTGGTGCATGGAATTATTCTTGTCTGGTAAATATTATACAGATGCCTATGCACACATCTGCCCGCTGTTTTTGCCCTGCCATTTTTAATATTTAGATTCTCTCAGTATTTAAGTGCCTCTGGGCTTCTAGTTTTCTATAAATGACTGGAGTATTGGAAATGGCTGTATCGTTACTATAGAGCAAAGCTTTGCAGTGCAACTAGAACCAAATAATTGCTTCAATCGTTTCAAATGTTAGGCTTCAAAATAAAATCAAAGGTTTAATTTTGAGTTTCCCAGGTTTCAAATGTTATTAAGGGCAGTTAGCCTTAAAAGGGGGTTTTGTTTGCTTTTTCTTAACCCCTAATGCAGCTATTCAGATCCACCTTCAGCTTCAGCCTGCCTTTATTTTACTGTACCCGGGAATGAATATTGCCTTGCACTTTGCTGTGATTTACGAGTGCTTTTCTTTCAGTGAGCGTTTCCTTTGAAACCTTCAAGGTGTGCTTCCTTAGCGCTCACTTTTTCAGCACGAAACATAATGAAAACTCGTGTGTTTCAATTGGAGGCCCTGATGCTCCACTTTACTGTGGTTAGATGGACCTTTGCATCTGTGGAGAGCGTAATTGATGCCAGCAGGGCTCTGCACAGAAGCAGTCACCTCGGTAGTGGGTCAAATTGCAGGATTGTGGCCTTATTACCACTGGCTCTACATTATCCATTATTATGTAAGATAACTAATAGTTATATTCTAAAGCCTTTCAGTAGGACTGCAAGAGCATAACTTTTCAAATAGGATAAAGCTGGGTGAGGGGCAATAAATTAAATTAAAATCAAGATGAGACCATCAAGCCTTGCCACTTGAAGTTGAATTGCTTTGTTAAAATCTGAAAGGAGAAAGCCTTTTGAGTTCTCATAGCTACCTCAATTCTTTAACATATAGATAGTAAAATGCCATTAGTGCCAGGCTTCTAGAGCCTTTGAGTGTTTCAGTAACGACAAGAGGTGCGTATCATGGCACACTAGGTCCCAGTTAGGTAGTGGGTAAAAGCTTCAGTTGGGATTACAATAAAATGAGATTACTCGGAGGAAGTGCGGCACATCAAATTGAATTGAACTGCTGGAGCTGAAAGGCATCCTCCTCGTACATTCAGCTAACTTTTTTTTTTGCCACCTGGTTATTTTTTTATTAACCAGATAGTTGACACTCATATAGTTATCTCAAGCTGTAAAGCGTAGGAGATACTGGGATAACCAATCAGCTGAAAAATAGTTTTAACAATAACGTTAATTCCAGTTAAGTCCTGAAGTGTTTTACTGACTATAAGCAGGTGATAAAGGGCAATAACAATTACTTGACTTGCATTTCAGAGGCAGCCACCTTGAGAGTGGAATGTGCCACTTGTCAGACTGTAGTGTAACGTTACGTGTCACTGTGGAATGAAGAGCACAAATAGAGTATGTTATGCGGATTACCCGGGCTGGAATTGACACACAGTTTAACACTTCCATTTATATTACTGGCACAATAAGATCCTCGGAGTAGGATTCATCACCCTTGAGTTTCTACAAGTTAGACATCTGAATCTGTGCTGGTTAGCCAGAGCTTCTGGTGGAGGCACTTGGAGAGGTGTGTCTCCTGGGAGGACAGAGCATCACATCCGCAGGGAGATGTGGGGGGGGGTACGTTGAGTGAGTCTCTCTCTGGAGGTGCCTGTTTCTCCCCGTGACTGTTGATTGTTGAGCATCACTGGCTCTGTTGCCTGAATTATAGATACACAGTTTTATGAGGGACGAATCTTCATCCCTGCGATCATGTGTTGAGGGATCTGGTGTAGGGGAGAACTTGTAGAGTAGGACTGATGGTTGGACTTGATGATCCCAAGGGTCTCTTCCGACCTAAATGATTCTATGATTCTGTAAATGGGTTCTCAGCGAGTAATCAGAGGTCAAGACAGAGACTCCAGGCTTATGCTCTCGGCTGGCCTGGGAACAAATGTGTTACCAGAGTATTTATGGTACATCCTGCATTAACCACCGTGGGTCAGTTGGCAGAATCTAGTGGTCCTCTGCAATGGTGTCATTAAACACACCAGAGTATAAACAAAGCAAGGCATTTTGCCTTATTTTCAAAGAATAGCAATGACACAAAATACCCCTGCATTTTGTTGGAATTTTAGCTGATACGTAAAGACTGCCAGGGATAATTCTGCAATTTTGGTAATGGTTGCCAAGCAATGAGAGGTACTTGTGATGCGGTGCTTTGGATTACTTGGAATGAACCTGAGCTGCCTTTTGCTCTATAGTAAGGCAGAAGGGATAACCTTCCAAATATATAGGGGAGAAATATCTTTCATAACATGTTTTGCTGCAATTTTTTAAATTGTTCTTGTCTGGAAAGTTTAATCTTTAATGACCTAGAGATGACTCATAAATCATCTTTTATGTATATATTTATAGGTTCTGCAAACATTTTTATCCATGGCTTAGAGCAGCATAATTCCCTGGCTTCTGAAATACATTTCCTGAGGAAGCAAAATCAAGTTCTGAATGCAATGCTAGCAAAAGGATCCAGAGGTAATAATGTAAAACTCTGCTTTGTAGGAGTAGACCCCAGTTCACTTCAGAGCACAATAAAACAAACGGAGTTTTAGCCATTCTTCCCATCCCTGAAGCTGTTACGCAGCAGTAGTGGCTGCTCCTTCTTTCTGTTTCTCTGTAGTTTGGTAGATGAATAGGGTTGAGAAGGAGAGGACAGAGGGATTTCTGTGAGACGAAGAGGAACATGGGTGCAACGTGCCCTAGAACACTCCTACCGAGTTCTTTTCTTCCTGAAGAGAGCTCAGCTCCATTATTTTGTGAGGACTGGCAAAATTCACATGCCTGTGTTGGGACCCTGCTGACACGAGTTGGGTCAGTACTGCCCTTCTGCCAAATTCCAAGTGGCATTGGGGATGTTTGGGATATAGGACTGTATGCAGGGTTTTATTGAGCCTTTATGAGTCCTGGGGGTTAAATGTTGCATGTTACAGAAGGTGCATCCAGCAAAAGTCGTTAGAAAATTGAAGTCCTGTAACCCTTAAAACTCCCAAGAGCAGTAGTTGGTTTTCTGACAGTCTCTGAACAAGCTGGTGGTGTTAAAAAGCGTAGCTTTAGCGGGTTGTGAACATTGCAAATAACATGTGTTTCTTCTTGCTTCAGATAAACAAAAGGAAAATGAAAAGTTAAGAGAATCCCTTTCCGAAAAGAACACCATCATTGAGCATCTTTATGAGGATTATGAATGCATCAAGAAAGAAAAGGAAAAGTTGCAAAAACAAATTGGCCAAAAGGAAGATGAAACCAGATACCTAACGTGTCAGATTTACAGCAGTCGTAATGAATTGAACAGGTATCGATTTGGGCTGCTCTTAGACATTCATTCAGAGGAGAAAATGGGCAATGTGACAAGCATGTGTCCAACCATAGCTGTTAACATTAATGTGGATATATTCAAGAGGCAAGGGAAGTAGTAGGGAGGAAAGGGGAATGGATTTTAGATTTTGAAATGAAATGTAAGAATTCAGCTTTTAACGTAGCAATTTATTGGGACTTACCAGGTTGCAAACAGAAATTAATGTAAAGCAGCATCAGCTCTCGGAGAATGAGAAGTTACAGCAGTCGCTCCGAACCGAGATCAAGGTTTATGAAAAGTTGGAAGAAGCAAGAAGGAAGAGGACAGGTATAAATGCACAGTTATTTCTGTACCCTCAGCCCATGCAACCCATCCCTCTCTGGATATGATCTTCTCAAAGGATAGCAGGGCCCTGTTTCTCTGTTTCTACTTGTGTCTGCAAAGCAGAGATGACAACTTGATGATCAAATGCTGCTTTTTGGCTTGGCGTGTAACTGCGAGGATGAGATGTGTGATACGTTCTGACTTAAGTACACCCAAGTTTCCTTTATCTTTTTATTTAAGCTAAAACCAAATATTGATGATTCAGTGGCTCTGGCTGGATAAGCTTCATGGGGATATTAGACTTCTACTTGTCATCTGAATTACATGCTGCTGCATCCTCGAAGGTAGAGCTTACTCAGGGAGCGTGTGCTTTCTCTTGCCTGAATATGGGGGTGGTGTCTCCTCCCTCAGGCTGGGGAGAAATGCAGGCACTGCTTTCCCAATAAGACCTTTAATAATTTCCCGTCCCCTTTTCTGCCATTACAAGTGAGGGGTAGGGATGAGATGGGAGTTCTCCCTGCCCCTTTTAAGGGGGCTGTACCACCAAGTAGATGTTGATATGGTTAAGTCAAAAAAATGTGGAATGCTGTTCACTGCTGCATACTCATTACAGGAGCCAGCAAATTTCCCGTTGGAAGTTCTTGTAAAAGTTGGTTTATTTTTAACTTCCTGCTACTTGAAGTAACATACCCTGCCATCACTGTGTTTCATGACTAGCTGCAGCCGAAGAGCCCTGTTGGCACAAGGCTTTAAGCCAAAGTTGGCTCAGGGATGAAGGGAGTCTCCTTGCGGAACTGGCGATGTAATTAGAGAGGAGCAGCCCCCTCCTCCTGCAGCTGAGCCCCCTCCCGCTGTCAGGAGCACAGTTTGATTTCAACATGAGAGGATACATGGAATTGTTTGTGTACTGACCTCCTCCTATGAAAAGGCGAACACAGCCCTTGCTTTTTTTCAGGTTCAGATTTGTTTCTTTGGTTGCCAGGTGATCTGCTTTCTTTTTTCTTTTGTGTATAAAATTAAACTTCCAATTCTACCCCTTCCCTCCTCCACACTCCAAGGTTACCCATTCCTTTATTTTTCCCCAGACTGTGCATTAATGCACTTCCAATTTTGCAAATCCTCTTCATTCTCTTTTTTTTTTTTCTTTTGCTATGAGACTTATTAGCTTTTACAGACAAAGTGAAAAATCATTTTCAGCTCTTTAAATCTTTTGAGGGTAGAAGCAATTAAGACATGCTTCTTTGTCAGACCGTTATCTTAATGCTGTTTGTAGTTAATTCTTAATATTGAGGATAAAGCTGGCTATAATATACCTGCTCAGCATTCTGATAATGGCTAATATTATTTTAATTGTTAAAGATGTTATGTGTTTCTTTTGAAATTGCCTCAGATCCCAGATGTGATGCATCAGAAAAATTCCGAAAAGATCAGAATAATCCGCTTGACTTACATGAACTGTTGACTGAAATACAGAGTTTGCGAGTGCAGCTTGAAAGAAGCATAGAGACAAACAAGTCTTTGCACCAGAAATTAGAGGAACAGCTTCCAAAAGAAAAGAGAGAGGGAGCAGGATCGGTGTCAGCTGCGAATATCAACCAGCTTTTCAAACAAGAGTCTTGGCGTTACGTGGGAGAGGACGGTACGGTGCCATAAGCGCTTGTGTCACGCTGTAGGATCTGTGCCTGGTTCCTTGAAGATGCTCTTTAGGCCACATGCACCATCAGCTTCGTGTTTGGGACCTGAGCACAGCCTTTCCCCTCCCTTTCCCGTTAGAGCTACTGGTGCACGGGGAGGTGGAACGCCAACTGCCCTGTCCTGTAGCCTCCAGCTGTCCCTGCCTTTTCCTTCAACAGCAGCATTTGCAGTCGGTCTCTGGGATGGAAGGATGCCTGCAATTAATTGCCATAAATTTTGCTTACCCAGGTTTTTTTTTTTAATGCAGAGCTCTCTGGCATTTGCTGAGGGCGGGTATGTATTACTCAAGAATGATCAGTAAGTGCACTAGATGGCCTTTGTATAAATCAGTTGTCCCCTTTATGCCCTTGAGGAATATTTCACTTTTATTTCAATCACTGTCAAGTGATACTGTTTTAGCAAATTAGGGAAAATTTAGTGTTTGCACTCCAGGTTAGATTATTGTCCTGATGTAGATGTGCCTGGGATAGAGAGGGCACAGGAGTGTTCTTCTTTGTTGCTGAAGCACTCTGCTGCACAGTAACAGCTTTCCATACTTGTAGTGTAAAACCACCTCTGCTACTGCCTCTACAGGTACACATCAGGTGCTGGGAACCAGTAGTAATGGGGCTTTTTGGGTCCCTACATTTCACCTGAACGTACAAACCTCAATCTTAAGTGCCACATGGAGCGAGCAGCTCCAGCCAGAGCGTTAGTGTGAGACACAGCAGGGCTTTTTACCACCTCTTCTGTGCTTCCACTGTGTCCAGTAGGAATCATACTCCAGTTGAAATAAATACCAAGCATCACTCTGTGCTCCTCTACAAGTAAGAAAGATAGAGCAGATAACATTTAGGGCTTGCTGCCATTCTCTGTGCTCTTTATACTTGACCACTAAATTGCAGTCCCATGTGGGGCTGGTTCCCTGGGGCCAGTCGGTGTGTCTGGCGAACCTGTACCACCAGTATCCCCAGACTGCTTTTGTTCCCGGTGAGTTTCTAGATAGAATCCCAGACGTTGCTTTTGAGCTGCATCAGGCAGAGTAGATGGGAGCTGGGGAAGCTTGCTGTTACTTTGAGAAAAGGATGGATAGAGTTATAATAGCTTGGTTTGATACAGACCAGAAAGACTCTCTGGCATGTCAACAGCTGCATTTGATAACTCTGCATGTACCGTGGTTAGTCTTTACTCATAGCTACTTAGGGAATTTGGAAGGTCTGAAGCTATGATCTTAAATATGATTTAGCTGTGGAGGGCGATGTGCTTTTTTGTGGAGTTAATGGGGAGCTAACATTTGTTGATTAAAATATCTTCATCGGGATGTACTTTAGATTTTCTGACTATGATTTGATTTTGGGGGATATTTAGAACTTTGGATAGATGCTAAGAATATTAATGTAGGTAAATACTGGAAGCTGCTGGGTACGTGGTACCAGGAAATGAGTGGTGTTTCCCTGCTTCTTGAGGCCAAGTGCAGCATCAGCAAAAAACATAAGGGAACAGAAGTAGATCCAGGAAGTTTTCATAATGCATGGTAACTTCTACAGATCTACCCTTCCTTGTCCCGTTTTTATATACAGAAAATCTCTGCAAATGCCCTGCTACCAGCAGAAACCTCTGTGAGCAGCAGAGATACAGACATTGCATCTTGCTAGTGAAGACAGGTACATCCACCAGTACATTCCCAGTATCCCAGAGCTGCTGTTCAAGACGTCCGACACCCATTAGTTCTATATGTAAGGAGAAAAGAAATTAACCTCTTTTTCTGTCCCAGGTACGCACTCAGCCTCTAAAGACGACATAGATGGTACTTCCCAGTGCAGTAGCACTTCATCCTCCAGCACGGCCTGTACCCCTCGCCTCGTGCCAGGCCACCGCATGTGGGCAGACAAACACGGGCGCCACGTTCTTGGCCTGATAGAGGATTATAGTGCTCTGCGGAAACAGATTGCTGAAGGGCAGCAGGTTTTAGCAGAGATGGAGATTTCTGTAAGAGAGGTCACTGGTACGAAGCTGCAGGAGCCTGGAATAAAGGTAAACAGTGAAAGCTGTTAGAGGATGGTGGATTTTACCCAGAGGCGCAAAGTGCGTAGGTTACAAAAGCAAAGGAGGAGGTTAATGGTGCAGCTGGCACCACTGGCTGAAGAACTCCTTCAGGACACCTCAGCCTTGACAGTCCAAGTCTTGTCTAGTTGCAGGCACCTGTTTGTGCTTCTGGGTTAATGAGGCTGTGGATAAGTCAGTTAATTCTGGGCCCGTAGTAAGCAATCTCGCTTCCCCCTGCAACTTGAAATGAGGAGAAAATACTTACCTTTGCAATGGGAATTGGTAATTGATACACAAGAATGATAAAAAGGCCAAACAACAGGTACGACAAAAAAACCCATGTGAAGCTCTAAAATGCTTTATAAAGGGTTTAACTAGGGATATGTATCAGTAACCTAAGGATAAAGGTTCTCACTTACTTGTATTCAGGCCTTCGGTAACACCAGGTGATGACTGTGCATTAATGATTCGTGTATGCTAATGAAGGTCATTTCATATTAGGAAAGCTTTTGTGTATTTTTCCACCTCCTGATGCCAGTTGAACACTTTAGCAATGTCAGTAGTTAGTCTGGAGACTTGGATATCTCATGAATGATCAAATGTTGCCTTCTGAGATGTAGTGTGTTGCCTTTTCTGCATCACCTGTGACACAGTGACACCAAGTCACGGTGCTATTAAACATATGAAATGTTTGCCTTATATTGAATAACGTCAGGCCTTTTCCTCTAGCATCAGGAGAAAAACTGGTGTTTACCTATGCTATTTTTTTATTTAATATTGTTAATTTCTGTATACAGTTAATGTGTCTGCCCCTATGATTTTATAATAATACGTATGTAAAGAAACCCCATGCTCACTGTTCTTCAAAATCCACAGTGACTCAACTTCATGGATAAATCTGCACAGCTTGTTTTTCCTGTTATAATTAGTAAAGGTACTGAAGATGCAGCCTGCAACAATTGTGAAAATCTTTTTGTGGTATCACGTGTGCTCACACAGTAAAGTTATGGCTGAATGACACTTAAGACTCTCTGAAGTATCATATATTTTCAAATGACCTAGTTAAGCTACTGCTAATGACTGAAAAAGTAATCTCTCTAAGTTTTTAAGTTATTTTGTTGGTGTAAAGATAAAAGCAGTAAGTTTCACCACTTTTGCGTTTTCCTATCAAGCTTTACATCACTGAGGTTTCAAACTACTTAGCAAATGGGATATTTTATGTGACAGGAGGATGCTGGTTAGATAACAATGCTAAATGCATATTCCAATTCTATGCTGTGTGGGGCAGGAACTGCGAATGCTTTTCTTTCATTATCCTTCCCCTTCTGTATCTCCATTGTTTGGGTGATTCATTTGCTCCCCTTGCATTCTTTCCCTCCTTTATTTCACGTTTATGCAATTTCTTCGATTTGGTTTTCTCATCTGTCAGCGGTGGAAAACATTTTATGTGTGTCCTGGTAGTTATTTTAGCATTAAATGGCACAGTTTAAAGGGTCTGCTAAGGAAGAAACATCTCTATTGCTTAAATTAACGTCTGTAATCATTTGACTTTCAAATAACGTGACACAAAATGCAAATGGAGAAAGAAGAGAGTTGCCAACTATTGCCATGGGGTGTAACAAAGCTAGTAGATATAATCTATTATTAATCATGGTTATTGATTAGGATAAATCCCTTTCCTCCCTGAAATTTTTAGATAATGCATAATTCAGCATTCTTTGTAAAGTAACAAGTTAGCATTTGTTGTACACAATAGCTGTGTGCATCATCTTAAATGTGAAATCATGCCAATTGGATTTGAAGCGTTAATTAAGATCACAGCTTCACGATGTTTGAAGCATAAACCATAACGTGGCGGGGGGGGTGGAACTTGATGCTCTTTAAGGTCCCTTCCAACTCTATCCACTCCATGATTCGGTGTCTCTAACCCTCTGGTACAGGTACCAGACCAGGCATCACTGCGTGGCTTCTCTGCCGATATTCACACAGTGCAGCAGATTTTAGAAGAGGCTGCACGTTTACTGAAACTGCTCTGGAGAGTTTCCCTTCCGCTGAAACCTGGGCACGGTACCACACACAGCACTCAGGTACAGCTCTGGTTCTTCTGGGGGGGTGGGTTTTTTTTAACTGTTATGTGTCAAGCATGATTCACCAGTTAGGAACATGTTTTCATTTGGGAAAATAATTTGGAAATCATGAGCCCGGGATGCCCGGTCTCCAGGCAAGTGATTGGGTAGCTCTCAGCAGAGACGCTGAGTGTCTGCTGACTTTCTCTCCTCATCATATCGAGGGTTTTTATTTAGAAAAGACTTTGTATTTAAGATGTAATCTGTGACCCTCTTCTCCTGAAACCCAGGCTGGTGTCTCTTTGTCAGGAAGTGCAGTGACAGGACAAGGGGTGATGGCTTTAAATTGGAAGAGGGGAGATTTAGATGAGATACCAGAAAGAAATCATTTACTGTGAGGGTGGTGAGACACTGGAACTGGTTGCCCAAAAAAGTTGTGGAAGACCCATCCCTAGAAGTGTTTAAGGCCAGGCTGGATAGGGCTTTGAGCAACCTGGTCTGGTGGTGTCCCTGACCAGGGCAGGGGGGTTGGGACTTGATCTTTAAGGTCCTTTCCAACTCTAACCATTCTATGATTCTATGAAAGTTTCCATTTCATCGAAAAAAAGCTTTGGAGCCAAATTGAGTTTGATTATCTGTATGCTGGTACCAACAGAAACTTTAGCAACTTTGATGTAATCGGAACTACATTTTCCTTTTACGTTTTTGATGCCTAAGCTGTAAAATTGGATGCTTTTTTAAAAGTGTGACAAAACCCTGAGACAAGTTTTATAACATTTTAACTGAAAAGGATTGCACTGTGCAAATAAGTGAAAGTAAACTGAATGAGGAATGAACTATCTATACTGTCATAATACCACTGCTTGGTAATGAAACTGTTTCAAATGCTGGCTTTAAAATAAATCTGAAGTGTTTTCACTGGGGTTTTTGTATGTGTTTCTTAAGGGAAGCAGGATATTGCTGAACACTGCCCCGTAATCTCTAGGAAAGTAACATTTTATATATCATTTTAATAATGTTTTTTGATGTTATTTTCTAGCATCCTTAATTGCATAAAACCCCCAAAAGCAGTACGAGTTGAACTGAGCTGTCTGCTGTGTTCACTTGATGTTTCAGCTCCATCGTTTGGGATGTCTTGACAAGCGTGTGTGCTTCCATTTCTATCCTCCCGTGTATCGTCTGTACAGACAGCTATATGCACACACACACACGCACACATATGCAGCTTTCTGTGTGGGTGATGCGCCTGACGCTTCCCTGTCACACTGATCTGAACCTTCTTGGTCCAGATCAGTCACTTCAGGAAAATTTCACCTCAGCATGTGGGGGATCTTCCTTCCCAGGGCTGCACCTAATTAGAACCCAAGAGGATGCTTTCTAGAGTGTCTTCCCCGACATCCTGAGATCTTAAGGACATTAGGTTGCTTCTGATGTCTTAAATGCAGTGTGTGAAAGAACGTCTCTTGAAGCTTGATTCTAAAAGGTACCAAGCATTCGCTGCCTTCAGCCAGGAGTTGTGAGCTATCAGTTATTTTGAAGAGCTAAATGCTTGGGGCAAATTCCAGAAGACAGGATTATTTAACAAGTGGCACAACAAGGCAAAAAACAGGGACAGGCTCAAGTTTGCGTGAGGATCCAGAGGAGTGGATCCATAGACTGTGTCGGGGCTGCTCCCGGGACTGTGTTACTGGGTGCTAACCATGGCCTGGTTGGAATTGGTGTAGAAAGCTGGACCTTAAATAATGATACTGTCAAATAATTTTGCAATAAAACTGTCCTGGTCACTTGAACTGTGTGTTTTAGCCCTTTGAGAATGGCAGCATCTCAGGTATCAAGAGAACACAGGGAGAAGGAAGCTGGGGACCCAGCAGACAGGACTCTGCTGAGCCCGTGGCACTGGCCAGCCTTTGATTTTCTCAATGAGGCAATTTAAAAAAAGAAGAGAGGAATGGAAGTTGAAGAACAAAAATAGGGGCTGATGTTAAGGCTTTTCTCAGACAAACAGAAAAGTTAATAAAAGGCAGCTATGAATTGTAGCTGTCTCTTGGCAGATGCCGCCTTCACGTGCTGCTGGGGATGGGGATGTGGAAGGACAGGCGCTCAGTGATATTTTGCTCCTTCAAGTTGTTCATACTCTAAGGAAGCTCAAGGGCACTCGTACAAAAGTAGTTAGCAATTCACAACGTACCAAGTGCTTTTATACACTGCTTTAATATGGTATTTTCTTCTCTCGATTAAGGAGGAAGGCATGAAAGCAGAAATAGTTCGATTGCGTAAGAAGCTGTCCGAGCAGGAGAGGAAGTTACACAGTGCCGTGAAACGCTTGCACTGCACCAACCAGTTGAAGGAGAACATGGAGAAAGTCATCATCGACCAGTGTAAGTGTATGCTTTATTACTGGGTTGTTGTTTTTTTTTTCATTTTTGTGGTCTGTGGCTACCTCTAAAATCGGAGAAACAGCAAAATGACCGCAGGCCCCCTGGTCTGTAGTTGCTCTCACAAACAATCCGCAGGGTTCAGACTAAACAAAGCCCGACTACAAAAAGCTGCATAAAATGTCACGAGAAGCAATTCCTGGTTTTACACAACCCACTGATAATATGTCAATCCATGCAGCTGCCGCTAATTGCCCTAATTACTTCAGTCACCCTGTTTCGGATAGCACCATTCCCCAAGTTCTGTATCCCGTGACTGTTTCTGACAGAGGCAAAGGTAATGTTGCTGTACACCATTCCTGCCAGAGGTTTTGAGGTTTTCCTTCTCCAAATTGAGATTTTTTGGCCTCAATTTTGAGAAATGCAGCATCAAGCACAAGATATTGTGAGGTGCCAGTCTGTTGCCTTGCCCCCTAGGAAAAGCCAAGGCAGCAGCAAAGGAGGTTTGTCAGTGCTTTACACCAGGCTGAGCAGTGCATGAGGACAGAAGGCTCAGAACAAGGGAAACCAAAGCTTACTCTGAGTCATTTTTTCAAAGAAAAATGGGAACATACAGTAGAATATTTTACTCTTAGCAGCTGTATCTAGAAAATTATCTGGAAGCATGAAACCAAGTGGGACCCGGGCTGTATTGTAGCTGTGTTAATCCTGGTGTCTTCAGAGACTCATCTCCTCCTTTTGAGGTTAGTCACTCACCGGAAGAGATCTGAATGGAGCCAGACTCTTCTCTACCTTCATGCTATGGCAATATGTCTATGTGGGATGAGGATTTAATTTTCTTTGTAAAAAAACCCAACAACTTAGTTCATCCTTACCTTCTCTTGAGAGGTGGGACTAAACGACTCATGAGTCAGTGCTGTAGTGGGACTTGTGTTATCAGGAATTCAACTAGACTGTAAAAATACTACACGTCATACAAAGTTATGAACATGGCCATGGTACTGTAAGTTACCCAGGCAGTGTAGAGGAATAAATGTTATTCTGCTCCACAGCCTGTAATTTTTATATCTAAGGTACATGGATGTTCTGCCTGCAGATTATTTGAAGCATATATGAGTTGGATGTTGTTACATTAAATGAGGTACAATATTAAATCCAAAATTATGGTTTTGTTCAGGTCTTAAAGTTAAATAGCACGGTTTGGGCTTGTCATAGAAAAATCAAAGCTATTCTCTTATGGCTGTCCTCACAATATCCCCAGGGTAGATTTACTGGTGTGGTTTGGTGGGTTCCTAGTTGCAGTGATGGCTCAGACATAGCAGGTAATGTCATTTGGGTTGGGCAGAATGTAAAGAAACAGACATTTTTTAACCCTTATGGCCAAAATGTTATCCCCAAGGCCATTGCCCTCCCCCCATACTTCCAAAAAAGAAAACAGCACATCCCTTCCCCTTACTTATTTTGCTCGCTCCTTTTCAGGGCATTCAACCTCATCTGAGCTAGGGCCTGATCAAACCAAAGGTGGATTTTTCTGAGCTCTCCTTATTGCAAAGCCCCGTGTGGCAAGCAGCAGCTTCGCTATTAGTGTCACGGCTTCTAAATTCTCTCCATGTACTGAATGTAATATTTTTGATTTAGGAAAATCTGGTTTGCCAGGTGAACTGAATTTATGACCAGAGCTCTTTCTGAGCAGCATGTGCTCTGCTACACAGAAAGCCCTAGAAAGGATTTTCTGTAAGTTCCATTGATTTATGGGAATTAGGGATGTCAAGTTACTTTTGCCTTAAAGAGCAATTTCAGAAATGTCTAAATTGTATCTGTACACAAATTCCTGACCAAACATACCACAAAGCTGATGAATCATGTGAAGCTGCTGGATTCTGTTAGGATTGCTTGTGCTTGTTTTTGTTATTTCTTACTCTCCCCTTTTGCCAGTGAGAGAGCAACAACATCACAGGGGGGTGACCTCGCCTGCCTTCATCCCCCAACCATCCCATTAGCCAGCCATTCTGCTGAGGGTGCTCAATTTGCCCCTGTTATTTAGTTGAGCATTCCTAAATATATCTAGAAGCAGAGACTGGAACAGTCTTGCCGCTCCTGAGTCTTATGTGTGCTTTCTCTGGCGAGAGAACTCCTTGCTTAGAAACCTCATCTGAACCTCAGAACATGTAACAATGTGGTGCCAAATTGCAGTAATCTGCCAAGGGTATAATTATCTTATGACAGCTCTACCCTTGGAGTTGTTGGGTTCTTATTATTGTAATGAAAAATCTTTATTATGGCTAAATTGTTTATTTTTGAGACCGGAATATTAAATTGGTACTTGTGAATGGTATTTTTCAGCAGTTATGGAGCTGCCACGGATTAGAGAATCACATATTTAATCTGACATTTCTAAATAGTGGGTTTGTTTAGAAGCATCCCCTCCTCTGTTCACGGGTCTTGTGTTGTCCCCATAGAGACAGAGGAGCTGGATGAGCAGAGACAACTTGGACCCCTTCAGAGGCAGCCACTGACGTGATTTCCCCGTAGCATCTCTAGGTTGCTTTGTCCTTGAACTGTTGGAGGAGCTGGCTGACTTCTTTTGCCATCTGTCCTCTTCCCACCCTTGTCCCCCTTAACCTCTCACTGCCCAGATTTTCTCCCCCTCTTGCTAACCATCCGCCCCAGCCCAAGTAGATAGATCAATAATAATACTAATAATAGATCAATTACAGTTTGCTCGTGCACTGTCTCCCCTTAAAAGGAACAGAAGCTGTGTTCCTGTGGGACCTGCTCCAGGTGTTCCTGCTCCAGCAGGGGGATTGGACTAGATGAGCTTTCAAGGTCCCTTCCAATCCCTGTGATTCTGTGACTTAGACCAAGGGAAGGGTTGTTCGGTTGCCCAGTTGCTGCCCGCGGTGGAGATTTGAGTTCCTACGTTATTAAATATTTGGTCATGGGATTCGTACAGGGATTCATACAGAAAGACTCTGCAGCATTGTTTTCAATCATCTCCTCTTTCTTTCCAGTGGTTTTAACTCATGATGTCTTGAAGAAGGCGAGAGGAAACCTGGAAGTAAGTAAAATTTTGGCTCGTATTTAATTCCTGGTCTGTACCCATCAGGAACATGCCTTCCTCTGTCAGGAGTGTTTTGCAGAATTAGTCTGTTTTGCTTTAGGTTCGCTACCTCATCACGCCTGGGTGACAGCAGTTTACTATGATAAATAATCTCCCATGTTTGATGTTTAGAGTTTTATGACTGACCACCTAAACAGCTAAACCTCTTTTCTGTCGCTTTGCCTGGATTAATATTCGTGTCTGTCATCTCCTTCCAGCAGTGTATTTTCAGCAGATCGCAGCACAGTAACCTGTCTGCTGAGTGAGTTCACAAAAGACTCCCTTATTTAAAGCCTCTGTGTGTTAATAACTGGGAGGGCTTTTTTTTTTTCATTTTAAATATAATTAAGAAATAGACCCAATAGGCAAAGCTTTTACAAAGAGCTCTTTGCTAATGCAGGGTCTGAAATTAGTTTGAGTGTTTAAGTAATCACTCTTCAGGTTTGATTTCTCCCAGAAGGTTCAGACTTTGCTCCCAGAAGGATGTAATACGCTTCTTGACTCCTAAATCCCATCTTTCTCCTCACTTGCCTCTTGCAGCCTCGTGACCCAGGGATGGGGACAGATCACGTAGGTTTGAAGTCCTGTGCAATGGAAATAACGACTGCTTTTCTAACTAGGTCTCGCCGGCTGAGAATGAAAAATCCCCTTTCTGTACCAGCAAAAAGAGGATTATCTGAAAGAGAGAGAGTTCCACCAGTAGAGACCGGTCCTGTGATTGTGGTTGGCTTTTTTATGCCTTACTATTTATTCATGTTTAAAAAAAAAAAAGCACACAAAAGAAGTTTGTTCAGCTCTTTTAACAGAATCAGCCTCTGACCAAAAAAGAAAAAACAAAAAGACAGACAAAAAAGAAAGCTTTTGGTAAATAACTTATTTAACACTTTTCTGTAATGTAAAAGATTGTTTTTAATATTTATTACCGAAGCAAGGTACTGGAGGGATTGAAGAACAAAAAAATCCAGATTTTTTTTTAAAGTTAGCTCATTTGAAATTTTATATTTGTACTTGTCATGTTATAAAAGTATTTGTTTGTGTAGTCAAACAGGTCCTGAAAGAATCGAAAATGCCACCCACTTTCCAAACTGCTAAAAGAATGTAGGTTAAAAAAAAAACAACTAATAATTCTGCCAGCTGTCATTGTTTTGTCACACCGGGAGAGATGTTTAATATCTTAAAGCATTTGAAACATCTCTGGAAGATTCTTCTGGAATGGAGGAGAATGGTTGAGCTTGCTTACTGTCCTGTTAGGAAGGCAGGTTAATGCCAGGTCTGAAAGTGTTAGTTTGAATCAGACAATTAAAAGGAAAAATAATCAGAAATGCGTTTGTGCTGTTTCTGGGGTGCATCAAGAAGAGTGTGACCAGGAGGTGGAGGAAGGCCATCCTCCTTGTTTCTCTGCCCTGCACTGGGGAGGCCCCAGCTGGAGCATCCTGTCCAGTTCTGGGCTTCTCCCCAGTTTCAGAAGGACAGGGAGAAGTGCTGGAGAGGGCACAGCAAAGGGCTGCGAAGGTGCTGAGGGGCTCGGAGCATCTCTCTTATGAGGAAAGGCTGAGGAACGTGGGGCTTTTCAGTCTGGAGAGGAGAAGGCTGAGGGGGGGGGGTTCTGATCAACCCTATAAATCCTTCAAGGGTAGGTGTCAAGAAGATGGGGACAGGCTTTTTTTCAGTGGTGCCCAGGGACAGGACAAGAGGAAACGGGCACAAACTTGAACAGAAGAAGTTCCATCTAATTACAAAGAAGAACTTCTTCGCTTTGGGGGTGGCAGAGCCCTGAAAGAGGCTGCCCAGAGAGGCGGTGGAGTCTCCATCTCTGGAGACATTCAAACCTGCTCTGGGTGACCCTGCTCTGGCAGGATCATCTGGACTAGATGATCTCCAGAGGTCCCTTCCAACCCTGTATCACTCTGAGATTCTGTGTGAGGGTCAGTGGGACGGGTGGCCATATTCCATCCTGAACCACGGCCGTTGCGCCTGGGAGCGTTTAATAAAGAAAAAGAGCCTGCTTTCTGGGTGCTTTCTGTGGTCCCTGGTATGACCTACTTGTCCCAGTTTGCAGGGCTGAGCCTTCTCTGAAGGATGAAAATGGATTTAACAGGAGGTCCTGGGGCCCTCCTGGAGTTGTCCTGCGCTGAGAAACCCTGTGTGCCTTTGAGACCCCAGCTCGCAGCCCTTACCTCTGCCTCAAGTTATGACCTCTGCTCCTTCACGGGGAGTGGAAGCTCAGCCAGGAAAGGCCATTGTCTTCAGCAGACAGCAGGGGGAGGCAAACCCGTTTGTCTGGGTTAGAGGAAAGATGCCAGAAACATTGGAAAAATTAAAAATAAACTGCAAATTGCGAAGAAGAGGGTGGAGGCAGGGGGAGGCAGAGGAAGAGCATGGAATCAGACCTGTTCTTCAGTCTCTTCACACATTATTGTCCTCACGGCTCACTAAAAACGTCAAGTTAATTTTACTAAGTAGCTAAATTATAGACACTCAGATGTAATCAGAAACTGCTATACATTTCAACTTTCAAAATTAATCACCCTACGTTTTTGAACTATAACACCTGAAGGAAGCAGCTGGAGGGCTATATATAGCCCCTCTCTCCTGGTCTTCCCAGCCTTTTCCCGCCCCCAACACCAGCTGTACTTAAAGAAGAAAGAAATACCTAAATAAAGACAGAAAATGTTTCCCTTTCCTGAGATGATTTCCCACTTACTCCTTAACGGTCCCTCTCAAGCTTCTTCTGACCGCCCTTTTTGTCCTTCCCATCAGCTCCAATTGCTGCTCCCAGTAGAGCACGGTGGTGTGCACTGCTGGGATGTGGGCAGCTGAGGTGGTGGTGGGGAGAAGCTGCAGTATATCATCACCTCTTTAAAAACAGATGATCCCATCTTAAGGAGAAGAGCCTCTAAAGCACACACAATTTACTGGGCTGGTTTAAAAACAATTAACACCACCACCAAAACCAAGCTTACCAGGTGGAGGCCTGCAGAGGACAAAGCTGCTGGAGTGTTACACTTTCTTCCCCTTAAACAAAATTACATTTTTCCTCAGAAGTAATTAGGCAGGGAGAAAATAAGCCCTGTAAGCAAATGGAATTAGAGGAGGAGGGAGGGGGGCGCATCTGCTTAACGAGTTCCTGCCCATGGTGATCTGAGACATTGCACAGAGGAGGTCGGGAAGGAGCATCCGAGCGGGGAGATCCACCAGGTCTGATGGCTTCACTGGAGACCTGGAGCTTCTCCTCCCTTCTCAGGCTTCTAGGCAGTGCACAGGCTGTGGGCTTCCTCCAACGGGCTGCTGGAGGCCTGTGAAATTAAGAAAAACAAAAGTTAAAAGAAAAGGCGGCACAGGCAGCTTTTCCCTGTTTTTTCAGCCCCCACCACACGTGCAGCTACACCCCAGCCATCCATATTTAGTGCCATCCAGCAAGTTCTGGATCCACACAGGTCCCTGGTGCTGCCACCAGCCCTCGAGCTGTCCCTGCGAGGCTGGAGAGCAGCCGCCTCGTTGCCTCTGCCAAAGAGAACAAATAGAAATAATATTCCAGAATCACAGGTGGTCGGGTCCTATTAAAAATAAATCAATGCTAATGCATCCAGGCAGTTAAAAACAAAAGCGCAGTAGATCTGCGCGCTGCTTAAATCTCTACAAAAGCGGCCGGGTCCCCATTTTTGTTATATCTCTTTTTTTTTTTTTTTCTTGTGAGGGGGACGGTGAGGCTGGGGGGGACCCTGCCTGTGGGGGCAGAGGGATGGGACCTGCCCTGAAGAGCTGAACAGAGGGGAACGCACCCGCTCGACATTTTGGGTTGATTTTAACCACTCTTTCCTGACCCAGACAGAAAGCAAACCCCGTCCCTACTTCCAAATTCACCAGAAATGACAACATGGAAAGAAAAAAAAAAAACATATAAAAAGTGGCGACGCTCATTGGAATCCTATCGACACCAAAATCCCCATGGACAGGCAGCCAGAGCCCGATCCCTGCTCACCCCTGGCCAGAAGCTGCCTGAGGCCGTGGGTGCCCAGAGCATCTTCACCCCAGCTGCCCTGGGCTGGGGGTGAAGCAGCTCTGCCACTAGCAGCCCACCTGTGAGGTCCCACCACACCAGTGCCACCCAGCCCATACAGCTCCTTGCATTAAAGCCCTTTGACGGTGACTGACACCTCCGGACACAGGTCCTGCTGGTGGGGGTGGTATTTGGACCCTGGCCATCATGCAGCCTGGCATTGTGAAGCTGAGCTCATTTCCATAGAATGGTCGAGGTTGGAAAGGACCTTTCAGCTCATCAGGTCCAACCATCAGCCTAACACTGACAAAACCACCACTAACCCACGTCCCTCAGCACCATGTCTGCTCGGCTTCTAAATACCTCCAGGGATGGTGACTTCACCACTACCCTGGGCAGCCTATTCCAAGGCTTAACCACCCTTTTGGCGAAGAAACTTCTCATATCCATCCTAAACCTCCCCTGGCACAACTTGAGACCATTTCCTCTTGTCCCATCACTTGTTACTTGTGCAAACCGTCTCCCATCTCCTCGTATCCGTAATGACTCAGAAAAAGGCTGCCCTCCTATATTTCTCCTCCCCATACTCCTTTCCCATCCTGACCTAGTCCGTCTCCACCTTGGCTCCCAGGTCCGTTTCTGAGCCTGTCTGGCAGCCACTAGATGGCAAAAGCAGGTTGTGCTGGTCACCCAGCGCCGGGAGGGATGCTGGCCCAAGCTGTGTGGAGCCTGTGGCTGTTGCTCTGTCTCTCTGCTCCTGTCGGTCTCATGTCTCCTGCATGCAGGGATCCTAAATAAACCCAGACACACTTGGTGTGAAGCAAAACCAGTCCAAAATCTGTCTGCTCCTAAAATACCTTGTTTTTCTTCCTCCTCCCCATCACAAAGCTCAGCATAGCTCAGGACTCACAGGGTTCCACACTAGGCATGGACCTTGGTGCATCGCTGGGGAGGGAAGGGCTCTCAGAGAGGAGCAACAAGTGGCTGCCCCCCCCCCAGTGGTGAGTAGGTGGGGGCAAAGTGAGGGTGGGGTAGGACGTTTTTCACTTCATGCTTTTTTTTTCCCCAGAGGAAGAGGCTGCAGCAGCTGTTTGCAGAGAACACCCCTCACAGGAAGGGGAGGCTGCTTCCCTCTGGGCTCCAGGGCAGCGACTGGTAACAGCGGGGCAAGCAGAGTCTGTTCTGGGGATGGTGACACTGAGGAAAAAGGAAATAATTCAAGTCAGTTTCGTGGCCCATTCCCACCCTCCTGCCCGCCCCCCTCACCATCCTCCTGCACATCAAAATCTACCTGCTGTACTGCTCACACAAAACCCAGTTTCAAGCATNCCCGTTGGAGGAATCTACTTGGGTAATTTGTTAGCACAGGTTGCGGGACCATGCATTATGCATGAGATACAATCTCTATTTCTGCACTTCACTGTGTGCATTCTCAAACAGGAACAGCATTGCGCACCTGCACGCAAAACGAGCATTAGCAGCTCCAAAAAAAAAAAAAAAAAAAAAAAAAGGGGCAAAAAAAAAAGACCAATT
>VZTM01015795.1:0-74662 GCA_013400555.1 Jacana jacana | reverse complement strand
CTCCTGCAATCTCTACATAGATGACATGTTACTCAATTTGTGATTGGATTTTGGGACTCATTCAGTGATGGTGTTTTTAAAGTTTAGGAATTTTTTATATATAATTGATGGTTGGACTCGATGATCTGAAAGGTGCCTGCCAACCACAACAATTCTGTGACTGATTCTATGTACACATGCCCATACATATATATATGCACATTTACTTGCATTTTTGAGCCCATTCTTTCTTGCTGCTAGAGATAAAGCTGTGTTAGCTGCTCCTGTTCACGCATTTTGTGCTCCTTTCAGAGCATGTCACAGGGCCAAACCTTCTGTTCCAGGCACACCCCACCAAGGCTTCGAGCCTTTCTGCCAGATCCCCCCCCCAGTTAACCCACCTCTCCCCCCAGCACTCACCTCTTCATCCGCTCCCCAGTCTGGTGGTGGGGACTTCACCCAGCTGGGTGCCCGGCTCCTTGGCTGGTGATGCTGGGATCAGAGGGTTTGCTGCACAGCAGGGAGGTGCTAGGAGCTGGTGACACTGGACGGTCAAACAGCCAAGGCCACACAAGCCACGATGGGCAGTGGGGTTCTCCACTTCATTCCTGCCCCCAAGATGGGCTCTGGCCAGTCGGGAGGTCACCTCACTCTGGAGGGCAGATCCTCCAGCTCCACCACCCACAGCCCCAGTCACAGCCACAGTGGCATGAGATGGTTGGAGAAGGACAAGAAACCAGGTCCGTTCATCCCAAAAAGAGCATGAAGAGTGGAAAAGAATCAGAAAGAGGCCCCTGAGAAGGAATAAGGGAGGGTTGGGGGGGGGAAACATATCAGAGTAAGAGATAAAGATAAAGAAGACATGTGGAAAGGGAAAAAGAACAGGACAAAATGGGACCAGGATATAAGGCCAATTATTTTCGATTCTTTGGCTTTGGGGCTAATTTATTACAGTGGTAAATCATGCTTAGGATAGCTAATACAGCAGCCAGAGCCTGGATGGTATTTAGACAGCATAATCGTGATATTAATGATCAGAAAAGTGGAAAATTTGAACTGTTTACAGGCCATGTCTCTCACCGTCTCCGCTTCTGCTCAGCGTGAAGAAATACTGCACTTTCCCAGAGCCCTGGGGCAGAAAGGACTCATGGAAAGGCACAGGGTGGCTTTTCCTTACCTTAACATCCCTCCCTGGAAGGTCTGAGCAGGGGGTCGGCCTGCAGCACCACCATTTTTCCTCTCTCCCTGCCCTCTGTACCCACACACACAGGGATGAAGGGGAGGGAAGGTGGCGGTAGGAGACCTTCAGCTGTGGTTTCTGGGGTGGAGAAGGGCTGTGTGAACTAACCAGGCGAAGGCAAGCCTCTCATCACACCTCCATAACACAGCCTGGTTGACAGGGAGCAAAGTCTTTACAGTAAATAAAGAGGTATATAACGAAAGAAACTTTCTAGGGCTTAGAAGAGGCAAGGTGGCTCATTAGAGATACCAGGGAGCACAGGAGCTGCCCCATCCCTGTAGCCCCCCCCCTCCATCCCTTCATGGCTCAGCAGGGAGAAGCTCACAGAAGCGGTGGTTCATTAAGGCTTCATTAAGATAGCTGCACAGCATGGGGCCAGCACGACTCAGAGAAATCACACCCTGACTCTTTGCCGGGCTCCCTGTTGGTCTCAGGGGTGTCACATTCACCCTCTGCCTCTCTCCTCCTGCCCTGACTGCGGTTTGACCTGGGGGAAGGTCCCCAAAGCTCCACGAGATGTGGTCTGGACATGGGCAGCTATGCTGGTGCTCAGCCCTGAGCCACGCTAGCCCTCAAGGCAGTAAGTGGTGTCAGCAACCTTGAAAAACGATGTTAAAGATGTGAAAAACCAACCTGCTTTGCCTCTAGTCATCAGGGCAAATTATGGGTTCTCCAGCTGTGGTGCAATATGAAATTTAATAACCCCAGAGCTCACTGATCTTGCTGGGGGTGAGGAGAGGCGAGTTCACTTCCCCCAAGCACAACTGGAGCCCATTTGTGGTGGTGATTTCCCTCCAGTGTCACTTGCCCTGAAACACACACTGTGATCCCAAGGTATTACTCAGCCAACCCCTTGCAGCTCAGCTAGTGTCAAACCAGCAGGTCCCGCAGCCCGCCCTCCCTCCTCCTGAACTCAAAGCATGAAAAAGGGGGGTGGGGGGAGACACTACTGTCCCACCAACTCAAACCAGTCTTGCCTGTGGTACCTACCAGCGCTCCAACAGCCTCCCCAATGTTCTGCTTGCCTAAAGCCATAGCAGGATGGGATTTGGTTTGGGTTTTTTTTTTGTTTTGTGGTTTTTTTTTTTTAAATACGGGAATATATTCAACAGCTTTACTAATATCCTGTAAAAGCATTTATAAACTTATCTCCAGACATCACTTTAAAAAAAATGCTGTGATTTTTAAAAGTTACTTTGTTCTAAAACTCCTCCAGGTAGAAAAACATAAAGAAAAACAAAAAAAAAGCAAGTCACTGGTAGTTAAAGAAAAAAAACCCACCATGTGGCTATAATTTCACACTCAGTGGCCTATAGAGCAGCACCCAAAATGTGGGCTAATCAGTTAAAATACCTCAGAGGAAGCTATTAATTTCTAACAATGGTAAATAAGGGTGGATGGGGTGGGGTTGGTGTTACTGACTCCCCCAGATGCCACTCCAGCACTTAAAAGCCGAAGGTGATTTGAAATGCAGTACAGATTGTCTCGCGCTTGATCTTCTCAACCTGTCTCCATCCATCATCGTCAGCCACTGTCAAGATAACAGGGAACAAGTTTTGATTGGAGCCTGATTGGTTTTTTTTTTTGGCATAAAGGCAAAGATGCATATGGTCCTGGAATCTGACATTTCTAACGTCTTTTGCTGGAAAAATAAAGAAAATGTGACTTTAAGCAGAAACAGGACTAACTTCTACCCCAAAACCAATTTGCTTGGTGGAATTCAGCCTGCAGAGGAGGAGGGATATTTGTGTTTGTGTCCGCTTGTGTGCAGGCTTGCATGCACATGCTCCTTGATTGTTTTTAGTTACATCTGATGATAATGCAGAGAAAAGGATAAATATGAAGTGAGTTGGCCTGGTAACCTCCACAAACAGCACAGAATTTGCACTGAGGCTTGACACGGGGAAGCTGAGAAACATCATGAAAATTTTATGCAGCCAGAGCATCTTTGCAACGATCTGCTCACCACGGACCCTCAAGGTTTCTTGCACTCTGCTGATTCTCTCTCTGGGCTCCTCTTTTCAGGAGCGATTTTGCAGCTCCCGGTAGAGTTTGTCAGCAGGTCTCTACCTGCTGATGTGTCCTCTGGAGACGTCCCCGGCAGCAACCTCATCAGGACCAAGAGTGGAGTCTCACCAGACACCTACGTGCTCTGCTGAGTGGAGGGGCGAACTCTGGCGCTTCTCTAGTCTCTAGCTGCCGTTCAAAAGGGCGGCTGTGCTGGAGCAAATGGCCACACTGGGCAGTGCATGGCCACCACCCTTGCCACAGCTCTTCCACTAGAGGCCACAGGTCTTCCATGCCTACTTAACTGGCTGTTTGTACAGAAAAAAAACATGCTCCTTGCCTCAAGACAGACAGCAAATGGCTACCATCTCATGAAAGAGAACAAGAGCATATCCCAGCCTGGGATACAGCAAGGTCCACAGGTGCACTACATATAAGGTAGGGGACCTGCTCAGGCCTCAATGCCCCTTCGCTCCCACGGCACTCCTGTGTAGCTGTGGAAGCGTCTCAGGACCTTGGCTTGGCTTCCTCGGCAGAGATCCCCACCAGCTCCCCAGGGATCGGTCCGGAGCGATGGCAGCAGGATTTGGCTTCAGACACAACAGTAATGTGTGTACGAGCTTGTGTGACGATTGCATTGCTTGCCAGTGCCCGTAAAACACACTACACTATTCATGGGCCTGTATATGCCACATCACTCTTCTGTAAAATACTTCAGAAAGTGTTTCAAATTTAAATTTTTCCTTGTGACTCACGGCTGTAAAGGCAGGCTGGGTTTAGCAGCTGAGAGTTTGGGTGAATGGAGCTCGCTGGGAGGAGGAAGCCACCTTCATTTTTCATTTAGTCCACGGTCTGAAAAAAAAACCCACCATAGTTCTTAGCTGCGAAAGCATGAAATGGAGTAAAATTTTGTAGTGTGATCTCCTGTGCAAAAATATGCAATCCTAAGTGATTCTGTAATTCCTCGTGAGCCCAATGGTAAAAGCCTAGATTCAGTGGTTATTTCCACCAACCTTCGACTTCACTAGTTTCACAAAGAGGGGAAAGAGGGTGCTCCTGGCAAAGGTGGATTGTAAACCTATTTTAACTGAAGACTCAAAGGACCTATTTGAACACTTTTGTGTCTAGGAGCAGCAGGACCCATCTCCAGAGGCAATTGGAACTATTTACAAAACATTGGGGAAACAGACCATAACCTGCCAAAACACAACCCACTGCTGAGAGACACAAACACAACCTGGCCGACCTCTTCCAGGCATTCATCAGATGAGCATGTAATTTTTGGAGAATGTAGGAATGAAAAGACCGAAATCCAACCTAAGGTCAGTCAAAGCAATCGGGCTTGTTCCCAAAGACCAGAGAAGGAATCAATAGTAGGACAAAATACGTTCACTTCGCACAAATTTCAGCCAGGATGTTTTTCTGATGGCACAGGAAAAGAGTAGCATGTGATCACTCCAAAAATTTCTCTAAACCCTGGGCTGGTGATGAAGATAATGCAGCTGTCTATTATCCACCCCCCCCCCATTATTCCCAGGTAAACCGCACAACCAGCTCTGTGGTGGTGGTGGGGCTTCAAAACCTGCCCTGAGCTCCTACCACCTTTACCTGTGGGGCTTTGGGGTGGCAGAGGGCCCACCCAGGAGAGACATGGTTCTCCCCAGAAAGTTTTTGAATACAGAGGTCAGGGGCTTGAACCAGACAGAGGTTTCTGGTTGGGAGGATGGACATATCGGCACCTATCGCAGCCTGCAGTGCACATGCAACGTGACCAGGGTTGCACAGACCATCGTTTGCAGAGATTCATAGCATCACAGAAAGGTTAGAGTTGGAAGATCATCAAGCTCCAAAACCCCTGCCCTGGGTAGGGATGCCTCCCACTACACCAGGTTGTTCCAAGCCCCCTCCAACCTGGCCTTGAACACTCCCAGTGATGCAGCTTCCACAACCTCTTTGGGCAACCTGTTCCAGTGTCTTTACCCTCCCAGTAAAGAATTTCTAGTGTCTGATGTAACTTTCCCCTCTTTCAATTTAAAACTATTACCCCTCGTCCTTTTACTCCGCTCCCTGACAAAGAGTCCCTCCCCAGCTCTGCAGACCTGAACCGTGCAAGTCTCCAGCACCAAGCCTTCCCCTGCAGACCTCCACCCCCACCCTGGTCTGCCTGAAGCGGAGACATCGCTTTTCCAAAGACCCCACTTCAAAACATTTCTTTATTCTAACTTTGGACTACTGCTCCTCATGTACTTCTTTAACTATCTTTCCTGTTTAGGGTTTGGGAGGTTTTTTTGTTTGTTTGTTTTTGTTTGGGTTTTTTATTTGTCCTTTCAGGAACTGACACAGTTGAGAGAGCAGAGAAATTAAACTGTGCAGGATTGCCTCCTGCATTGATAGACTCAGATTCTTATTCACTTGGAGATTTGAAGGAAAGAAAAACAACAACTACAAACCATGACAAGAAAACAAACAACCCAAAACCCAACTCAAAAATCATTGGGATGTCGCTTGGCTCCGAAATCTGTATTCCATTAACTCTGACATAAAATACAACGCAAACCAAAGCGACACTCACACCGGTAGGCAGGCAGAGAACAGAGGGAATTAGCATGCTCAGTGTGCAAAGCAAACAGAGGGCTTTGGCTCAAATAACACGATCCGGATGCGAGGAGCAGTCAATCCCTTCTCGGAGCTGGGATAAAAGCCCGTGGCCAGAAGGGTCGGTGTGAGTTTAGTAGCAGAGATAAGGAGCCCAACACCAGTGAGCATCACTTTCTTGCAGCTGATTAGCTTCCCTACTTGAAGCTGGGAAACATCTGCACCACTCTTAGAAAAAATGAGCCGAGAGCACCCTGACAGGAAACCACCAGGCACAGAAATCTGAAGGAAAGCCAGTAAACAAGAAAGTGACAATAATCCCATTATACAGTGACAAAAAGTTTCGTTCTGTCCCTCAGAGGGAAGATCTCAGTGGGAAGCCGAGCAGGATCCATCCAGACCTGGCGAGATGCCAGCTCCCAGGGGCTTTTGGGGGCTGGGAAGCTCAGCAGCAGGACCAGCCCCAAGACAGGAGCGTCACAAACCCTGCTCAGCGGTAATTACCAGCCTCGATGGCACAAGCCCTCGGGAGCTGCTAGGAATGGTGCCCAGCCAGGGACACGCAGCACCGCTGGGACCAGGAGCAGGGGCTTCTCTCCAGCTCCCCTGGACGTGGCACAGGCAGCGCGCTAAATCTTCTATGCTCAAAGGAAAAGCTAATATGGAAGCCCCCCTCTTAATTAAGCAAGGACCTACCATCCTCGGGATGCTGAACCCCCCCCCCAACTGCAGGGGCAAAATCAGAAAATAGCAAGTGGGCAGGTGGCAAAGCAGGAGAATGGCTCATGATTTGACGGGTGAGTTGGTTGTGCTCACCAGCCCACCCAAAAGTGTGCCTGAAGCAGCAGCAGTCTGCCCTCGCCATGATTCTCTCCCTGTTAATTCATGTTGGTACGAGCATTAGCACAGAGGAGGCCATTGCTGATCTTGGCTGGGGTCTGCATGGTGCTTGGCATCACCGAAGTCTCTGGGCATGGCCAATGGGCAATTACAAGCTCACCTGCTGCGGGAGCAGATGGGTCTTAAAGCCAGGAACCCAGGCAGGTGTCCATCACCACCCCCCCCCACCACCACCAGCCCGGCAACCTGTGGGGAACAAACAGACCAACCAACATTTGCCGTACAAAATACTCCTTATTTTCATAGCACTATGCCCTAGGATGAAGGCATCACCCCACCAGCACTGACACCGACGAAGGACCATTTCTCACAGATTTTTGTCTTAGGGCAAACCCCAAGATCTGATTGAAGCTTTTCCCACAGCTAGGACATTGATCAAAGCCTTTCCTGCATGGAAATGATGGGATTTAATGAATGGCTGAGCTTGTGGGGCTGCTCTTATATACCGTAAATACCTCCAGGGATGGTGACTCCACCACCTCCCTGGGCAGAACATTCCAGTGTCTGACCATTCCCTCAGTAAAGTAATTCTTCCTAATATCTAATCTAAACCTCCTCTGCCGCAACTTCAGGCCTCTGGTCCTGTCATTATTCCCTTGGGAGAAGAGGCCAGCACCCATCTCTCTACACGCTGCTTTCAGCTAGTTGTAGAGGGCAAAGAGGTCTCCTCTCAGCCTCCTCTTCTCCAAACTAAACATGTACTGTTCCCTCAGCCTCTCCTCATGGAACTTGTCTTCTAGACCTCTCACTGGCTTGGTAACTCTCCTCTGGACACACTCCAGCACTTCAATGTTCTTCTTGCAGTGAGGGGCCCGGAATTGAACACAGCACTCAAGGTGAGGTCTCACCAGTGCCCGGTACAGAGCCACCATCACTTCCCTACTCCTGCTGGCCACACTATTACCGATACAAGCCAGGATGCTGTTGGCCTTCTTGGCCAACTCAGAGGGGACAACAGGGAGGTATAAGATGGTGGGAGAGCAGCATGGGGACTCTCAATGCCTGTGCCGGATACTGGTGTTAAAGAATTTTAAATCTAAGGCTTTTAAAGGGGCCAGTTTGCAGACTTGCACCAGGATTTGGTCACACACATTAATGAAAACATACCTGGAAGGTGTGTGTCTGTTTGGGTTGAAATCCAAACAAGCAATTAAGCTTTGTGTACATACATGTAGGACACATCACCCTGTTTCCCAACAACACCGGCCTATAAAAGGTATTTAAAAAAACCCAGTTGCCCCCCCCACCCCCAGACAAACCAGCCAGTATTTCCCTGGGGTATGGCAGAGCCCACCTTCCCTGTTAACAAGTTCCCTTCAGAAACGCTGAGAGATCTTTGCCGAAGTTCTGCTCAGGGGGTGAATTTCATCAGCAGAGAAAGGAGGAAAGATACAGCACATCCCAGAAAGACTTTTGCAGCCCCAGCAGCCCTCATGAGAGCCCTGGCAGAGACCAGCTAGAAAGGAAGACCGGCACCGCAAGCCAAATGGCACGGTTTCTCCTGGTCCAGGCAGGCAGAGGTGATTATGTGAATCACAAATGGATCTTTCCAGCTGGAGGTATTTTAAACACACAGAAAATAGTAACGGAGTCATAGGACTGCAATCTTTAAATTATATTCAAAAAAGATGCTCAAAGCATATATCATTGAATTATAAACAGCTTTGGCAGCTTTATTGATGATGTTGAATCTGGCTGACAGATGCATTTACACTGTATAAGCATTTGAGATGCTAGAGTAATTGCTTATTAGTCTTGTTGTGAAGCAAAACACCAGATTGAAATAGAGAGCTCATGAACATAGAATTTTGCTGCCTCTTTGATTATTTTTTCAAGCTAACCATCTGCTAAGCATCTGGGATTCTTAGAATCCAAGATCCATACCACACACAGGTGGGAATTAAAAAAATACAAATAGAAGGAGCTTAAGAACCCAAACAAGCCATAATATAAAATTGTCCAAAATGACTAAGGACTTTCTTTTCCCGGTGGACAATGTGTAAACTTTCTTTACCAATGTGGACAGTTAGGCTCTTGCAGGATTCCCTACGCACAGAGCAGACGCACAGCCATCCTCCTGCTTCCTGCACTACTGCTCCTCAACACGTGCCAGGGCTAAAAACTAGTCTGCTGCATACCCCTTTACCCCCAAGTGGGGCATGACTGCACTATAGCGAAGTGGCCAAAGGACCAGTGGTCTTCTCCACAAACGAGGCATACGCAAATTCTCCCAAGGTCTCCAGAAAGACTGCTGGGACTCTCCAGTGTTTTGCTTGCAAGAGTTTTGGTAGACATCGTAATACTCTGGGTTATGTCCCTGCTTCTTGCTGATATATTTGTAAACCTTCTACCAAGTTTTACGCAAGTTTGACAGGAAGAAAACCCAGCCAAACAGCCCTAGTGACTGAAAGGCTGCAGTTTCTGTTCAACCCTTTTTCCCAGATGATCCTTGCCTCTGCTGAGGAGGGGGCTGGGCCTACACATCATCCATTGGGATGGAGAGGCAGCCTCTTATTTCAGCTGTCCTTCCCCGATCTCCAGGTGTCACATATCCACCCATTCCTGTCCTTGCCATGGCCCTGTGCTGGCACTGCCACCCTCTGGCTGAGCACGGGCCCTTTGCAGCCCTATCTGTTTGGCCTGAAGACACTGGGAGGAAGCGCTGGGTACCCTGAGAATAAAAGTCTCGGCTGAGGTGCTGCAATCCTCACAATAAACAAAAATAACGATCTGAAGTCCAAAATTCAAGCAGGACAAATCCGGCAGTCAGAATGACGTTTGCTATACGGTTTATTGCAGCCTGCGGTATGGCAGCTTTGATAAGAACATAAAATTGATATTTGAATTTTCCCCAGCTGCCATTGCACTTGATGCTGAGAACATGAGTTAATAAAAACAGCCAGTTAAATAACTGTCAAAGTCCAGCAAATACCCCTAAAGCAAATTCTCTTTTAAAAAAGCAAATTAGACATGCATTTTTCTCCATGAAAAAGTGCAATTAGAGAAGCTTTGTAACTAGTATTTGGGTTTAGTTCTAAAATATTGTCTCTTCCAAACATAGCAGAATGAAGGCTTGCGATTAATCTCTTTGAACACACACATTCAGGTATTTAAAAAGGAAAAAGAAGAAAGAATGATTAGTGCATCGATATCTATCATCTCCAAAAAGCTGTAAACAGTATCTTAGGGAGCAGAGTTTGTGTGACAAATTTGAGATTAGGAGGATTCCGATCTAAAAATTAAATTGCTTATCAGAGAAATAATATTAGAGTAAAATAAATTAGAATCTCTACTGAACAGTCTACAAGTAATTTTTAAAATTAATTAGAATCAAAAAGATGGATCTCAAAGGATAGGACAACTCTAATTTAGACAGACGGTAATTAATTCCTTAGTTCAGAAATTCATTAACAGGCTGTAAGAGTAAATCATTCCTTTGCTGGAGTTAAGCTCCAGCGAGAAAGATTCACCTGGAAAGGGAATACAAGAACTCTCCTGTGCCCGTGGGCAGAACGGCTGGGAGACCCTCTGGCTTTTGGGGGGGTGGCAGCAGCTGCCCGGGCAGGGGCGTCGCAGTGATTTATATTTGGACGGCCAAGGTGTGCTCGGTCCCCAGGGTGGCCATGGTTTGGACCTGCAGCTTGTCACGCTGGGTGGTGAAGAGGTTGCAGGCACAGAGCTGGCACAAAGCTGAACTGTTGCACTTGTACGGATTTGTGGGTGGGGAAGATAAATAAAGCATGAAACTTCACTCTCATTTCTTTCTCTTGAAAAGAAATGCAATGTTCTTCCACTCTCCCATTCTTGGATTCACCATCTTGTTTCACCCTCACTGAGCGCCTGCTATATCAGCACTGATTCCCACCACAGGTCCTCAAGACCCAGGGTAGAGAGACCAGAAACCTAAAGATTCCTAAACCTAAGGAAACCTAAAGAGTTTTCCCATAAAACTTTGGCTTGCAACAACAGAGAACCGAGTTCAGAGACAACACATCCCCATCCACTTTCTCTACTCCTACCTAAAGGCAGCAGAAATTTTGCAGCTCAAAAAGAAAAATAAAAAGCACCCCCAACAACTGCATGGAGCAACATCAATGAAGAAAACCAAGTTTTCTTCAACACATTCAGTGCATGAGTTTTTCACCGCCGATAAATGCACTGGCAGCTGGGTCTACTGCCAGCCACTCTGGAGCTGCTTCACAACTGCCACTCCACTCCTCAATCCTTTGGGGAGGCTGAAGCGCAGCGGTGGTCCTTGCCAGGAAGCTCACTCGGCAACGCTGGCATCCGGGTCCCTTTGATGACTCGTTAGGCTTGGAACTCATCCTCCGAGCTGGAGGGTTTGTCAAGGGGAGGATAAGCAAGACACGAATCTGCTGCCTCTACCCAACTGGAGAGAAGCCCAAACCTAAATCCTTATCTGAAAAGACCTGAGCTCTGAGTCTGTATCCGGGGAGCGTCCTGCTGGTCTTCCCATCTGCAAGGGTGGCAACCCTAGCCCAAGCCCTGAATCTACAGCGCGGTGGGAGAGGACGAGCCATGAATATGGATTTAACCCTCCCGCTGAACATGTTGGTTTGCCACATAACACACGGCAGCAGCGGACCTGGGCCATGCCGGCTTCTTGGCCCTAATGCAACAGAGAGGATTAAGTGGACATTTCTCCATAGAAGAAGCCTAGTGACCTGTGTGGTGCATGGACAGATGGGTCCCAAGCTTTTCCTCCAGACACTGCAGGAAGGACATAGAAATAGGGTTAGCAAGCACAGGCAGCAAAATAATCTCTCTCTGCATCTTAACTCATGGTCCACAGGTTCCTGTTGGGAGAGGCATCTTCTGGCAGTGGGACTTCACCATCTGGGACCAAGGAGACACACACTTTGTCTTATATAGCGAAACATGCTTAGTACTAGAGCCCGTATTTTGCACGCACTTCCTCAATCCTAAGGGAGAGTTCACCCTCCTACCCATGGATCATTTAAGCCCAGGTGTGATTTGCAGGAACTGAAGGGGTTGCCCAAAAGCTAAAAACGGCCCCTACATTATATGTGTATCTGCAGTTCCTTTTTCCTAAATCCGCTATGTTGGAAAGTGCAAGTTGCTCCCGGTTGCAGAGCGCTCAGCTCTGTGCATGGCACCCCGGGGTCTCAAGAAAATAAAGGGAATTAATGACTGCCTCTGAAAAATTAATTAACTGACAGACTGTGAAGTTGACAAAAAATAACAAGCATGTCAAAACTGACTTAAATAAAACAAAAACACATCAATTTGTTTGTTTTTCTTTCACAGAGAGCCACGGCTACCTTGGAAGCCCTCGCTCAAACTAAAAAGCGGGAAAATTAAGAATTAGAGCTACTGGGTTAACCAGATGATTAAAAAGGAAAGTAAAGAGAGGATCGCTTTTCTCTGTGGTTTCCTGGTCTGTTTTACCTGAAGGCACTTGCATTGGCACAGGCGGGTGAGGGCGTGATTGATTTAAAGCACCAAACCCGGGAAGTATTGGGGAGAAGTGGCAGAGTCTCAGCTACACAGAACTTCATGTTGGAAGGACCGATTGGATGCAGGACAATCGTGCTGGATGGTTTCTTTGCCTTTCGCTCAGTAGCAGGCAAAAAAACCCATGAAAAACTAATGTTCCTGCCGAGCTGAGTGCGGGAGCGGGGGCGGGTACTGTTCGTAGGTGCCCTGTCTCTGTTCCGTGGCTCAATGTGAAACAGACACAGGCCAGGACCTGTGTGGGAAACAGCGGATGCAGCAGGAGAGACGGTGCCAATTTTCAAGACATTGCCTGCCACCAACACAGCACACAGGTCCTGGCTTAGAAGTCACCCCTCTGCCAATCTAGCTTCATCCAAGGGTTATTCTTATCGAAAATATGCCACCAGCCATAGAAGGACCCTATTTTAAACAAGGCCTGTGCTGCAGATTTACCATTTAGCTACATTTGAGTTTTAACCCCCTCTGATGCCACGCAGCCCCTGTGGCCTCTCAGCACACGATGCATCGAGCAGTGTCAGTTCTCTGCTCCTCTGCTCGATTGTCCTCCTGGTGAGCACTTGAACATGGTGTGGTGGGCACATGTCTTTGCAGGTTGATGAATCAAACGTTCTGCCTGTCGCCACATAGGCACTTTCATTGACTGTGTGACAAATACCTGGAAATTATTTGGTTTTCTCTCGTTATAACACAAGATTATTAAATTTACTTCAACCTAACGATGAGAGCGCGGCTAGGGAAATGAAACCTTGCCTCCAGAGAGAGGAAGGGAGAGGCATCCCTTCAAATGCTTGGTGTGGGGGTCTGGATTTCATCTCTGAGGGTGAGCAGAACATTATTTACCTTGGAGAAGAGACATGCTGGACAGAGCATGAGATGGCAGAGATCATGCTGAAGGTGCCTCTATCTCAAATTTCTGTCAAGCCTTGTATGTCCTGAGATCAAAAGTACCACCTCCTGCCCAGTGCTGTGCCACCATGGCGACAAAGGCACAACTGGCCTCTCATTTCATTTTCCTACAGCTGTGACTCACTGGCTGGTTCCCCATCCACAACCTGTGGGGAAGCATTTGCCCGAGAACGACCGGCTGCAGGTGGTCAGTCACTATGCACTGTGTCCTGGCCCGTTGCCTCTCTCTGTCCCCTCTGCAAGTCCTCGGGTAGCAGCTTAGCTGCCTCCTAATCATCAAGAGGCCTCTGGATCTCTATTGATACCAAAAAGCATTTCCACTTCAGTGTAAGCTCCCTATCTCCCTAAAGAGCGTGCTCAACAATCAATGTCTCTTATCCCATTACTGAATATGAAGGACTCCCGTCCTTCCACCTACCCAAAACATTTATTATTTTTTTTTTAATGTGTGTACACAGCTTCGTTACCCAAATATTTCCCTCCCATCCACTTTCTCCTGATTGCTGATAAACATGGAAATCCATTCCTCTCCCAGCAATGGGAGTAGGGGATCTTTTATCCTCCCTTGGTAAATAGTAATAAGCTTCTTATCCTCTTACCAATAACCAAGAGCGTTGCAAATCCTGTGCCAGACACATTAGGGTCAGGGTTGTTTGCATTACATGCAGAGATTTTGTGACGTGGCAACTAAGAGCTGTATCAGTTTGTTCTTTTATCTGAAACTTCTGTCTAGGAGGGAAGGCAGAGCTGTTTAGCAGTACATTTAATTGGTTATTATTCAGTATCAGGTTGAGGCAAGTTCTCCTATCTCCCACAAAGAACTTCCGCACTAATTTGTTCCTACTCGTGGATGAAAGGTCATTGTGCTGACTAGGAAGTTAAGTAAACAAAATTAGCATTTGCTTTAGGAGATTTCTTATTCCCTCTGGTGTAAATTAGTGTAAAAATTGTAAGACTTTCAGTTGCTTCTGTTTTCTGCATTTGAAGTGCATCAGTTCTCTGAATTTAATAGCATGGAGACATTATTTCTTCATTCACTGCATACATAGGGGCGGTGAGAAGGAAGGGCCTGAGCTTGTCTGCTTCAGAAGTTGTTCAAGGTTACCAAAAGCACGGTGGAGGGGCTCACATGTGCTCTGACACCCGAACACTGACGCACCAGTGGAAGAACCTCTACCGAAACATGCCATAAGGCCCTTAGCTGTGACATTCACCGCCCGGCAATAACCTGGGGTGAAGCAAACCCACACCAAATACATGGGCTAACAAGTTGCGGTGTTCAAAAGTTTGATTTGCTTTTATTGAGATGAAAAATAGTGTCTCTCAGGTGCTCGCATCACCTTCCAGCCACTCCAGATACTTTCCACAGATTAAATAAAAGCAGCCTCTGCTTGGGATTAAAGTAAAAACAAATAAACATATCACAACAAATTTTTTTGCAGAAGTAGGTTACTGATCAGTTCCTCATTAAAAAGCTTTAAACTTCTTCCAAATCTTCCATTATTGATTATTGCCAATATTCCTAATAAATAATGTGATCGTACTGCAGCTTTATCTGATGAGCTTGTTTGTTCTGCATTCATAAGAAGTCCACACAGGGAGAGATGGCTGAAAGACATAAACACATTAGAAAATAATCTCAGAGAGGCTGTAGAGGTTTATTTTTCTATCCTGCTGGGCACAAGAACCTTGCAAAGAGGGAATCGTTCTCTGGGGAGGGAGGAGGAGTTAAGCTGGCAATAAAGGAACACCGAACGTTGGTGTCTTCCAACCTAAGTAAGGGCGAGACATTTTTCTGATCACCACTTCATTAGTTTAAAGACCATTTCCAGCATATGTCACACACCCTATTCCAACAGCGAATAGAAGGCATGAAGACACCTATTAAAGTAGAAGGCTGAAAAGAAAGCCCAACAGTGTGGTCGTCTGAATGCCTCCGCCAGAAACTTTTAGCTACCCTGTAACTAAGGGGGGAGCTGGACCTTTGGCCTTGCAGAGCCACGGGACTCATATCTGCAGATCATCTCTCACAAGATATTTCTGCCTGGAAAAATATCAAACAAGCCCCCTCCAGATGAGGACTGGCTGCAAAGACTGGTAAGAGGGGTGGTTGGTTTGTGCCCACCCAATAGAATAGTTTTTCCTCCAAGCCACCCTGGCTACAGCTCTCCCCAGGGATGCTCTGGCTCCGTCAGAGCCATGAGCTTCCCCAGAGACATATGTTATGCAAAGGGAGAAAAAAAAAAACCAGCTCCCTCAGACAGCCTCCTGACACGGGGGCTACACTGCTTTCCTGTGAGGTCCTCTTACTGTAGTATTTTTAATCTTACACAGTAATTTGGATGTTGATGTTCTACTGTGCAGTTCAAACATATTTCCACCTTAATTGATAAAACTCAGTCCCCAGAGCCCAAAGAGAGGTGCAGCATTTTCAACCAGGCTCATCATTTTGAGTATGCAATTGCTTTTTAAACCAAAAAGATGAGAAACTGAGAGCAATATGTTAAAGTTAATAACATGAATTCCCTGAATATATCTATTCTACCAGCTAAGCAAAGGTAACACTCCTCCAGCACCGTAAGAAAAAGGCAGCCACCGAAGTAATAGTTCATATTTCTTACTGTTTAAAATGTGAGCAGAAACACTGATTTTCTAGTTAAGAGAACAGTTACTGCAACTACCGTGAAAGGCTTTCTGCGGGAGAGGTTTGGTACCTCCCAATTCTGGCCAGGCCATGGGGAGGAGCTCTGGTCCCCGACCTAAACGTCAAGTGGAAGGAGAACCCAAGTGCCAAAGTTAGGGTATTCCGAATACTGGAGTTGTCAGAAACCAGCCAGCTACCAGCAAACACTTAGGCCTGAGTGCCCAGGTACGGTCTGTGCACCACCAAGTCCCTTGCTGTCTTCATACAACATACCCAGGAGTTCTTCCTTGCATTAAGATACTGATTCTCCCAGGAGAGCCACCTGTGAACTTTTTATTCTAAGTAGAGAGACGGTGCTTTGTGGGAATACCATGCAATAAAAAGACTTCTGACTCTTAAGTAAAGGCTTAATTTCTGGATACAATTGTGTGTAGAGACAGAGTAAGCAGAGAAATATTTCTCTACTGTAAGAGATCTCTGGAAACACCATAGACGCAGAACAAGGGGCTCAGGTGCCTCTAGGTGGCAGCTGAACAGGAGTTTCAGGCAATGATCTCTAGGAAATGCTATCTGAAATCCTCCCAGATCAACCTTGAAGGTCATATCGCCCTGTGTGAGAGGTCCTACATCCAGCGTTATCACACAAATGATGTCACATGCCAGATGATCCAGTTTAAAGACAACATCAAATTTGTCTTCTCCCATGGGGAGAGCAGTAACCTCTCCGCTGGATCCGGAGGAATATTTTCCCCTGCTGCCCAGAACATGCTTGGATCTAGCCTCTTGGATCAAACCTCTCTAACAGATTTGGCCTTGATCCAAGTTGGCCAGCCCCAAGCCAGAGCTTCTGGTCGTTGCCTTCCTTGCAGTTCAGCAACCAAAATCAGAGCTAAAGAGGGACAAGATTTCATCACTATAGCAAAAAGGAGCTCTTACAACGAAGTCACTAGACCTTGCAGAGAAGAGAGAGTTTGCAACTGCTGTGGCCACAGGGTCTTACACAAACACATATGTCGGGTACAAGTTAATAAACACATAAACAACAATTGCTAGTTAACCACAGGCGAGAACTTTCTACAAGCCCCAAGTACTAGGCACAAATTGACAATAATCAGGTTTAATAGTTTTGGTTTACAGTCTCACTGGTTTGCGTGTTTTATTCTATTCTGCAATGTTAACCAGTAAAACAAAATCTCTGTGTAGTCGGAAAATCTGTTGGGGTGGAAGAGTCCCAGATGTTGGTAGATTCAGGCTCAACAGAGATCATCAGGGATGGGGAATTTTTGTTTTATTATAATGCTAAGGCCTCAGGCAGAGTGGTGAAGAGGGCAATAACAAGGATGAGATTTGGATCTAAACCAGAAGTGATAACTAACAGAAGTGCTTAAGACCAAGGGAGTAAAATAAAACTTTTATTTCCATTCAGATATAAAGCTTTATTGCAGTAGAAAAATGCAAGAAATTCCATACAGAGGTGGAAATAGCCATAGCTATTTCTTACGTCACTTTGGAGATTGCCATTACCATGAAAAACAATAACCAAGCCCAGAAATTTAGATTGACCCAGTCTACCTGAGCCTGCTGAAAACAGAGAGGAAAGTGAAATCGAAAAAATAGCAGCAAAATGATACCTCCTGGACTTCCAGCTAAAACAGAGTGTGACCCGAGTATTAATGGCACCTGCAACAGAGAGATTTTGGGGAAGGGGAAGAAGTTAGGATTGGCATTTTGGGCAACAGGCTAAAAAAGGAGAGGTAATAAATGAAGACTGAGCAATACATGTAAAGATGGGAATGAAGGTGGGCACCCAGAGTATTTGTCGCATTTAATGCAAGAGAAAGGTTCTAAGGTTTGAACAAAATGACTTGACTCCTATCAAGGATTTTGCAGTTCCTATAATGCTTATGAGCCTTTGCATTAACAGAGGCATTCAGCATCCAATCTCACTCCAAAACACGATACAATAAATCCACAAGAAGCTTATTGTAATAAATAAAGCACCATTGCAAATGAAATAGTAATTAGCAGCATAATTCAGACAGATTTTAGTTAATACCTATTTATTCGGAGGTGCTATTCTCCCAAATGTCTATAGCAGCAAAATGAACTTCCGGTCTCCCAGCTTCCCTCTGTCAAAAACCGCTTACCCGCTAATTGGAGTTTTAAAAATTACCCCTTATTTGGAAGGTGTTTGCAACAGCTATACCAGCTTTTGGAAACTATATTCTGCTGAGGTGAACAGCTTAGCACCTCACTTGCAAAACCTGGTGTGGGCAAAGCAATCTAACTTCCTTGCCCTCCGCCAACAGGGCCAGGATCCATCACGCTGCTGCTCCCACTATCGGGAGTCAAAATGGCTAAAAACACCCCAATAATCCTGTTTCCTCCATCCTTGTCCAATTCCAAGTGCCCTCTCCCAGCAAGACCATGGGTTTAGACATTGACCGTGCAAGTCGTGGGGGACTCAGGGGCTGGAGCGGAATGAGGACATTGCCACACCAGCCCTGCAGGTCTATACCACTTAAGTGGAGGGGCAACAGGAGGAACCAGAGCTCCTCTGCTCGTTTCCTGAATTAAGACCCTTGCCAGCGGGCTGCACTTCTGCCGGGTCTCTGGGGTGGCTCAGCCTTGATGCCTCAGCTTCGTTGCGAGTCTGGGAATTATTTAAAAATTTGGAGTTAGGTACAGCAGAGAGGAAAATTGTAAATTCGAACTCGAGTGGAACCCGGGGGGTCCCAGCGGAGCTCGTGGCTCGCCTGCTCCTGTTGCTGAACGCAGGCAGAGAACAATGCAGAGCTGGTTCTGCCGCACACCTGCCGGCAAAGGCAAGAAAGGAGGATATTCAGCTGCCTCCATCTGCAGAAGGGGAAAGGAATGAAGCCTCCGAGACTCGGCTGGATGCACAGATGCCTGTGGCAAGGAGTCCTGACACAGTATTCACACCTCCAAATTATTCAAGCCCTCAGTGAAGCAGTGCTGATCCAACAAAAAGGAGTCGCGCCCTTTGCCCGACTTGACCCCTGTTCTCCAGAGACACGATTAAAGTGAATAACAAAGATTAACTTTTACTTCTCCTTTACGTATGGCTCTGGAGCCCTTCCCTGTCTGAGCATGAGCACACGGGGTGATGATTTGGCTGCAGGAAGGTTGGGCTTGCAGAGGAGCATCCCTCCCAGATGAGAGAGAGAAAAGGAGACCCTAAGGGAGCTCACCAAAGCTCCTGGGTAATGCAGACCCCGACCCTTCTGGGGGCAGTCAACCAATCCTGTCTCCTACTCAACACCTGGAAATCCTCCATGACACTCAGGTTAGAGGGCGACCAGGTTCTGCTACAGAGAAAGGAATGGATATGTGTGTACCAGCAATCACCACCGACACCCAAGCTGGACCCAGACGCGCCTGTCAGCCATGAAGTAAAAGCACAAAACGCCATCAGCAGTGACTGCCCAGGGATTGCTCTGGCCCTGCGGACGCAGCAAGGGGGGAAAGTGGAGAAAATTGGTTTGCGTCGGCCATAATTCTGCAGCCCCGGGCTGTGCGGTCATTGCTGTCTTTTCTCCTTCCATCACCGGGGTCGTGTGCATTAAGGAATTTTATTCTGCAAGGCTGCCAGCCTTTTAATCCAAGCAGTGCATTTTCTCCTTGGAATTCATCTTCTGGACCAGAATGCACTAACTACGAGCATTTGTGAAAAAGACCATAAGACATAAATATTTTACACTGGTAATGAGATATTTAGCATTGATATACAGCTCAAAGCCCAGTGCAATTCCAGCTTTGCTAATTATAATGAACTATTGTAGGACTCGACTTCATCTGCTCCTTGTAAATCTTGCAATGCTGGTGCGATGTGCTGGTGGCTTCTTTCCGGGGCAAGGCTGGTGAATGTTTAATCAGTTATTCAGGCCCACTACAAGAGCAGTTTAATGGTGTGAATGGTGTATGGGTTCTGTTATGCTTCTGCTAGGCGCCCTTCTGGAGATGGCATAGCGCCTTAGTAGAAGTCTATTATAAATCCACCATTTTGCCTCCTTGCAGGTCTAACCAAGAACTGAGTTTGTTAAGTATGAAAATTGTCTTCTACTGCCCTAGCTGCCATGACTGGTAAGAGAGTGAGCCAGTTTTGCTTTTACAAATTGGACCTTAGACATCTTTTCTGAAGTCCTTTGGGCACCTTCTGTCAGCTCTCTGCTCTATGACTGACTATATGATGGAGACATGTCACTCCTCCCAAAGCCTGTGATGGACGACAGCTCTGTCTGACACATCTTTTGTGAAACGGTTCTCTGTATCCAATCTGAACTGCTCTACTCCCCCAGCCTGAAATTCTTCAGTGGTTTTTTTAATCTCAAAAAATACCGAGCTTTTAGGGTTATGTTTGTGCGCCCGAAATCACCCAGGATCAGGCTCTTTGTCCTAAAGTGTGTGCGGAACATGAGAGGCGAGGAGGAGAAAAAGTATGCGCCTAGGTTTGACTATGAAAAGACACATAACTCTGTCCAAACAGACTAGCCAGAGTGGATCAGGGTGTGGATTAATCATGCCTGTGGTGAAGCACCTGGGAATGGGCGATAGCAATGGCAGGAACAGCATCAAGTTGAAAATGTGATGAAGTGTGAAGCTGGCGTGGGGAACTCCCATGCAGGAATGGCACAGTTCCGCCTTTATTTAGAATTAATGGAGACTTGAAAAATTGGCTTAACATTTTGTCAGATCCTAAGCCTAAATCTGGATAATAATTCAAGCTATACTAGGCTCTTTATAAGAGTAGTGTGCTAAAACAAATTGAATTCAAACCTATATTCATTTACCAACTTAATGCATGGCATATCTGAAAAAAATTGTGGGTACAGGTTTAGCTGGAAAAGCGCCAGCAAATATAAAATTAATGTACATTAAAGCATAGCTGGTACTCTAAGTGCATTTGTTATATGCAATAATAACTGCTTTAAGCCTTTTTTTTTTTTTTTTTGAGAACGAGATTCTAGTGTAAAAGCTAAAAGAAGTTTTGATCTGAAAATCCTGTGGTAGAATGAGAAATCAGAGCATCTTCTACACCAAACTGAGCTTGTGCAAATTTGGGAGAATGAAAAGACCCAAACAATTTGGCACTTAGAAGACTGAACGTTATAAATGGAAATAAAGAAAAGTCTTGCCTTTTTCCTTTTTAAATGGTTACGGGGGGGTAGCAAGAAAGAAACTTCTTTTCTTTTGAAGATGTCTTGCAATATCTCCACTCGCCCCATCTCTGTAGTGAGTCCCCTAGCAGTGTAATTTTTCAGGGCCACCCAGCGAATGAAGGATGGAAATCACCCAGCAGTACCTCCTGTTTGATGTTACTCCCTCCTACGAAGATTCATATTTTAGAAAGGAGGAGCACATCTTCCAAAGGCCGCCTTACATTTCACTTCTGTGGCATCCCCTCCAATGCACATTGTAATTCATGTCTTCTTCCTCCCTCATTCCAACAATTATTTACTTTGCAGAGGCAAAAGTAGCACAGAGGTACTGTGACACTTCAACTGAAGGCAATGTGTATCAGCCCCACTCCTTCTGTACAAGAGTTATTTTTTTGAATTCTTAATTTATTACAAATTAATTTCTTCTAAATTATAGGAGAGGCGATAACTGTTCCTTTCTCATGCCTTCCCTGAAAATCTTTCATTAATGAGCCCATTAATTTACTGATGGCTGGGGCAAATCATCCAGAGAGAACCCTTCCTTCAGTTGCAATCTGTATGTCCCGCCTCATATTCTTAAGAACACAGTAAGAAGAAAGCTGGGTTTGCTTGCAATAAATGCTGGTGTAAAATATGCCTGTATATGTATGCAAATAGCCTGAACCAGCATCATTAAAACTCTTAAGGAAATAGGAAGTTTTGAAGCCATTTCCCACATTAGAGCTTAAGCAATGACTGGAGCATCTGCATTAAATGTTTAATGTTCAACGGAACTGCAAATCACCATTTAATTAACTTCTTCCATAAAATATGATATCTAAGTGAAGTGAACACAGATGAATTATTATTCAGGAGGATGCTGAATGCCTTGGTGAATACCAGACTTTGCAAAGCTGACAACAGTGGATCAGACCGTTGTTGGTATCTAAATGTTTTGTGTTTTTTTTTTTTAAGGGACCATTTATATTCATGAAACTGCATTTTTCCATAATAGCCACTGTTATCAGACCCAGGCATGGAAAGGCACAGTTAAAGGCAGTATAACTACTACAAACAGCGGGCAAAAAGATAACTTTCTTGAGATTCTGAGGTGGAGCCTCTGCAAAGCCACTGTTTGATGCTAAAAATGAATGTCCCTATAATTCTGTCATGAGGAGAAGTCACTGTTCATGGAGAACTGGTGAGATATGACGTTGGACAAGCCACCCTTTTCGTCCTCCAAAGGCACTGCTGCAGACCCTCCAAGAAGGAGCACATGGAGAAGAGCTAGAAGCCAACTACACAGAAAGCTAAACAGAATTCCCTCTTGCTGCCAGCAATATATTGGGTGACTGCATCTGGCAGAGCATAGGCTGCAAACCTCAGTCCGCTATGTAGAATCCATGGGATGACTTCTTGGAGCACTGGCAAGTCTGTATACAAATAGAAGCTAGGAGCTTTGCTACCCCTAGATTCTCTTTTTTATCAGCCTTCTGTAAGAAATGACCTGTCCCATGCTGTGCTCGGGCATCTCAGAGAATCGCAGGTGGATGCATGCTGCCCTTTGAGGCATTGCAAAGAACATATCACATTGCTTTGCTAGAAATGCCCCTGTTCCTCCATGATCTGTAAAGCTGTTCAACAGTGTCACTGAATTCTTATGAAACTCCCATTCTGTGGACTTCTGTTCATCGCCTGAGCCATCTGGGAAGAGTTAGCCACTTTGAATGGCGTCATTCTATCTGCTTATTACCATCTACCCCGTGCTAGTCATCTACACTCCTCTGCAGTCTGCGGAGATGAGGAGTGCGATGAGTACTCTTAGCCATATCTCATGGTACGCCACCCCCTTGAAATGCCTTTCCCTCTCTCTGTAGATTATAGATGGAGCCTAGCCGCTCGTTTTGTGGGGGACAGTTATGATTTAAAAAAAAAAACAACAAACGAATAGTGCTGTGCTGTACACTGCCAAAGAACCAGGGCAGTCTGGGCTATATGTCTGCCTCTTGTAAAGGAGAGCCTTTCCCACAGTTTGGTTGTTTACGAGGCAGCACAAACAGGAGTGCAGAGAGTGCCCCTGTGGAATAATGCTCAAAATGTGGTGCAAAAAAAAACCTGTGCAGGAATGACCTAAGGTACTTTTGATTGTTTGAGAAATGGAAAGTAATGAATGTCTCAAAGTTGGAGTTCTCCTATTTTATTTTCACTCTTCCAGTAACAATGACCCTGCACTACGTCTCTTGTGTTCTGATCTAACAGTGCTTCTGTTTGCCAAAATATTTTTTTTTCAATCTTGATAGATGTTTCCTTGAAACAACCCTTCTCAATATAAAAACACACTCCGTTTGATTAGTAACTAAAACTGTCTTTATGCCTCCATTCTTCACTTGGAGAAAAACTCCAGCCTCAGCGAGGTGATTCTCTAGTTACAGAGGTAAATATATCTGTGTCAAAACCAGCCTAATTTAACGTCACTTCAGCAGTCATTTAACTCTGGTTGGCTGTCAGAAACCATCTCCTTTGCCTTGAATACTTGCCATTAGCTTCCTATCGCTAACACTCTAATCTGTAATAACCCGGCGCTTTTTCCCCATGCTCCTTTCCCCAGCTCTCCCTGGTCCCTTCTGCTCGAGGGGATGCCCACCGGAGTGGGGTCACAGCTGACGGGTGCTGCACACTAAGAAGTGCCACTGAGCTTTCAAGATAATTTTTTATCCTGTATGCTGCTGACACGCTCACTGCTGCACATGTACATTACCATTGCTTCTTGCTGGAGGATATGTCACTAAGTTGTCCTTTTCCACTTAGCTGAGTTGTTTAAGCCTGAAATTAGAGGTGGTTCTTGTTGCAAAAAGATGGGTGGCTTTTTGTCAAATGTACAAAATGTTGGGATTTTTTTCATTTTTGGAAAAGGTTCTACTTTCAGTAAATGAAGCGCTACAACAACTGCGTAGTACAATGGTTAGATATGAATGTCCAAAAGCATCCTGGATGAAGTTTCTAGAGGAACACAAGACAAAGTACCTGCTTGCAGAAGGGATTTACAAGACCCAGAACACTATACGGACTGCCTAGCCCAGCCAGGTGAAAATGACAGAATCCAACGAAATGTTAGTCAAGGATACCACAACACAGCAAGTCTGCCCTGCCCATGACCACAAGAATGAAGGATGGGAAATTTCTTCAAATACAGAGCAGAACAGATTGTTCTTCAGTAGTCTCCAGCTTAATAGAAAATCTGAAGGCGCTTCAAATGCAATCGTCTGAAAAGAGCATGACAGTGTTTTATGCAGGTGGAAGTTTATCAATCATGACTTTCATCAACAGCTTTTCATTCTTTGTTCCCATCAATAGGGACATCTCTGAAGGTTCGTTCCGATCAGGACAGACTAATTGGTACTAGAAAGTTCAGTGTTTGAAGATTGTATGATTAGGGAAATGTACAAATTCAATTTCTTTCAACCAGATTCAATTCTAATCTAATCACAGAGATAGAAAACTCCAGTGTAATAATGACAAAGAAAATGACTTTGTTTCAGGCCATTTAAATGTCCCTTACTGCAAACACTCAACAGAAGAGGGTGTGTTTAAAGTCAGAGACAGAGTATTTTCTTTGAATTCAACTGCAAATGGGTCATTTCTGTGTCTAAATTGACATTCCCTCTTTTTGAGAGAGAGGGAGAGACACCATCTAAATTAAATGAGCATTTCTGACATTTAATAAAGAATTTATATATAAAGGCTAGGGGCTTGAGACAGACTAGACTGGCTAATGTTGTCTTGGAAAACTCTCGATAAACCAATGATGCTTCTCTGAAGGCTTCCAATGACCATGAATAGATTAAAATTGGTAGTAGCGAACATCAGCACTATTTAAGTCCAAACCAGATCTGAACAAAAGCAGGTTCTTGCGTTTTCCTAGACAGATATTTTAAGGCACAGGCATCCAGCAGCCCGAAAGGGACTGCACCTTTTCCTGACTTGCTATTATCCCATCTGCTTGGAACTGGCTGGCATGGGTGGCTTTTGTATCTTGGACTGAGGCCCAATTTGTGCTGCCACATTGCTGCAGACTAGTTTTAAATGAGCGTAGGTCTATCTACACAAGCTTCAGTTGCTCCTTTGAATTTTTTGATAATTCAATCATAACATTGAGCAGTTCAAGAAGTGTGAGGATGAACATTCAAAGCCTACTGAGCTTTTGAAAATGTTACTAATGGTATTGCAGCAATGCCTGGAGTTTCTGAAGGACCAGTGCTCTTGGAGCCACACCAGCATAGGGAGGATATATCTGGAAATAAAATTTGACAAAAGCAACCTGTTTGGCCTAACTGGTGTCCTGGAAAGAAGTTCCCCCCCAAATGCCACATCAGCAGAGCAGCATCCATGTTGAGAGCTGTTGGAATGTCGCTTCGGGTCCTTGTGGTTGACTCAGCAACAAAAAAAAATCAAGGAGGGGCCAAATAAAAAGATCATGTTTGAGAAACAGCATTGAAGTGACTCAGAGTTGGCTGAAGAATCAGTGGCACAGCTGGAAATAAACTCTAGGAGTCATGACTCTAAAACCATCTTTCCTTGATGTGACACCTCTTACTGTTAGATCTGTAAAATTCTTTTTGCTGACCTTGGAAAAAGCAGCTCATTTACTCACTGCACATTCAGCCCAAACCAGCCAGCACTTCTTTGTAGTGGTCCCATCAAAATATACTTCGGTGTCGACTGGAAACACTTCTACGCTTGTAACAACATGCATAGTCTTAAGCTAGTGTACAGCCAGGGTCAGGAGAGTATTTCATTTTCTCTATACATCTTTTAAAGTGAGATTTCTGCCTGTGAGAGGTTCTTGAATTCTTAATTCAGCAGGAAAACAGGGTAACAATATGAGCTCTAGCTCTTCTCTGGTTTTGGGCCTCAAATTTGGGCTGAATGGAGCAATGCTAAGTATGAGAAAAATTTTCCTTTATGTTCTGGCCTATTGATGTGCCAAAAAGTTGGCTGCTAGGAAGTCTGCTGTTTGTATGAGTGACGCGGGCGTATCTATTCTTATATTTTCTTTTTCCTGTTAATGAAAGGCTTGGCCAACAATAGTGACCCAGCTGTGAGAAAGTTCAGTGCTTTTTCTCTGCTCCTACAAAATAAAGCCCACTTACTGCTTTTCTTGGTCCAGCCTTGGTCATGGTGGCTTGCTCACCAGGTACAGAGGCTGTAAAATATCAACAGGGAAGACCACTTTGCTCAGAATACTGCAAGAACAAAAGGATGAAGCCACCATGCCTGTGTGGTGACACTCAAATCGAAGACTTTAGATGGCTCATGTGTTGAGGACTTGGTCCTTGCATGAAAATGTTTCACTTGGCAAGTAGAGTTTAGACTCTAAAACAGACAAAAGGGGACAAACCAATATTAGAGGATCAAACTGCCCGAGATCGATCCTGTTACACTACCAAGTCCAGGCAGACGTGTGTGATTCTAAGCAACAATAATTGCTAGATGAACAACTGGCAGCCAGTCCACCTGCACAAGGTGCTCTGCAAACACATGGAAATGTTGTCCTGGTCATTAGAAAACTCCATTTTAAGTCAAAATCCTGCAGATCCAGCACATCCCTGCCCGTGGTTACCATGCTCCCCATCCCACGGTCCCTGTAGCACCTTCCTAAAGTCATCCAGGAATGAATATCCAGCTGCATGAGACTTTATGAGCCTTAGTCTGTGATAAAGGAGTGAATGTTCCTTCCTTTGAATTGACTGGAAATGTTTTTTAAAATATCCCTACTCAGTGCCATGAAAAAGCCGTCTTCCAATCAGAAAACAATTTAAATCAATAAATGTAACCATCCTTTGAAGAGGGTAAAATGTAATTTCAGAAGAGGTTAGCCAAAACTAGCTGTCTTTTAAATGTAGTGACCTACAAATGAAACCAGATAATCTGTAAATCAATGTTTTAGTCCATTCAATTATTTGTTAGTAAACACAGGCTCCATTATTGCAATTTAATGTTCCCAAATTATAGATGAATGTATGGGCTATCTCTCTTCCAAGTCATTAAATTATTGGGGTTTGAATCTAAAGCTTGATTTTTATTACCCCATTAATACCATTTTTTGGAGAGGTTTTCATTAGCTTCATTTGCATGTTGATTTTTTCTATAGTAATTATCAGTAAAAGGTCAAATATTTGCTTTATCTATATAATTCAATTTTAGAAATGCCTTTAGGATTCAAATTAACTCCCTTGTAATATCTTCATTGAAAAAGAAGATTAATTATGCTTACAAGAAACCTAATTTGGCTTATCAGACCTTTAATGTTACAGGGATCGTTAATGCATTTAAATTTAGGATTAGTAGAGTGATCCAGTTCCATTATTTTGGTGCCTTTAATATTTGTCATTATTTTTATCATACAGTTTCTTTTCCCCGAAGTGAAATTATAATCTCCATTATAAAGGAAATAAACATTATATATTGACCTTAGCAATTATGCTTCTGGTTTTTCAAGAGTACATAAAAAGATATATTTGTGACGCACATATAAATTCACCATTCACATGCTAAGTGGACACCGCTTGGCAAAACTACAAAATTCGTACTGCGGGGAGGATCTAGGGATGCTGACAGGGCCAAGGAGCAGGATCCGTGGCAGTATCGCAGCAGGGAAGCCCAGAAGTAAGAACTAAGCCTCAGCTCCACTTCCCCCATCCTTCCTTCCCTCCCATCCCCCCGTATCCCGCCTGTGTGGCGTGGGCTGCCCGGGATACCTGGAGGATGCTCAGCTCTGCTGCAGGAACTCTTACTGACTTTGTCAGGATCAGGATTGAAGAATCTTTTGAGCGCCCTGTCTGCAGGTCGTCCAAACCTGCTGAAGGATATCCCCAAACCTGCCTCATTTCCTCCTCTTGTTTTCCTCCCTTTCAGAAATTAGTCAAATAGATTAGATATTAGGACGAATTACTTTCCTGAGAGTGTTGTCAGACACTGGAATGTTCTGCCCAGGGAAATGGAGGTAAAGAAACATGTAGATGTAGCACTTCAGGGCATGCTCTATTGCCTGAGGTTGTTGGTTTGGGTGATTTGTGAGTTTTGTTGTTGTGGTTTTGTTTGTTTGTTTTGGGGTGGGAGTTTTTGTTTTGGTTGGTTTTCCCTTATTTTTTGTTCGCTTTGGTTTTTGTTTTGTTGGACTCCAGGATCTCAGAGGTCCCTTCCAACCACGAGGATTTTGTGATTTTGCCAAATACCGTGTGGGCAGACCACTAACCCGAATTTGTCGTTGGCTGCAGTGGTTAACTTTGCTGGCTGCATGGGGATGAACTGGGAGTGTTTCAAAGCTGATATTGCTCTGCAAACCTCTGGCGGTATTAATAAGCACTTATCAGTGCCGTTCTACCTGTCTTCCTTCTGCGTCAGTTATGCTGTGGTTGTTGGGATCGGATACAATTATTCATACCATGCTGATTGCCGGGATTTTGGATTATTTATGCCAGGCTAATTGCTGTGGTATTGCAGTGTTCATGCTAAACTAATCACCATGGTATTGGATTATTTATACTGAGCTCTCTGCTGTGGTACTGGGTTATTTATGTTGAGCTCAGTGCCAGGGTATTGTGTTATTCATGCCGTGCTCGTAGCTGTGCTATAAGGTTATTTATCTTGCGCTCATCCCTGTGATATCTGATTATACTGATTAAACCAGTTGCTCCTTTTGGTAGGGTCTTCCCTTTTCTGATCTAGTGTCAGAGAGGAAAATCGTCCCTTGTGTGCTCTTCAGCTCAGGTTCACATTAATGTTTGCTCTTGATTGACTCTAGGTGAAACCTCCGGGCAGCATAACTCCATCAGAGAACTTGGATGTGGGATCTCAAAGCGGTTGCACCAGCAGTGAAGACTCGTTAAAGCTGTGGAAGCTGCATCTTGTACCAAGTCCACCTCGGGATAACATTTTTGCAACAGTGTGATGGAGGTTACGAGCTGGGTCGCACTGAAATCTACACAAAGAGCTCTGATCGTTTTCCTGAGTCCTGCATCTGATTTGCCCCCGTCCTGCTGTCCCTTGGCATCTGAAAGCTGTCTCTTCTTAGGAAGTTTCTGAATATACTATGTAAGGTCATCTATTTTTGCAATTGCTGCCGGCTCCAAATACATACCTCTTGAATTGAATGGCATGGTTGTCTTATGCAGCTGCTTTACTCGTTTGGTAGAGTCCAATGAGTTGAACCCCGACTGCTGGGCCTTAATGGTTGGTCTTTATGTGAGCATTACGGTGTGTGGCACGGAACCAGATTTGTTGCCTTTGAAGGATTGGAGTACTTTTAAATATGAGTCCAGTGGTAACGTGTACATTGTCACATGAATTTGCAGTACCTGAGTGTCCAATGCAGCTGGGGGACACGAAGCTTATCCCCTCTTGGGGTCAGATCTCCCATATTCGCAGCCTTTCGGGCACTCTACACCTTGAGTAATGACTGTATCACAGGCCCATTTCGTAAGTGATGGTCCTTTGGAGGCCTTTCTGAGAGTGACCAAACTGTCACATGCTCGTTTAAGTAGGGGCACTTGACATGGTCATTCTTCTCCTCCAGCTTTGCAGACGCAGCAGTACGAGGGAGCATGCTGTGATTTGCAGTTCCAGGAACAGGCGTCGCGCTCTTGGCAAAAGGGCTTTTATTTGCTTGTGGGACTGCAACTGCAGAAGGGCTTGTGATCAGCAGAAGATATTTATGCCCGGCTTTAGATACCCACATAGAAAATACAGGCCCAAATAATTTCGTCTAACCTTGGCCACTGAAGCTCTCCTGGAAAGCTCTGCTCTCTGCTGTGCCGTCCTCTCCTTGGCTCTGAGAAGACCCGCTGCTCAGCCTCAGCTGGATGCCTAAGTAGGGGAAGTGATGAGTTTCGGTCCCGATGGATGTGTCCAAGTTCAAACTGAAGGATTCAAACCCTGCTCCCTCAGAGTCCTCCAAGCTCCCTGAGTTCCTGTCCATTGCTCCATCTGGAGCTGTGACTTCCAGTTACACACAAATAAAAATGATCAGCTTAGTGGTGTCTGATTTCCTTTAAATTGTTTCTAGGATTTCTTTTCTGTATCACTGACTCGTAATTATCTGTGTTTCAATACTGCAATCTTTAAAGTTAATGTTTAATACATTAAAAAAAAATAAATCATTCTAAGAAATAAGCACTGATGTTAGCTTAGGAGAAAATATTTTTATGTGTTTTTTGTTTTGCTAACAGAATACTGCTATGTATTATTCATCACAGCCTCTGAGATTTAATTATTATTACAGCTTCTGATGATTGCTAGAAAAATAAACTGTAGCAGAAAATGTCCGTCATTGTGTGAAGGGCATATATATGTTATATAACACCATATACCCACTTGCATTAATCTCATTAGCTGCTCAGAGAGCAGCTCCTGGACTGCTTCTTGCTGGGGAACAGGCAGAGAGCAGAAGTGAAGGGACATATCTGTCCTCTGTGCCTGGTCCCCATGCACCATCCTGGGCTTTGCATTTTGTACCACAGAGCAGATTTCGTCCATCTCGTACTCTTTGCCCACACTTAGTCTGTACCTGGGGTTCCTCTTGTGGGACTGCTTTACCATTATTAGGAAAAAAAACCCATCTCGTCACCAAAAGGATTATCAAGCACTGGAAGAGGCTGCCCTGAGAAGTGGTGGTATCACCATCTGTGGAGGTGTTTGAAAGATGGGCAGACGAGGTGCTGAGGGACATGGTTTAGTTGTGGTTGTGGCAGGCTAGTAGTTGGTCATAGTGATCTTAAAGGTCCCTTCCATCCCAGACAATTCTGTTTTTCAGCCCTTCCAACCCCGCAGAGTCTCACCTGCGGTACTGAAGCACTTATGCCAAGAACAAACCCAGCTCTCTGCCTGGTGGCTCAGAGCAAACAAGGGAAAGCTACTGGAGTGAATTTGAGAAGAAATCTTGATTCAGCAATGCCCTTTAGTGCTCCAAACAGGACACACAACCTCAAAGGCAAAGCACTGGAAGAGTCTGCCATTCCACGCTCTCTCCTGGCCTCAATCATTGAGATTCGTAGGTTTCCTGGGACTAAACAGCACAGAGGTGTAGATGTTTGTGCCGGGAGCTGCACTGGTGAGGCCGAGGGGGTAGCACACCTTTCATCCCTCTCTGCTGTGCTGCTATTCTGCACCCACCCTTCTCATTCACCCCATGCTGTTTGTGAAGATGGAAACCTTTCTGCTGGAAGCTAATTTACCTACTGACCTGAAAGTCTCATTAATTGCCTGCGAGGTCTTGCATGACCTCTCTCAGATGTACTGGAACTGCACGGGATGTCTGAGCAAAGGTTTTAACAAAATACTGTGTATAATTTACCGTTCTCTGTCACCTGTGTTGGGATTACATGTTTGGGGTCAAACACTCCGTGTTTGTGGCTCACTGTAGAGTCCTAAGCGACGAGGAAAAGAATGAGTTCTATTAACTTAAGTTCAATCTCTGCCCGTTCTGTCTTAGGTCACCTTGTAGAATTGCTAGATCCTATGAAGACTCAATTTTTCCATCTGCTGCATTAGAGGAAAGGCACCCATTTTGTCAGTCTGAGCACACTCGAACTTATGAGAGCCTGGGACACAGCAAGGTGAGGGTTGAATAAGGACTGAACTGAATAAAGGCAATGTGACCACACTGTCCTTTGAATATCTGCAGGCACATGGGGCAGCGCTGCGGCAGATTGTGTCTCTGGGCATGCTGTTCCCTACTACATGGCATTTCTTGCTGAGCCCTCTTCTGAAGTCTCCTGCATGTTTCAAGGGACTTGGTCTTTTGGATGGCCCCATACCTGTGTGAGATCTCTTGCTCCTCTTTAATCCCCATTCCTTCTCTCTTCTTAAACGCACCCACACTAAGAGAAAGAAATAAAGTCTGGAAAAACAGTCAGGAGGCTGTAATGGATCTGGAGGTAGGGTGTGAAACACTTCTCTCATAATGGGCATGTAGAAGTTAACAGGTCCAGGCACGTGCAGTCTCTAACGACAGAGGCTGAACAATGTTCAATGAAATCTAGAGGCCTACAAGGCTCCAAAGAAGGGAAACGTATTCTCGTAACTTGCTTTTCCACTCCAGCTCCTATTGTGAGATGAATGCATTAACTGCACAGAAGCACATCAAAAGTGAAAAAGCAGGGGCTGAATCTTTCAGAAAAGAAAACAACAAAAGAGATCATAGGACAGCAGGACTGAATTGAACCAGGTATCCATCAGGGAGGTGGGATATGGAAGAGGATTGATGTCCTTGATTTGCAAGAGATAGCTTGAACACAAAGACAGGGGTTGAAAGCCAGTTCAGTGTATCTCATAGAGAGCAGACATGAAATCTGATACTATTTATTTTCTGTGATTATAGAGATGAGGTGTTTATATACCCTGTCTCCTATGTGCATATATAGAGGACATCGATTGTCCTTCTCTTGCCTTGGCCTAAATATTTGGATCCATTTTTCCTCTCTCTACCTTTTATGCAGGCTGCTGCCCTGGCTGCTGCCTTCAGCCTCACCAGTGACAGCATAAAATCTTTACTGGATTTTACATTACCCTCACACACACAAAACAACATGCTGTCTTCAGCAAAGATTGAATGAAGATCTCAGGAATTAGCCGAGCAGTTTTCTATTCTGCTTCCTTGACCCTTTGCGGCAAAAGGCAGTAGATAAATATGGGAGGGGTGGCTGAGTGGAGCACGGGGGGATGGGCTGCCATAGGTCATAACTCAGTGCTTCTCTATGGCAGCAGAAGTCCACTCTGTCCTTGGAGCCACAACGCCAAATGTTTTTATTGGGACTTGCGTGTTTAAATGCTGGAGCTAATCTCATAAAATGGACCTGTAAAGTGCCACTCGGATTGTTGAAAGCATATGGTCATGGGGCCATGGAGGATGTTTCTCTGCTTCTAATGCAGAAATATGCATTACATCTAAATTGACACTGAAAACTGACCTGAGTCTGGAATTAGAGACGATTAAATTAACCCCCAGCAATAGTGCCATATTACAAAAATGGTTAGATCTTAATAAATTGAAAATGATAACAGGGCAAAAGATGTACATTTTTCCCTCATGTTCCTTTATTGCTGTAACACTTTCCAGTTTGTTGCTTCCGTGGGTTTTATTAGCACATTTCAGTGGAGTAGATTTGCTCTGAAGTGATAAAAGCCGACTGTAATCAGAAAGCTTTATGTTATCTGCAGCAAACAATGGCAAATGCCACATGAGAAGGGCTCCATTCAATGCCTTCATTACTGTGATTAGTCTAAGACGCTAGAAGATAGCAACAAACTTCAAACATGCTGATAACAGACTTTGTTGGGAACACAATAAACACTGAACACCCTGTACTTCAACGTAGTAAAGACACAACTCTACTCCAAACGCACCCACCAGCAATAGATACGCCGCCGCAGATGGGGCGGTAAGAAGAGTATAACAAGGTCTCTTCACCTCTGTTCATGGAGAGGTGCATCCACCCAGAGCAGTAAAAGCAGGACGAGAATCGATAGCCTGATACAGCAAAGCACTTGCCTCAAAGCAACTTCAGCGTGTGTATAAAATACAGGGCACACTCGTGTCCACTTACCCTGGGGGGCACGGGGAGGAAGGGGATTAACCACTGCAGGACCGTATGCTGAACCTCTGCCAGGAGGGGAGTATGGCTTCAGGCAACTAGGAGCTTTGAAATGAATGAAATGAAGCAGGATGCACAACTATGGTGGACTAAAATGCTTCCCTTTTTACAAAACATCTATTGAGATATATAATTATTTTTTACAGAGTCTATATCAGTAACAGAAAGGACACAATCATTCGAGGCGAAAGAGTGACAGTGTCTGTTTACAGCAACTATGGTGTGACTCTGGAGGAAAAAAGGCAATAGCCAAGAGAAAAACCTTTCTGGAAAAGCAAGTGGACCCCCTGGGCACAGGGACACAGCCTAACCTTAACCTGGGAGCCCTGCTGCCCAAGGGAACGGTATCACGAACCAGATGGGCTATCACTCTTCTGAGCACTGCGACCACCTTTCAGGATAAACACATTCTCATTTCCAGCAAGAAAACGATCAGTTTTGTGCCTAACTTCTAAATACAAAAATAATATTTCTTCCAATGAATTGATAAACCTCATCCAAACACCCTCTAGAAAAAAAGAGCGGTCAAAGCTTTCTGGAGGAAAAATCAGTTCTGATAAAAATATTGTGCTCAGGCTTAGCTACAAGCTGCTCAAAAGAGAGAACTTTGTAGGGTAGGGCTGATGGTTGGACTCCATGATCCCAAGGGTCATTTCCAACCCGAATGATTATAAGATTCCAAATGTTTCCCCTTAGTCCAGGGAAGAACATTTGGCTTTCCAGCTGGTGCCGCCGGCGCGGTGAGCTTTGGATGCTCGCTGCAGGTAATCAGAGGTAATCTGTGCCTATGTGTTAAGAATGGCCCCTCACCCTTATTGAAACACACTTGCTTCAGAGCTCTGTTGACAAATGCAAAAGGCAGCAATCTAAAATAGATCCGGGAAGAACAATCCTGCTGCCAAAAGGTTAGTTTTGAAGTGTTTGACATTTTCCACCAGAGCTGAGCAAATCATTTATCTGATTAATTTAGTTTCCTCTCTGTTCACAACTTGCCCAGGAGCCGTTGCTGAGATTTCCTCAAATTCATTTGTTATCTGAAGTTCCTGCCTAGATCTGCAGCCTGTTTATGGGCGGTTTGTTATAAGCCGTCACAAAATTCCAAGCTCTGTTGATTGCTGTTGATTGGGCATACGTGGCAGAATATTGTTTTAGCTCTTGGCGGGGTGATCTAATGCTTTGAATTAGGCTTCTGATGTGAATGCAAGGGAAATTTGTTTCCTACAAATAGTCTTTGCTGTTTGCCTATCAGTCACTGTAGCTGCCAGAACTTCTGCCTGTTCCTAGAGCTGCTCTTAAGGCCACTAAAGATTGTTGTGATTGTCCCCTCTGCCCACATCCCGGAGACCATAGGAATATACTGTTCCTTTAGCTCTGCATCAACACCAAAACTTTAATGAGAGATCCCTTAAGAAAAGCAGTCCACCCTTGGATTTGAAGACCGTGGAGATCACAATATGTTCTGTTCCCTGATAGGTTAACTGGGGTCATCTTACTAAATAGGTTAAATTTCTACCTCCCAAAATGTCGTTTTCCATAATAAACTAAAAACTAATGCCACGTGATAGGAGGATTTACAGCAAGATACTTGAAGGCAACATGACATCAAAGCGGGAATAATGAATCCAGGGTTTGCATAATTGAGATGTTATAAACTTGGGCTGGAGGGTTCGCCTCATTGTTCAACACTCAGCAAATAATTTTATAAAATTGCATCCATATTTTTCTGCTTTGTAAGAATAATTTCAGTAACTTTGTTTATCCTTTCAGTACTTCTTGGCACGTCTTGCTGATCTGTGCATTCCTACAGATGCGGCGCCTGAGCCTTCAGGTGCAGGGGAGTGTAGGCTGAGGTACTTGGCAATAGAGACAGAAAGGAATAGGAATTTCTGGTCTGTGGAAAATTCTGACGTTTTGAAATAAATAACTATTGCAAAGCATGATGAACAGTCACACTTGTGAAGTTTTCTGCCAACATTTTTGTCAGCAGTCTTGGTTCAGTGCCATCAAGACATGTTTTTTCAATAATGTCCAATCGCTTTAGTTTGGTAATACTAAACCAAAATGAACAAAGTCCAAGTGAAAGCTGCAGACCTTTTAATTAAGATATGATAGATTATATAGACCTGCTACACTTACTGCATTACAATTAGGAGTGACAACAGATTAAACAAAGAAATGTTTCCCTTTCTGGGAAGCAAGCAGAAGTCGAGGCGATGCCTTTGAATCCTGTTCCCTCCTGGGATGAGCTGCTCCAGCGTGTCGGGGGCTGCATGTGCAACAGAAGGGGGTCCAGAACCCCCAAAAAGGGCCATGCTATCACTCACCCCACTTGGGTCTCCTAAAACCCAAGCTGGCTCTCAAAACAGAAACATTGCCTCCACCTTACACCACAGCTCTGTGTGGAAGTAAATATTACCCCAAAATGTGCTGTTTATGCATTTCTAGCTTCAATTACAAATTGTGGATCCCCGGAGCTTCACAAAGAATCATCATTAGAAGGTAAATTAAGTCTTTTTCTTCCTTTTCTTTTTTTTTATAAAGATCCCATTTCTTTGCTTCGCTAAATGACATTTTTCATGCATTCCCAAGGAAATAATACACCACAGGCATTAAAATTTGGCAGCATCCAAAGACATTCACAAGTACCTCCCTTTTACAGCATTCAATGGGACTTCACCCAGCGACGGTGTCTTTCTAGTGCAGCTGGTTTTATATCCCGAGTTTAAGAGAAAATGTCTGTCTGCTCTATTGCAATAACAAAACCTGCCCATTGGACAAAAAAAATCCGAGTAAACATGCAGTATATTACATACGCAAGCGTCTCTCCACCTGCTGTGCATTACTCTTTCGCTCCGTGATATTACTCATATCAAGAAATGTCTTATGAATTTTTTTTATTCCTTATGTGGAGAGAGGAGGGAGGGAAAAATCACTCGAAGACTCTGTCAGAGGTGGGTCAGAGTCTTTGCAAAACTCAAAGCCACTTTGTGTTTAAATAGTTTGGCTTATGTCTCAAATCATACTCACCATGTGTTATACGGGGCAGTGGTGTTTGTACTTACTGGGATTGCCTGACACTTGTCATTATAGAATCATAGAATCTTTTAAGTTGGAAGACGTCCTTGGGATCATCGAGTCCACCCATCAGCCCCACTCTACAAAGTTCTCCCCTAAACCAGATCCCTCAACACCACAGCTAACCGAGTCTTAAACACATTCAGGGATGGTGACTCCACCACCTCCCTGGGCAGCCCATTCCAGTGCCTGACCAGGTTATAAAACCATTGCTGTCCATTGATTATAAATTTGTCAAAATTGGGGCTGAAATCTTCCTTGCTGTCAGCCTTCCCAAGACAGGTTTGCATCCGCTTGCTTTTCTTTTAAATAGCAGATAATAGTCTTCCAAAATCTAACCTGAGGAGTTATACCTCCACTTCTGCCACCACAACAAAGATATTTGGGAATTCCCATGTGTGACCACATGTCCCTGCACAGCCGTGTGTTAATGGAAGAGCAGCAACCAAAAGCCCAAGTCACGGAGCAGGATCATGCCCTAACAGGCAGCACGTAAACATGTAACACAGCAGTACTTGCTTCAGGTGAATTACTGCCTTAGAAGGGCATGCAAAACAAGAGAGACTTGTGAAAACGCTTGAGTCCAGGGAGCAAATTACTAAATTAGGTGATCCTAATTTGAAAAGATCTTGCTGGCATGGTGGGGTGTAAGTTGGTGAGTGACACCTGGCTCTTCTGCCCCTCTCATGCCTGCTTCTTGCTTCACATCACACACGGAGTATTCAGACAGGGGCAGAGTAAATACCATAAAGGACATGGGAGGTTATTTGGGAAATCAAGCTCTGCAATTTGTCCAACTGCAAATTTAATTTAAAAATTGGCCTGAGATTAAAGGGTGGTTGGAGTGAAGGACTTAGAAAAAGGTTAAATAAGGTTAAACAACCCAAAGTCAAAATATCTTGTATTTTGGGTGGAAATAGTTTTTCCTTGCTTTTAAAAAAACCCCTGAGCACTGCCTTCCTTTCTCCTGTTCTCTCCTTTCAGGTCCCCTTGTATGTCTGACTCCCCCCTGCTTGTTTCTAGAGAGGCTTTATCAATCTCTGCCTCTTTTCTTTGAAGTCCTCATTGCCTCTTCGTTGAGCACACTTTGAACAATAGTGCTCTAATTGCTCTTCAGAGAAAAACTTGTGAAGAACCTGGAAGGGCCCTCTAGCTGCTTCAGGGGAAAGGGACCTGGTTGGTGGTGTTTTTTGTTTTTTGTTTTTTGTTTTTTTTCCAGAAAAGGCTGTCTTTTAAAACTGAAGCTGAACTGTTTTTCTAATAGTCAGACTGTGAGCTATTTGTGTCAGTGACAGCCTTTTGATTCAATGTACGCACAGATCCCAGCACAACAGGCGTGGGCCCACCGTGGCTAGAGATCACCAGAAAAAAAGATGCCACCTTGGAACTGTTAAATTAGGGCACTCTGGGGAATGTATTGGGTGTACTATGTGCTTCTCTTTCTTTGATCAGGACATCAAAGGACACAATGTCAAGTGGTGCTGCTCTAATATCTGATTGGGGCATGATTGCACATCATACACGCACAGATTGAGAAATACCACCTTGTTGTTTGATCACCTTGGTTTGACCTTGAAAATCGCCTAAGTGCCAAGAAGAAATGTCATACAGTGATTAGCATCAGTTTTGTGGTTAGGTGACTGAACTGAAATAAGAGGTTTTCTGATGGGAAAACTGAAATTAACCAGCTTTGAGAGTTCTCTGTAATGGGAAAGTGAAGGAAAATTGCACCTCCATCAATTAAAAACTCCTCAAGCTGATGGACTTTGGAAAGGTCTGTTTAATATCTGCGTATTTAAGTTTAAATTTGATGAGGCTAGATTCAGATTGGGAAAAAAAATATTCCCTGTTAGTATTTTAACATATTTATCCTAAGTAAACAGTAATTAGCAATAAATTCTCTGATCCCCATACGAATTTGATGCCACAGTAAAGCGCTGAAACAAGGCAAGTTTTGGCTCCAGAGGGCTGTGAAGAAGCCTCTGCAATTGGATTATTTCTCCAAATTCCACTGGAGGTCAGTGCAGCACTACAGTTCTGCCTGGAACAAGATGTCCTTTTTACTCTGATCTAGTGCTATGGCTAAACACAAACCCCTGTAGAGCTGTTTTTAAACTAGATTTGTATAGTAATAAATATGGGCTTAAGAATCGTGTTTTGTGGTTATATTTGGAACATCCTGGCAGGGCTGTGAGAATCTGAACTCGTTTGGGTGTTATTTTCTTTTCTATTTGTTGTTGTTGTTGTGGCGATTGTTTTTCAAGAGCTTAAGGTGTTGGTTTATTTTCTTGCAAAGTAAAATTATTTGGAATACAGAGGGAACAGATTTTGTAACGTGTTCTCATAGCTCCAGAGAAAGCTTATCTTCTGACTCCTAGTCCACTCCAGGAGCAGAGATAAGTGTGGTCCAGCAGAGGCCCCATGCGCTCAGGGGCTCTGGACCATGCCATTTTTTATACTGATTTAAATGTGAATTTGCTCAAGTCAATGCTTTCCTCTCTTTGCATCTTTTATGTCTTCCCTTTCTTTCCCTTGTAGGGCATCCACACACTGCTCTCACTTCTCTTGACTGCACCTTGCATAGATAGACCTCAGTGTGCTCCAAAATATCACCTTTGCATTACAGCTCCCACTACAGATTGTGAAACGACCCAAAAAGCTACCAACAAAACCCAAAGGAAGTGGTTTAAAGTTAGTTCACACAAGCTCCTGGAGCTGCAGGTGAGTCCTTAGGCTTCGCTGTGTGTTTACCTTTCTGGGGAACGTGCAGTTCCTCTGGTGTGAGCACAGAGTGCTGGGCACATCATGGGTCTACTGCCTCCCTGGGTGACTGTAGCACAACAGATCCCTGAGCCTAAAGCCCTGTTCTACTGGTCATCAAAGACAGAACCTCTAAAATAGATGAGCAGAGAAAAGCGAAGAGGGGAAATCTGGGTCCTGGACACTACAACAAATGATCTAAATGCTTGATGCATGTGGGATGCAGTACAGGAGTGAGCAGACATCATCACAGTAAAGAAAACTCTTAGTCAAAGACTACGGAGGTGGGGGGTCAGTCCCTTGTCCCAATTAATAGGTGAAAGGACAAGGGGAAATGGCCTCAAGTTGCACCAGGGGAGGTTTAGATTGGATACTAGGAAAACTCTTCACAGAAAGGGTTGGTTGTCAAGCATTGGGAACAGGCTGCCCAGGGAAGTGGTGGAGTCACCACCCCTGGAGGTATTCAGAAGATGTGTAGGTGCAGTGAGGGACATGGGTTAGTGGTAACTTGGAAATGTTAGGCTAACAGCTGGATTGATGGTCTCAAAGGTCTCTTCCAACTACAATGACTCTATGATTCTGTGAGTCCCAACTACATGACCCGTACCAACCAGTGCTGACATGGTCTAGACCAGCCAACAGATATGTCAGTCCTGCTTCAGAAAAACTCAGACACAACCAACCAGGATACAGGACCTAATCTTGGTTGACAGCAATAGGCTCGCTGAGGCACGTCAGTGCTCTGCCCAGAGGCTGTCTGGGGGCCAGGCAAAGAGGGAGAGGAAGAGGAAGGCTGGAGGATTCAGCCCATGCTCTGTGCTCATGGCCTTGGCACAAACCATGGGCTTGCTGCAAAAGCAGCATAAAAAGCCATTTTTTTTTTACCCTTGGGGTCTTCAGGCAGGTCCCCAGTTTCACTTCTGCTACAGGTATTTTGTTTATGCTCATTGATTATTTTCCAGTTGTATTGGCCAGAGAGCTGATTAGGAAAAGGGGCTGCAAACATCAGGTTTCTCACCCCCCTGTGTTAAAACGGATGCTTCAGATATTTGCCTTTGCAGCCTTCCTCCCCTGCGTGGAGGGAGAGGTGGAGGCAAAAGTTCCTTCTGGCTCAACTGGCCATAAAGGACGTTATGTCCAGAAATTTTAGATCCCGGGTTAATTCAGGGTACTGAATTTGATTCAGCTGAGTCAAAGCCGTGTTGGCAGAGAGCTGAATTAAACAGGCTCAACCTCCTCTATACACACAAACACGGATATTTCAAAACACGCTGCTTAGACCATGGAGGATTTCTTGTGTTGGAGCAGTCTCATAAAAGAAACGCTGACAGCTGTATCTACTGGTTAATTTAAAACCCAGCTGGAACAAGGCCTGGGCAAAATATTATTGTGAAGTGACTCTCATTCGCTGTTGTTCCATTACTAAAGCAACAAGTTTTACCACAGGCTGCCCCCTTGTGTCCTTGTACGCTGACTTAATTTCCCTCTTGGTTCCTTCAGTAATATACTTCTGCTCCAGAACATCATATCACCATTCCCTCTCCTGCTCCAAGTTGCTCTTCTCAGCCATTTTGCATATACAGACCCTTGCAGTCCCTCCAGCCCTCCTTCTGGAGTGCTGTGCAGTGTCTCAGGAAGGTTGCCCTTGGTGTTTTTACTAGTGATTTTGCAGATCCACTCCGTTCCCAACCTCCTGACAGGTTGCAAACACACGGTGCCTCTCAGGTGTCTCCCTGCCCAGTCGAGGAGCGTTGGCTTTCTCCCCTCTCTTTGCAGCCGGGTTTAGGGCTCTTCAGAGAGCAATCGTTTGGGGTTCCCAACCCATTCTTCACGCCTTCATTCACTGTCTCCCCGGATCTTCTCTTATCTACCAGTGTCATATTTCCCCCAAATAAAGGGACTTTGCTGAGTGAGACAGATCATCTCTCCTATTCTTAAAGGTCTCTGCAACAGCTCATTAGCATAACAGCATTTTCCTTTCTAAATCCTATGATTCCCCTGTCTTTCTCACACTTTCATTTAGCAAAAGATTTCCTTACAAGACAGAATTAGGGAAGCTGAAAGCTTTGGCTTTGTTTTCAGAACTAGCAAGTCGCTTTCTCTCAAGTAATTTTTGTACAATATATGTTTTATACTTCTCTACCTCTTTCTGTGACTTATTTTATGCTAGTAGTTCCCTATTATTAATTAGATATTTTTAAGAAAGAGAAAGTTCTTGAAAGTTAATTAAAAGTTGCATGCAGTAATTGTGTAAAAGTAGCTTTTCCATTCTGAAATTTAAACCTTTATAATTAAAACCCGATATTCATTTAATGATGCAAATGGAGTATTTATTACTCATTTGTTATTATTTATCTTCTGCCACTTTTGAAGTCTAATTGCTCCAGCAGAGGGATATCAATCCAGTCTCAATGCTGAGGTCCGTCTCCCTGTCCCTTCTCTGGAAAATGGGACATTTCCATCATCCCGGTTATGTCACCCTCCTTGGGGAAAAGATTGAATCCCGAGTGGTAGGACTGGGACATGTGCTTGCATGCATCTTCATGTCTTCCTCTAAAAGCCTGTCATTCCCTCCCCACCTCCAGCCTCAAGATGTAAAAAGAATGTTGTCTTCTTATCTCAAGGGTAGACTATAGATTTCAGAAGCTATCAGTAGCTCATATTTGCCAGCAAGAGGTTAGTGTAGATCCAAATAGCACCGAGGCTGCAAATCAGAACAAATGCTGGCTGGGTAGAGCCAAAGTTTTAAAGGGATGGAAAAATAGGTCGGATGCTGCTATAAATCCTGAGTGAATCCGTTCACCGAAGTGGAGCTGTCAGTGTCACATGTGGGTGGCTTTGGATTGAAACCCTGCCCCCAGGGCTCTGGATAGGTAGAAGAGGAGAAGCTGCTCCAAAGTGAGACAACCCTGGTGGCTGAGGCTGTGCTCCTAAGATGTTCCAGCACTGAAGGCATATGGGAGAAGGGTCAAGATTTTCCGAGGTGACTCCTGTTCAGCTGCCAACCTTTAGGCAGCAGGGAAGGGATCACAGTTCTCCCTACGTTGCATTTCTTGGACATCAAGTCTGCCCACACAGCCTGGTTGCCTGTGTATGTTTAGGCATAGTTTTACAGTCCTTCAAACATCCAAGAGGCCCAAGTTCAGGCAACCTCCACTAATTAATGGGGACTAATTATTTTCTCCATCTTTTCTCTCCAGAAGTGGTCCAATCCTGGTGGCAAAGTCACCCCTTCATATACCAAGAAGGGCGCGAATGAGCTCGCATAGGACTTTCTTGTGTGTTTCAGAGCTCAATGATAAATAACATCATTATCGTAAAGTTATTAATCATTGTGCTGAGCTAATGTCACCCATTTCTCTTAGAATGGCTTTTGCCTCTGCAAAATGCATAGCACGCCAATAAAACAAGAGAGCGCTGTAATAACCAGCATATAATTAATAATTATCAATAATGAATGCATAATCAACATAGAACTTCTCAGGATGTGTTTAAGAAATGGTTGGTCCCCTTGTGCACATCCTTGGGCCTCAATATTATTGCAGGCTATTTTTGCTCAACCAGTATTGCGGGCGTACCAGAAATTCAACAAGGAAGGAGCTTTGCTTTAAAGCTAAGAGGAGTCACTAGGAGTTCCCTAAACATTTTAAAATCTGGAAACATTTAAGTCAAACATTAAAAGAAAGGCTTTAGCAGTAGAGAGAGTACTGTGAGCAAACAATGAACTGCAGTAATACAAGCATCACCAACAGTAATAAATAAGAATAAACAAAATCCTTCCTGAATTAGCACAGAGGGAGAACTCGTTTGTCCTTGGGCTGGATGATATGAGGGAACTTTTCTAATGATATTATTATTACAATGCACCAGAGCAGCACACTGAGCCCCTCATCAAGATAAGGTCCGTTATTGTGGCAGCTTTCTAGGATGGGATGTACGAGTATTACAAGAGAAGACCAACTTAAAGAGATTACAGTCAGAAGAGACAAGGATTTAGAGGAGGGGCTGTCATCTCAGCACGGGGAAGCTCAAGGTTACAGAGGTACCTAGTACCTGATCTGGGAAAGCAGAGAACATCACTGTAAGCACCAACCACAACCTCCTCCTGGGGGCGGGCACCAGCCCTGGGGTGACCCCTGGCACCATCCCAACGTGGCACCGGAGTCACCAGACTCTGCTCCAGGCTTGGTGAAATGCTGGTTATAATCTTTGCCCTGGGAAACTGTCCTCCTCCCATGTTGTTTCTGGAAGGTGGTGATTGGAAATGGGATGAAACGGCAAAATAAGGCAATTGCACAGGTCTGTTAGTGCTGGCCCACTTTTGAGCTCAAATCAGGTCCTCTGGGTTAGTTGCTGCAGCAGATGCCCAGATATGTAGACTGGGAATTATTATGCCCGGCTTTAGTCCTTTTAGGACTGCATTAAGTCTGAGAGTTTTCTCCAGAAGTACCTCTGGAAAGTGGCAATTCACCCTGGAGACATTCTGCAGAAGTACTTGAGGACTAGACACCAGATTTTGAATATTGCATTTAGGTCTGTTGAATCCCTGCCTTAAAATCCTTCCCTGTATGATTTTAGAGTAGTCACAGCTCTGGACCTCAGTTTGTCTCACCAAGACTGATAGTTCTAATTTTTGAAAGAGAGAAGAATAATTCCTGAATATTAACTACTGTGAAGCAAGGACTTTGATAAAGACGATTACAGAAATAAACCACCAGTTGATAACCAAAAGCAAAAAAAAAAAAAAAAGAGAGAAATGATTATTCCCCCTGCATTATCTCTGTGCTCTGCACCAGTACATTTTAAGGCAATCTCAGCTGAAAAGATAAAGACATAGCCATCCTTATAAACAAGGATATTTCATTCAATAGATAGAAAGCTCTAAAGGGTTGCAGCTTTGCTGAAGCACTGAGACACTGAGAATTGAAAGAGATGGGGAGAATTAATTAGACTTCTGATATTATCCTGGCAAATAAAAGTAATAAGCAAAGCTCTGAAAAGGAAGGACCTGATTCATATTCAGACATTTACAGAATAAACAGCTGCTGATTCTCCTATCTAGCCCAGTCCTTATCCTTTGAAGCTGCAATAAGTGACCTCTTAATCCCAGGCAAAAGACTGCATGAGCATCTGGAATTGAAAAAGAAAGCATATTTCCTTCACTATTCCAATTTCCACTCAATTTCAGTATAAAGTTGTTTATGCCTCCTTTTTTTTTTTTTTTTTTTTTACTGGCTCGCCCCCGCNAGCGGGCAGCGGCCGGGTAAATCCTCGCACACTCCCCCTGCCCGAGCAGCGACATGGGGCAGCCGCCCCCCTCCTTTCCCCCACTCTTTCCCCCCCCCCCCCCCCCCCCCCAAATAAAGACATGGCTGACCTCCCTACATTGAGCAGAAGTGCCTCAGTACCGTTATATCTCTGTTGTACTGGCCATGCTCTTAAAGCTCTTAGAGCAACAATTTCTTGGCGTGATGGACAGACTCAGCAATAACCTGATCCTGCAATGCACTGAATAAACACTTTAGCATTTAGTACATGGACACTAATGTGCAGGGAAGTAATTGCTTAGAGGTTCCCAGCTTCAATATAATAATGCAGGGATTGCATTTATAGGGCATAGGAAAAAAAAATTGTTATTGGCCGAACTTCCTCTCTCCCATTTTGATTAGTGCGGTAGGAGAGAGATGAAGGTAAACAGGAGGTGATCCTGTGTTCCCAGCGCCTTCAGGCTCCCGTGGTTGTATTCGGATGTGGCAATGCTTAAGGAGTGGAACAATTCCACTGACTTCAGCCCATTTATTCTGATTTTACACCAGTGTTCCTGAGAGAAGTGCCTGACCATTAATATCCTCCTTCACCAGAGCAATGCTGAAACAAGTGAAAGATTAAACAGCCTATGCTAGCTGGGGAAAAAAAGAAAAAAAAAAAAGAAGAAGAAAAAAAAAAGTCTCTTCTACAGTAAATACATAAACATGCAGCAGCAATAATTCCCCGGGTGAGCTGAGCTTAAAAAAAGCTCAGTGGACTTAGCAGAAGTAGAATGAACTGTGTAGAAGCACCAAAGTTTTGCATTTCCACTTATGCGAATAATTACTCTAGCCCTCATCAACATTTCTCTGCTTAAATAGCATTTATAAATTAAAGAAGCCCAAACTTTAAATGGAAACTAATTTAGGTATTTTGTTTATTATTAAAAACTTTTTCCCTGGAGATTTTGGTCTCATAAATTATTATGAACCAGTTTTGCTACTTAATCTTTTTCTTTTTTCCCTTTTTCGCCTTTCGCCGAAGCACTGTGGTTCTCAGTCCAACTCTTTCATGGCACACAGACTGTGGTTACCTCTAGAATCCAGACATGCTGTTTGAAAACACTTCCTTTTTTAAGTACCTCACTTGAGAGCTCCCCCCCCAAAAAAATTAAAAAAAAAAAAAGGAGATGACCAAAATAAAATAAAAAGAACAGCTTTCCCAATGTATTATTAATACCAATAAATGGGAGCTGGCAGATTTAAAAGCCAAGATGTAATGCATTTTCCTGGAGCAGTGAGTCTTTAAACAAGTTCCAGTTATTGAGATTGTCTAGTGAAAACTGGTAAAATGAAATATCTTTTCAGATAGGATAATAAAGACAGTCTATATTAACATACCCTTCCCAGGGAAGGCAAGCACAGAAGAAACATTAGCTGCTTTTCTTTGGTTGTGGGAAGGTTGTGGGAAGGCTGGCAAGTGACCTGCAGAACTTAATTTTCAACTCCCTATTGCAGCCTGGAAACATCTTGATGAAAACAGGTGGCCGGGGAGAGCCATGGCTCTGCTGGGCTGGAAGCTCTCTCTGGGGACCCATTTCCTCAACCGTGTGCGCTGCCTCTGGCTGGAATGTTTCCTCTCTGTCTGGAGAGCTGGCACGGAGCTTTGCATCACCTCGATGACTTCCCACTGACACCTTTGTGGTGGCTTCAGTCTGTCAGCGTCTGTCACCCACTGCACAGAAAGGGATGAGGGGAGAGCCTCCTAGGAAGAGAGGGAAGGGGCTACCAAGGGGATAGCCAAGCCAAAGGATGCGGAGCAAAAGCCCAGCTTGGCAAGGTGTCTCTCCAGGGAAACTGAGGCACGAGGAGCATGGTACTGGGAATTCCCAAAGACTTTGAATTAAGGTCTTGTTAAGCCTTTGCTGGACTGCAGAGACATCAGAAGGACTAATGCAATGAATTGTTAGAGGAAGCTATGCCAAACCTGCGCGGAGGCATGGCTTAGGGGTGAAGAAGGATGGCGTGGAGCAAGGGGAGAAGATGCCAGTGACAGGATGGGAAGGGGTCTGCTGCTGTCACTCAGAGCAGTGTAGCTTGATTTTCACTTAACATCTCTGCTTGCATGCAAGCTTTCTAATTGCCACGTGCCCCTGCTATCTTGGCAATTCCTTGCTCTCAGATTTGTTAGTTCAAACATCACTTATGACACCTTGTCTCGAAGATCATCTTTTATTTGAACTTCTGTAAATCCCCCCAGTATCTTCACAATTCTCTCTCAAGACTGATGTAGAGGCATTGGCGAGTTACTCTTTTAGTGCACTCCAGACTCTTTGTAACTGCTCCCCCTTGCTTGCTGAGGGAAGCTCTTAATGCAGTAAGTTAATCTCCTGGATATAATGTATATATATACTTTACATATGCAGCATTTTTCTACACATTGCCAGGCAGCCTTTCCTGTTTTCATCAGATCTTTCCTGCTGCAATCCCTAATCCTGCTGGCGTCGCCAGGGGATCTAATGCAGGAGGAGGTGACAAATCTCTTCTAGCTGAGGTGTCCTCCTGATGATGACTCTTGCTCTCCTATGGCTGTGTGGGAACCTCGGCTCACCAGGTAAACCTAGACACCAAAGTTAAGCAGCTGAAGTTTGGCAAGATGTACCCCACCCGATACTGCGGTGAAGTCAGATGAACTTGTGAAAACTTCACCTGTGACTGTACTTTTGACTTTAAGGACTTTCTTGTTGTTGTTGTTAATGGTTCCCCAATTAATAAACTTAATATTATTGTTGTTTCTAGCCTCCTTTAAGAAACTACCCTTCTGCTGCTATTTTTCTGGCCTAATTCTACCTCCACTGTGGATGGATGCGGTGCCACCGCACTCGGTGGTGCGTAAGGCTGAGGGTTGGCTGCAGTCTGTTTCTTCAGCTGCATCCCGGGTGCGGAGGTTGCTGTGAGCAGTCTCTTCGGCTTCCCAGGTTGCTCAGCTGCCTGCAAAGAGCACAACGGAAACAGCACATCTGTAACTGCTCAGTGAAAGAGCATTTTAAAGGTAAAGAAAGAGATTTAAGGAAGGGGGAAAAAAAATAAGCCGAGATAAGGCTGAGACAGTGTCAAAGAGATGGAATATACATCTCAGAGAAAATCTAGAAGCAGATCACTACCCAAGAAATACTAGCTGTAAGCAACAGTTTGCAGTGCAGAAGGAATATTTATCCACTGATGTTTTGATAGTCTTTCTAATTCTTTCTGTTTGCTTCCACTGAGGGGTAATATTATTCAGAGGCTAGAGGCAGAGGTTTGGAGGTTGTCATGGGATGCTGGTGTCTAATCCCAGTTCTGTCCTTGCCATGTGATGCTGTTGGACTCATTGACCCCACAAGCCATCAGGGACCACCAACCAGCTGGGGTTGCTGTGCTGAGTGCTGCACACTCCCAAAACAGGGAGCACGTGAGCCTACACATGGGGGTTAATTTGGACAACCAAAGACCAACTGGTTGCTGGGTCAGACCCAAGGTCCCTTTGCCTGTCTCCTCCCTCACCATGGGTACACTGAATGGGGTATTTCCAGAGTGCTCCCTCCCCTGCAGCCTTCCAGCTTCCACGACTTTGCTGCCCGGGGGCCTCTCTGACACAGAAAAGGTATTTTGTGTCTAAAAGCAAGAGGTAGGCTGTGAATTTAAATTCTGTGGCATCTTTTCTTTTGCAGTTGGCATGCCTTATTCCTGTTTGGTTTAGCTCACTTTCAAGAAGATTAAACTAAACTGGTACACAGCACTCTTATTATAGAATAAGTGCTCACAGAGAGAGCTATTCAGGAATAATTATTCTGATTTAAACATTTCTGAATAGTTCTATGCAAAGGCAAGTTCTGAACAGAGAAGCAGCAGGCTGATGTGGCATACAGATGGGGGAGTACAAGGAGCCGTAATATCATGTACCAATATTCGTGCTGGAGTCCCTCTTCTAAATGTTAACACATCCTGTCAGGAGCCGAAGCACACCAGGTGATCAATATGCCCAATAAAAACGCTATCACAGTGAATTCTGACCATTAAATATGCCCAGCTAACTCCTCCTGTGCAAGACACACAGCGTAGTTTACTCCCCCCAATAATTTAGCAAATAGGTCTGAATAACAAACGCAATCCAGAAGAATCACCATCTGCTTATGGACAATTTGCAAACAGAAACAAACAAAAGAAGAAAGTAGAAGCATCCTTTTAATAAACGATCTGCTATGAATTATTCACGCAGTTCTAATTAACAGTAGGATTCCTGATTTCTCCAGGCAGCCCAAGTGCGATGATACTCTATGATTCCTCAGCATTTTCCACCTAAGACCCTCCAAGCACCTTCCCGGCATTCAGGAGGTGATACCCTCCTTGGAAGGAGACAGTGTCTTCATCTGGTGGGGCCTGAAATGGAGACACATGTAATAACGTGGGGCTTTGCAACTTTCACTCATTTATGTCAATGTGCATGCCAGCTTCTGCCCTTTGCATTTGCAATCATTTTCAGTCCCCTTTTTGCACTGATGCAAAAGAACTCTGCAGGTGAGTGAATGTGGTGATTTAGAGGATGCTCAAGTGTCACAGGGATACAAGATTTGTCCTTTGTAGCTCATTCAGTAGTGATTTGCTTTATCTTTAACTGCAAAATGACCACTGTAATGCCTAATGTCCAAATTTTCAAAGGTATTTCAGTACTGAGAACACAGAATAGGTCCCTAAATTGCCATGGCAATATCAGTCTCTAGAACAGTTGGAAATGAATTAAAGGGAAAAATTCCAGTATTTATAGATACAAACCAAGTGCACCGACCTACGTCCTTTTTATCACCGCTTTGCTAAAAACATAGAAGTCTCAATTTGTGACAAATTGTCTCTTTTCACAAACCTTTCACTAAAGCAACAGTACCTTTTTAGCAACAGTATTCCCGGCAATGGAAGCTGTAAATTTGTGGTCTGGAATTATGCGGTGTAACGAGTTGTGAGTCAGTGTTACCCACTTACATGGTAGGGGGATGGCTCCTATGTTGTTATTTGAGCAGAAAGGTTTACGCAGAAGCAAAAAGCTAATGTGTAGAGAACACTGGGGTTAAAGTCAACCGTAATTCTAGCTGTACAGAAATTGTTAGGCTTCTTCATTACAGCCTCAACTACCAGAATACTGTGATAATACGGATACATCTTCCTTGTTGGCCAGAATGTACTGTCTCTGAATTTTGTTTAACAATTTCATATGGCATTTTCCTACTCACTTCTCCTCCTTCACAGTTCAGGAATAGTAATAGCTCTTACACCTGAAGAACAGAAGTTGTTTTTCATTAAACTATCAGAGTTTAGAAAAACGAGCATGTGGCATCTTGGATGCCTCACAGGTGATGTCCTCAGCCATCTTCAGAGTCAAGTTTGCTGCCTCCCCTGCATCAGACTCCTGGCACCCCAGCACTTCTATGTTGCCTCCTCATTTCCTCATCAAACACGCCTCTGACTTCCCTAAACAAACCCTGAGGTTTTGTTGAGGAAATAAAAATCAAAGCCTGGCCACACTTCAGGAAATATTTGCAGCTGGTAAAAATGAAGGCACAAGCTTGGTTTTGTAGCTCAAGGAGAGAGAGAGAGAGTCAGAAAACATTATAACCTGGGTGCATACCGAGCCAGGTATCTCAGGGAGCAACTTGGTGTCTAGCTGGGAGTGTTACAGTCTTATAATACAAGGCTGGCTGACAGGGAAGTAGAGATGATAAGTTCTGCAAGATAGGATGGAGCCCAAGGTTAGGATTTGGAACTAACAAAGACCTATGCCAGTAATACTTTATTTAGAAACAATATTTTTCACCTCTTGGCAAATCTGTGACCTTATCCCTGCTTGGGACCTTGAGCAGAGTTGTGAGGCGAGCTAAATGAATGGTACTGATTAAATAACAAAAGCCTCCCCAGAAGAGACAGCATTTATAAACCAAAACAATTCAGGCATAAGCCTGTTCCCGTGGGGTGGGCTACTGCGGCAGCCGACACCAGGAGATTGCATTCCAGCCTTACCTGGAAATTTTAACCATACAATATAATTGTAACTATACTTCTTCCCTCCAGACTTACAAAAAGAAAGACAGAAAAATGTAGCTGTCAAGGATAGTAACTATTTCATATTGTTGTCATCTTCACAGGTACTTGGTACAGTGTATGGAATAAGGGCAAGGGACTGGCTGCTGCCACTTTTGCATCTGGCTGAGATTTAGGGCAGGTGAATGTGGAGAGCATCCAATTCTTCGTCTGTAGCACTGGAGTAAAGCACGCAGGGATCACCACAAGGGAGAGAGAGAGAGAGAATTCAACACCTTGATCAGTTTTGGTCCAACTATACAAAAAAAGATGAGGATAGGCTGGAGAGGGTCCAGAGAAGGGCCACAAAGATGTTCCAAGGACCAGGAAGCCTTTCCTATGAGGAAAGGCTGAGAAAACTGGGATTTTTCAGCCTTGAGAAAAAAGGCTTAGGGGAGACCTTATCACCATGCTCCGGTATTTAAAGGGTGGCTATGAAGGAGATGGAGTCTCCCTTTTTACAAGGAATCACATAGAAAAATCAAGGGACAAGAAGTTCAAGTTCAAGTTACTCCCAGGGAATGTCCGATTTCCATAAGAGGATTTTTTTTTTTCACAATAAGGATAATCAGCCATTGGAAAAATCTTCCCTGGGAGGTGGTGGATTCCCTGTGGCTGGACACTTTTAAGATTGAGCTGGACAGGGTGCTGGGTCATCTTGTCTGGACTGTACTTTTACCAAGAAGGTTGGACCAAATAATCTTTGTTGTCCCTTCTAAGTTCTATTCATTACTTTTAGCACCCATCGGCATTTCTAGCTAGGCGAGCCTTTACAGTCTGGCCCACAAGACTCTGTTCAATGTGCACATGAAGACGCCTTTCTACACCACTGGAGTCACTCCCACTACCTTCCCATTTTGTTGGGACCTTCCAATGCCCTGATGCTAGGAGAAACTGCTCTCTCTGCTACCATACTGCCTCACCTACCTCTGCAGGATGTTCCAGCAGACAGAAGGTGGGGCTGTGAAGTGCCACGTCCCACCTCATCCTCAGATGACTGAGATGAGTGGCCTGGCCAGAATGGTGCTTCATGAGGGAGGGCTTCTCCGAGGCAGCCTTCCTCTAATTCCTGCACTTAGATCCAAACGTGACCTGATGTCCCCCCTGCTCAAAGGGATGCAGTGGCCTGGTCCCAGTGTTTCCACATCCTCGTGCCTGTCGCCATGATCTGACCTGCAAGTGAAGTAGAAGGCTTCCCCTTCGCAGCTTCTTTGCTCTGTGTACTGCGGTGGGTCCCGATGGCATTCAGGTTGCCTGGCTGAGTCCTGTATGAGTCTCTCCTCCTTGCTGAATTGCCGTGGTAAATCAGGATTAAACTACAGTCTCTGCTGCACCATAAAACCTTTAGCTCTTTAGCATCAGTGAGAGGCAGTAACCGCTCTCAGCCTCATCAGGAATGGTCTCCTTTTACAAATGTTCGCTGACCGTAACTGTCCCCATCATCTCTATTCCCTACCCCCCTCACTCACTGCATCTAGCCAGCATTGCACTCTGAGGACAAGTGATGCTAGAAGGAAGTGTTGTGGTTTTTTTTTTTTTTTTTAAAAAAAGCAAATAGACAACAGTCCATAAATCTCATTCTCCTGACTGATCATTGCATCCCTCCATCTCCCCCTGGCATTGTCGGAAAGTGGCTCTTGGAACAACCTCTTAAAAATGTATCGGCAAGAAGAAGGGAAATTGTTCTCAGTGACAACAATACTGTACACATATTTGTATATTTATTCTGAAGATCAAATTGATAACAACAGGTCCCTTCATGCCTGCTGATTTATCTGCTGAACAGGTATCTATGCCGTATGCACCACATGGCTATAACTGTCATGGCTGATAGAGGGATAAGATGAATAACCTCTACAGATTTCAGGTACAAGTAGGAAAATGTAATCATAACTCACTTTAGAACCAAGTGATACATATTTATACTTTGCCTATCACAGGCTAGCAAGCCTTTCCCTTTTATTTTGCATTCATGGACCTGTGATGCACATCAATCTTTTTTTCAGTTTGTTAATATTGTTGTCACTCAACTGAAATCTATCGTCACATGACTTATGATTGGGAGGCAGTTTCATCTGAGGAACATTCTCTTAATTTACCACATTCAGATTTCCTCTCCTGGCTCGACTCTGCATCACAAAGACTGATACTTTGTTTGGTTCAAACCTATTCCGCTTTTTTCCTCCCAAACTAAAAGCAGTAAATGTCATAACTCTTTATAAACTGAACAAGAACAGAAGTCAAAGTAGTGAAATAAAATGGATATAAACTCTTAATCAGCCCCATGTGATTTAATGGATGGGCTCAAATGCCTGTGGCTAATTTCTCTTGGGAGGCAAGGCCTTGAAGGACCCTCTTTGGATGAAGATTGTCTTCCCCATGGCGAAAAGAGTAGAAATGACTAAGTGCAGCAACCCTGTGTAAAGGCAGTCAAGAAAAAAAATGAAACACAGCTTTTCTTACTTTGGGTAATTTTTTAGGGCTTTAAAGACACTTTAGTCTCACCCCACTTTTGCTGGATTTTATGCCTTGAACGAAAATGGAGCAGGGCTGCTTTCTGGTGGGCTCTTCATGACTATGGAGCTCCATCGCAATGGCTGAGCTGGCTGGTTTGGGCTCTCTGAACCTACATATATTTGGGGATGAGGGTTGCTCCAGCTCTCCTGGGCAGGGTAAGGTCAATTCTCCTGCGCCAGCCACAGCTCCTGCAGCTTGTACCAAAGGAAGGGCAGATCTAGCTGTGGCAGAAAAGTCTCTGCTGTCAAACTTCACCGCGGGAAGAATTTAACTTTTCTTTCTTTCAATCTTTTTTTAGTGATCATAAATATTTATGAAGAGCCTGTCAGTCATTTTTAGGGTTTCTGACTGAGTGTGTCACAAGAGAAGGGTTTTCATGAGGATTTATAGTAAATTGCTGTAAATTGTATTCCTGTCAGAGAGCAGAGAGGAGTTACACAATGTCAGGGGAAAGCAAGCAATCTCCACAGTATGGCAATGACACTATAGGGTGAATCTGTCCCTGCTCCTTCTCAAGACTGTGCATTTCTCAAGTGTCACTTCAGTCCTCAAACATTAGTGAGGCGGAATCGGGAGAAAATCTCACTTTTGGGCAAAAATCACAGCAAACCATCCTGATCTAGCCGGTCAATTGCTTTACATGATTTCTCCACGGCAAGTTGTTACCTCTACAAAAAACTACAAGGCATGCTGATGCCAAATATTATATCCAACTCCAAGAATCCTTTAACTGCGTCCCAACAGAAAAACTTCAGGAGGATTTGGGGACTTTAAGGTGTGTAAAAGTGGGCCGGAGACATCAGTGCAATAAAAAGTATTAAACAGACATTTTTTCTGCAATAAAGCAAATCAAGACAAAGCCAGAGCAAGTTATAGCAGTAAATTATTGTAATTATCTGTTGTAAAGTGAGCAGGAGACAGAGGCTGCCTTAACCCAGCACTTCACCAAACCATGCTGCAACTGTGCTTGTCACACAGAAATCCTTTGTCCTCAAAAAATTAAGATTTAAACGTTAAGTTCTGCAAAGCTACACCCAGTACTGTCCTTGCACCAAATTCCTTCTCCCATCACATTGCCACTTCAGAAAACAAAAGCAAGATAATGACTTAATTTGCCCTGGGTATTGAAACCCTTTCTCCTAAGCTACATCCCAGTTCTACTAAAGGATAAACTCCTCTGTCTCCCTGTCTCTCAGTGCCTCACTCCTAGCAACTTTAAAACAAATGAAAAAGTAAAATGCAACATTTCTTAAATTTGCCACAATTTCATTTTGCTGCTCATCATCAGGACTACAAAAGATTAACGGGAAAAACTGATGGTACCCCAACAGTCAAGCAAATCCTCCATGGATCACAGTACATTATAACCTGAAAGAGTTTGATTGCATTACCTTCCCAGCTCCAGAGCTGTCTTATTACTCCTGGGCTGATTCCATCACTTTATATTTTACTCATTAAAGTGGGGGAAGAATGTCAAGATCCCATTTTGCCCAACAAGAAAAAAGTGTGAAAATGGGAAGTGTTTTTGTATTAATTGTATCAAGGATGACAGTGTGAACAGCTTTGAGCCCCATAAATCTAAAGAGGCTCTTGTCAGATAAAGTATCAATGCGCTTTATCAAACTTTGTCCATAGATTTATAGAGTGCTCAGGCCACAGATCTGTAGTTCCTCAATGTAATCACTTCAGCATTTTCCAGCTATGCTACCAACCTCTATGTGAAATAATGGAATTTATTGACAGAGAAGCAGGCACTGCAATTTTGCTGTTGTTTAGAAAAATTGCCCATCAGTGAGATGTCAATGTAGAGAAAGACAAAAGATATTACAGTAAGATGACTATCTCCTGACTCCTGCTGAATTGGTAGACGAGCCATTATCTTCCATGGAGGGAAAGGGGTGGCCACTCTTCCAGAAAACTGATCTGGATTTTACTTACCAACTGCAGTGCTCCAAGACAAAATAAAAACCAAAAAAATCAAGCCCCCAAACCTGGACTTGTTCCAGTCTGCTGAATTACTTCAGTCACAGGTTGCAAGCCAGAAGTCTGGATTTTTGTTAGTGTTGTTTTGGTTAAGCTATCGCAATATTTAGCTTACTGATAATACAGGTCTTTGCACAATTCCTGTTTACACTTGTCCTGGTTCCAGGAAGAACAGGGTTAATACTCCTAGCAGGGCACAGGTATCCCATGTGAGCCATGCCCAGGGGGTAGTGGAGAGCTGGCCAGGAAGGGGGAGGGGAACGGGAGCTGGCCGGGAAGGGGAGGGGAACAGGAAGTTGGGGAAGGTGCGTGCCTTCGTGGTGGTCGGAGGCGGTCCTGAGTGCAGTTGGTGAGCGGTCGGCATTGTAATCGTGTTTTCATACTTCTTTACCCGCGTTATTTATTACTGTTTTGTTGTTCTGTTAAACTGCCTTTATCTCAACCCACGAGTTTTGCCTTTTTCTTCTGATTTTGCCCTCCTGACCGTGGACGGGCTTTAGAGCGAGTGGCTGCCACGTGGTTCTTTGTTGCCGTCTAAGGCTAAACCACGACAACACTTCACTTTCTATTAAAATTTTATTAGGTAAATGTATATTATTCTTCCTCTCAACATTAAGGGATGCAGAGCATGTGAGCTTGGGAAAGACTTTTGAAATTAGGTTGAATATAATATCTTTTCCCCCACTGTTCTAAGTCCCCTGACTTCTTGTTTAGTTTCAGGCAAGAAACAGAGAAACCTTGCCAGGAATCATCAACAAAACAAGGTTTACATTCACTGGAGAGAGTGGGAATGCATGTTCATGTGGGCATCAATTTATAATGCACTGTGTGGCTTGAAGTGGCCTTTTCAGAGGTGGCTGCACGAGCTGGTGCACAGTCTGACGCTTTTTGAGCAGGACTTCCGGGTCTTACTGTGATAAAATGGACTGCAGTGTGGGGCTGCCATTGTTCCTCCGATTGGCTTCAGATCACCTTGATTCCAACAATTAGTATGACTTCCCTCTGTATTGACTGTCCTCTGAGAGTGCTCAAACTATCTTTCCTTAAAAAAAGAAATTTCTGTTTACCACCTGCCAACACCTGAAAATATTTTATAATTGAACGATGGGTAGAGCCTAAGCCAGATGATGAGCCCCACCCCCCGGAACACACCTATGTTTCTCTTGAAAAGTCCTAATCATGTCATCAGCAGATAATGATGCAACTTGTCTCCCACTGGGTTCTATTAATCCTGCTTCCCCCAGCATACTTTGATGCCTATTACTGCTCCAACTGCTATTGCAAGGTGCTTGATGAGACCCAAGGACTACAGGCTCTGCTGCTCTGTCTTGATATATACCTTGGGACTCGAGACAAGAATCCTGCTCCTCTATTTCCAAAAACCACAGAGCTGATGCACACAAACTGAAAGGCACACCTGGTAAGCAGACTCCTGTCCCTCACTCTCCCTTGGCATTGACTGCAAGACTGTATCACTCTCTCATTAAATGCCACTTCATTCCGGTACCAAAGCACTTGGTGGGAGCCACAGGGATGGGAATGAGTTCTTTCTTCTGTGCTACAGTAGCTCAGGCCACAAATGAAATCAGGGATCATGTCGCTCTAGGCAAGATACACAGAAATACTGCCTGGCCCCAAGCATGTACTGTTCAAGAAAATGAAGGAAAGGTGGAAGGGGAAGCAGAAATCCTGAAGGATGAAGTGACTTGCCTCAGGCTGCGGAGAAGGTCAGTGGCAGAGGAAGAGCCCAAGGAGCTTTCTAAATGCTATTCCTGCTAGTAGGGACCTTGACCTAAGAGATAATTAAGAATGAAGTATAAGCATCCTCAAGCCTCTGTCTCTGGTCTGGGACAAATTCCTTACTTTGATGTGACATTTTAAATTACCCCAAACTCCTGGCCTTCTCACTGTGCTTTGGTAACCCTTAGGGAACAAAGGGGGAGACATGATAAAGGGCAGCTCAAGCAATGGAGACAGGCTGAGAAATAAAATACTAGAGCAAAGCATCGTAGTTTTCTACCATCAGCAAAACCCTGAATTCCAGCCCAGCCACACGCCAGACGTTCAGTCACAGATGATAAAAAGTGATGAGGACCATTGCATAAAATGCTGTCATGTAGTGGGACAGGTACATAACACAGAGGGGACTAATTTCAGGCAGAAAGCTCCTGTTGGATTAGAGCAACTGGCTTGTAACATACCCCTGCTACATGAACATTTTCCACTCGTGAGGCCATTTGGATGTACCCCTTTCAGATCTTGTCCTGGCACTGTAGGATGTTGTGCTTAAAGAGACATCGTGCAACCAGGGATGGGAGGACTGCTCAACATCTCACAAGAAAGGCCTGTTCTCACAAGATTTCCAGTCAAACTGAATAAACCCTAGGTTCAGAGAACCTGCACACAATCAAACTCCTGCTATGTAAGTGTGCTGTGTCCTGCCTGAAGCTGATTCAGAGGGAGCGTCCTCTTGTAACCCTTCTGTGCTGGGCTGCCATGGCCTAGTTCTGCACTTCGGAGGTGGACAGACTTTCACCAGCAGTTAAATTACAGTAATTAAAAACAGCCATAGACCTTCTCAGGAGGTGTTTTATCTGATTGCACAAGCACTCTTTGTCTCTATACCCCTGCATGGCATTTGTGATGTCCCATAGACAACCCTTCCAGTGAATCAGTGGCAGCATTGGGCTATGGAGGCAGTAACACCTTAAATACACTCAGCAAGTGCCTTGTGATAGTCTGGCTGCACCACAATTTCTATAGTGCTCTTTTAAAGCCATGCTTTTGTCTCTGCTTACTATTAGTCACCTTCTCCTCCTGCCTTGGTGCCACCTGTAAACCCACACCTCCTTCCTGTCCAAGGAGAGAAGACACATTGCTGAGTCCCCATGGGCTCTCCACACAGCCCTGCAGGCACTACAATGGCCCGAGGCAGCCACCAGGACAGGACTCCTGAGTGAAAGCGTGTTCAACAGCTCAGAAGTCATTTGGAGACACTACCTGAGCTTTCTCCTCTCCTGTTATTCCAGCTCCTTGTGCCTGATCCAGCAGCGAGTGTGCTCTGCTTAGGCTTGGAAAACAATCGGCAGCAAATGGCTGCAAGAGCAGTTGATTTACACTGTCACTTGCTCTTCCTGCTCCACCAAATACTGACTTGACTACTGTGGAAAGACACAAGCAAAGCCCTGGCTGTTAGTTCCTACAAGGAAATCCACCCACCCATTCTGGATTTATTCTGGTCAAAACACCTTTGCTTTATTTCACCTCCACCTAGTCATAGTGAAACAAAGACTTGTTTCAGCTCCTACCAGGACCTAACAATCTCTTACGAACTTACTGAGTAACAATGTGTAAGTTAAGTTTAATTTTGCCTCTTCTTCCCAGTCCATGAAAATGGTGCTGGAGATGCTGGCATGTGTGGTGCCATAATGTGGTCTGCAAATGAAATACAGTCATGATGGTGCTTAGCAAATGAAAGAAGAGAGGACACGTGCTGGGAAGAAGCACAGAGAGAAATATCATAGAACAAATTACCAAAGGTCTGATGTGGCAGGAGTTCGTTACCAGATAGGAGATTGCAATATGGCTCGAGACAGTGGTGCACTGATGTGCTCTCTCTTGGTTCCTGGGGTCTGTATTATCCGTGTCAAAGAAACCCTGCCTTCCCCCATGGGCAGTTGCAGTGAGAAAACCACGTCCCAAGAAGAAGTGGAGCTAATTCTTTCTGAGACATTGCTAGCCCAGGACAGCACAAACACACAAAAGTGGGCAAGTATTGAAGGAGAAAATCTGCTGCCTATCTTTCCTTGATTAAAGTTCCTTAAATAAAGAATGGCCAACACATGCCCTTTCAGTAGCCCAAAATTCACTAAATAAATTAATGGAAGGAGATTGTGCAATAGGAATTAATTTCTTGATTTATCTACCTTGTATAACTGCTTCTCACGCTTAATGGGTTTAAAATGCAGTATCCAAAATACATATTGCGAAGAGATATGAGCAATATGAGCAGTGCTTCCAGGCACACGCACAAATGCTCTCAAACATGCAGTAGCTCCCTTCTGCTTTGTCATGACCCTGAATTAGTCCTTACATTAACTCTGCTCTTCTTTATAACGAGTCTAGGCTCTTAGAAGATTTGCACCTAGCTGACTGGGGCTTATTATGTGCTTCCTAACCCTTCTCCATGTCTGAAATTACTGTCTGGGTCCATCCATCACTGTGCCCAGAGAATTGCAAATATCCAGAACGCCTGTGGCTTGGCTCTGTTTCAGCATAAATTGGGGTTAGACATGATCCAAACAGAACAAGATTGGTGCAGAGGTGGCGGGTTGTGATGGAACAGAGAGGTTTGCTTTGGAAGACAGTTGATGCTGGACTGCTATCCAAAAGCTAAGGTCTCTTTCAACTTAATTTGTAGTTTTGTAACAGTAGAGATGAGTTGTTAATTCATCCTTGACAGCTTTATTCAACAATCAATGTATAGTCCTTGGAAATAAAATAACGAAGATCAGTGCTGTCTCCTATTTATTTTTAAGGGTATGAAAGGACATTAGCCATCACTTAATAGAGAAGCAGAGTGATTTCTATAATCAGAGACAAGGGTAGAAACAACTTGATCCCCTAACAGTAGGAAACCCCAGAGCTCGACAGGGATAACATCTCTTGTCTAATAAAGAAAACTGGCAGTTCTGCAGGACAGCTGTGATAGACATCTGTTCCTCAGGGCTCAGTACTGGGGCCTTTCCTGTTCCTTAGGGGNTCCCCCTGTACTCAGCACTGGTTAGGCCACACCTTGAGTATTGTGTCCAGTTCTGGGCACCTCAGCACAAGAGAGATATCGAGGTGCTGGAGCGAGTACAGAGGAGGGCAACAAAGCTGGTGAGAGGCCTGGAGAATAAGGCTTATGAGGATCGATTGAAGGAGTTGGGGTTGTTTAGTTTGAGGAAGAGGAAGCTGAGGGGAGACCTCATCACTCTCAACAACTGCTTGAAAGGGCACTGTAGAGAGATTGGTGCTGGTCTCTTCTCACGGGCAATGAGCGACAGGACAAGAGGGAATGGCTGCAAGCTGCAGCAGGGTAGGTTTAGGCTAGATATTAGGAAAAAATTTTTCACAGAGAGAGTGGTCAGTCATTGGAATCAGCTGCCCAGGGTGTTTAAGAGTAGATTAGATGTGGTGTTGAGGGATCTGGTGTAGGGGAGAACTTGTAGAGTAGGGCTGATGGTTGGACTTAATGATCCCAGGGGTCTCTTCCAACCTAAATGATTCTATGATTCTATGACATCTCTGAGCTGAACTTCGCTGGGAAGAAGCTGCCCAATACAGTACAGTGATGATCAAAATGTAGTATTAACACATTGGCCAGTGAAAATGCCTGGGCCCTCTCTCATGGTGGGGCCAGATCAATATGGCACTGGCAGACTGATAAGCAAACTGGTGTCGATGAAAGGAAAATGGAGCAGAGTAGAACGCTGTGAGCGCTCCACGTGTACGAGCTGATGTCTGGTGTGAAATAATCATCTCTGAGCCCAACACAGCTCCTTTAATGCTCCTTGACTCTAAGTCAAGTGAATATGAGATCGTCTTCTGACAAAATAATTTCCCTCTCCTGTGTTATGTGGTTCTGGGAGAGATTTTGTCTTATCACCAATTAACCATCCAAATCTGGAAAATAAAAATGTAGTGAAATTTTCTTTCAGTCTGTGAGGCTCTATTCTGCTGCTGCATACGTATCTTTGATATTTTCAAGAGAAATAGCAGGCTCATATTATTTGTTTTAATGTCCATGACATTATGGCATTGCAGATGAAACTTCTATATATACCAGTGAAAAGGTTCAGGAGAAAAGAGAGTTTGTGAAGTGGAGAAGGAAGGCTGGTAATCTCAACTGAAGAGGGGGAACAGAGGTTAAATTCAAAAGGGCAAGTTGTAAATTAACTAATATTAAGAAAGGGACGTTCATTAGTGAAAGTTAGACTTACCCTTTCATACTAAGTTGCAAGCTGTTCTTAGTATTGTGCTATCTTACACAGTACACGTCAAGTAGACTTGACTTCCTGATCAATAGAGGCACATGGATTAAAGTGGAGCTATTTCCATTAAAAATTAAAAAAAAAAAAAAAAAAAAAAAAAAGAAAAAAAAAAAGAGAAAGAAAAAAGGACACAACTATCAGGGGGATTGGATGACTTGGGTCTGCTAATAGGATAGAATGTTGTTCGCATTTCAAGGTCTCTGGTCTGATTACAGACCAGGTCAATAGGGAGAATGAAAGCCATTGCCTTTAATAGCTGGTTAGTGATGGATGTGAAATGAATTGATGGTCTCAATCCAGTTCAGAGCAGACTTCACGAAAATACCTTAGCCTGTCTTGCATTTTTTAAATAGAAATTCAAAGATCTAAGGAGGGAATAAACTGAGATTAAAGTATCCAACTGGGGCATCTTTTGTCCTTTCCCACCTCAACTCTGCAGCTTCTCCCAGCTCTGCCAAATCACCTGGTTCCTCACAGTCTTAGTTCTCTTTATGTAAAACAGAGGTGACATTTAGTTGCCTTTTATTAAGGTGTAAAGCTAAACACCTTAACATGGAGAGACCCTTACATCCCAAGAGGATCCATGTTTCTCATGTCCCTCTGCCTTCCAGAGATCTCCCCTTTGCCTGGAGCTCCAATGGCAGAACCACATTCCTCGGTGCTGCTTCAGAAAGCCTCAGTCCTCAAGGCCATCAATCAGTCACCTCTCTCAAGCACTAAATTAATTTAAGGGAGGGAAAAGTAAAAAGTAGAGCAAAGAAAGAACTAGATTTCATCATATGGGAAGACTGTGAGTAGGAGTCTGCCTTTGAAGCGCCTACAAGAGAATCTAATCAAGACATTTACTATAAACAGAGAAAATCGATCACGGAGCATTTTTAACATTTAAAACATGTCTCTGTTTGGACAGCTGAGACAACCCATTACCGTGAATGACACTGCCAGATCAAGGGTCTACACAATCTGAGAGAGTTGTAAATCATCCGCAGACCTTTGGGCACGCAAACATTTACAGAATTGCTTTAAATTATTTGTAAATAATGGGCCAAAGTCATCCCTGGGCGCAGAGCAGCTCTCTGCCATTGACATCAGTGGAAACCGCCCTGCCTTACTTCATGGCTGAGCTGAGTAGGTAGATATGTGGGGCCAGGTACTGGGGTGGGGGGAGTTTGAAGACAACACTTGCTTGCACACCCACTCAGCAGAGCACAGAGTCTGAGCAGTTACCGTTGGACAAATATATATCTGAAAAAATATGAGTGTAAAAGCAAGTAGGGGCAATGAGCTGCTTTTGTGTGGTTTTACACCCTTGTGAGACACTTGTCCAAAGCTTTGGTGAGCCAAATGCAAAGACAACAGAGCAGAGAATAATTTACAGGCTGCTAAATGAGGGTGAGTGTGAGGGCATAGGGGAATTGGTTTACACTAACACGAGTGGCCTCTTCATTCACTGAATGCCAGCCAACAGTCATGCTGGAAGCAGCTGGTCCCTCTAATGCTCCCAAGTAGCTGTTTGATAGCTGTCGGGTTGATGTGGCTTAAATGACCACAGACATAAAAAAACCTGGTAGGTCTGTGATGCTGATAGCGAGAAGCTCTCACAGCACTTTCTCTGTGAAGTCAGTGTCATTACCTGAATTTCGCACATGTGGCATGGCAAGATGCTGCATCTTGAACAATATCATACAGGACACATGGGGAGCAAACTCAGGTCTCTTGGGCACTCTGCACCCTCCCTAGTGCTCTTCTGGAATAAAAACCTTAACTTGGGGCTGTGCCTCTTTCTGTAAACCACTAATGTGGCCTGCTGTATTTACCTTCTGACTGAAATCAATACAAAAGTACCTCTTTCTGCAGGTGAAAGGAATCTCAGGAGCTACCTACTATAGCTCAGCTCATGCAGAAAAAACACTCAATGGCAGGGGACTCTGACCAATGGTGGGCACACACCAGCACCTAGGACCTTGGTCTCAGATCTACAGGGAAAAGGGAAAAAAATAATAAATCATAATAATAAAAGGCTGCAGCTCGACAAGAGCAGAGGCAAAGTCTGTACTTTGTGAAGACGCAGCCTGTGTGACATCTAGACACACTCAGTGGGAGCCACTGGTGAGAGTTCACAGCCTGGCCCTGGCATCCTTGACTATATCTTGGTGTTTCAAATTAGAGCTTTTAATAAGCGTAATTTATAGTGTGAGCCACTATGGGATCAATGGGGTTACCAATACACTAAAGTGGTATTAGGGAAGGAGCCCTCCTGCTTGGCTCATTACTGCTGAGCAGTCGGTCTCTCCAGACTTGATGAGAGTCACGTAACCACTTAGTGGGCTGCTGTTACCTCTACCTCTCATGTCCAGGTCTGTTAATCTCAACAGGAGCTGTGCTAAGGAAGGAAAGCCCTATTAAGGAGGATTTTAATAAAGGGCTGATTTGTAAACACATATGCCCCCGGCCTTGTTTGTAACGTAAAGAATACATGCTCTCTTGTCTATCTGCTAAACTTGGCCATTTGCTATGATACATTACCCTCAGAGATCTCCATGGACTTTCCCAGAATGTTTCCTACAGAGTTTCTGTTGAAACTAAATGGAACTATCCATGTCGGATTTATAAAATCTCCCTAGAATTTCCTGTTGGTACTTGATAGACAATGCCTGCAAGCAGAAAGGAGAATAAGGAATTCCTCTTCCCCCTCTGCTTTCCTATGGTTTCTGCCAAAGTCAGAGTCAGTTTTCCCTCCGTGGGGAGCCTGTGGAGTTTCTCTGAATCTGAGACATCTTGGAACATCTGTAAAGAGCATTTATTGATTTGTATTTGCACATTTGGAAAAGCAAACTCCAGAATGGATATTAAATAATGAAAAGGTTTTTGTTCTCTTTTATTTTGTACAAATATTAAAGGGTCATATTATAGCCTGAGTGACATCCCAAGTAGCCCTGTTGGACCTCCAAGATATTACTTTGAGGAGGTGTAAACCAGTAGAGAACGTGTCCTGCTGTGTTTACCTTCTGGCTGAAATCAATCCAAAATCTTTTCCTCCACGCCCCCTACTGCAGAGGCTAAACCCCATGTGATAAACTGAACACATGGACTCAGCACTGAAAAATCTAGGACTTGAAAGGTTGATAGGTGGCCCCATTCCAGAAGTCCTTTAAACACCAAAATATTAGCTTTGCATAGTTTCTAGCAGGGTCACCAACACCTTTCCTACCAGGCTGCTCATGTGTACCCACCATGGGCCAGACCAGGAGGCTTTGGGGGTGATGGGAAGCAACACTGCTGCTGGAACCACACATGGAGCGCAGCACACACCTTGGGTCCCCCAGCCTGGGGACACAGCAACAGCAGCCTGCTTCCAGCCATGCCTCTTCGCAGGGACTCCCCCCCCGAGTGAAGAGCTACGTGCCAGCAAACCACTGCACGTACATGCGAGAACACAGGTAATGTGCTTGGCATGCTCCGTAAATCTCAAGCTCTCTGGGAGAGCTGGGCAGGCAGCGTACGTGTGCTTTGCAGGGAGAAATTGCCCTTTTCTGGCTCTGTCCAGAAGCAAATGGCTTGCCCTGCAATAAAGACTGGACTCCTCTGATTTACAGTAAAGACCCATCTTAGTTATAAAGCTTCAGGTCAGAGTTCTCCTAACAATCAGAGAACACTGTGGTTATTTTTAATTTGTGCCTAGAGAAAATGTTTTGTGAGGGGAAAAAAGAAAAGGAAATAAATAATTTTTAAAGAAATTCTCCTGTTGCAGTAATGGTGAAAAACAAACCTAGCTCAGCTCCAAAGAGAAAAGCTGTACCGTGTGTTCCTTGCCCCAGGGGAGCAGGTTGTCAATGCACAACTTGATCTGTTTGTTAGTATTAGTGCTACACACATTTACGCTGATGGAAAATTTTACTTGCCCTCCTGCAAGAACCCAAGCTGCAGCTGACCTTATTGAAATTCCAGATATGTGGGAAACAGCCATTCCTGCCGGCTGCTGGTTTCAGCCCACAGAGGAACAGTCGTCAGAGGTAGAGGGGTGTGCAGGAACTAACACCGCTCAGCAGAAGTCAGAGAGGGGTGATACTGCAAACAAGCAGCTGACTTCATTTACAAAGCTGGCAAGCTGGCCCTTTCCGTTCACGATCTGAACAGCATATGCTTCAAGAAACGATGAACTGCAGATTACTCTACCTACTTCCCTTTAAGAACACCAGCACAGAGCACGTTAGACCTGTGCAATCCTCACCATGGACCCATGGACGCATCATACAATGGGTGACAGGTCAGGGAGTGGAGAGGGTTGTTTGGTGGGTGATGTGGCAAAGGCATCATTTACACTGGAGCCTTGAACAGATGGTTGGCACTAGGGTATAAAGTGACTTGGAGTGTTCACAAAGGGAAGTGGGATCATATGGCAAAGTTGTAATTGTTATTAATTATGTATTACCAGATTAGAGGTACATTACTGACCTGCACCACTTATCCAGTGCACTAAACCACGCAAAGCTTCTCATAACATAATAAGGTTAAAAGAATAATGAAATGGTACACACATGGTGCAGCACCATGGCAGTAGCCGGACTCCTGGAAGAACAGTTTACCTGAACGACACGAGTTCCCCTGGAAGTGAACGAGGTTACGTTACACCGATGGGAAAGGGGGGTGGATGCTATACAAGCAGTTGCTCACAAACACACCTAGCACTTTCCTTAGGTGATACTCGGGGTGAATCAAATAAAACTGGAACTAATCAAACTCCTCTGAATGCTCCCATTAATTTCTGTGACTGAACTCAAGCTGCAGAACTTGCGAAAGCAGGAGGTCATTAAAACAGATAGGGAGCTGGGATAAAATGAGGGGGACTGGCCCTTGACCAGACCTTGATCACTACTGGGGCTTAAGAAGGCTTTTGTCTTTTGTCTCTCTCTCTCTGTCCCTTGGTAAAGATTTGCTGAAAAGGTGCTGGAGAAAAGTAGTGGTTTAACTGTTAACATTGTTACACAGCTCAGGTTTGCTGGCTGGCTGAGCCTGGCCATCAGCCCCGTGGCTCAGCAAAGGCTGCCTCTGGCCATGCCTTTTTCCTCATTAGGAAGTGCCATCTTCCCTTTCCTCTGCACCATTCGGAAGGAAGGTTCCAAGCAACTGCCTAAGCATTTTGTTTTAGCACTGTTGGGCTCCTGCCCAGCAATCTCTGCCATCACCCAGGAACCTGTTTTACCCTGTGCTAAACACAAAAATATTCAGTTCTTCTTCAAAAGAGCTGACGGTCAGTGGAGCACCTCCCCAAAGATCTCCTTCTGCTCCTCAATTGCTTCCCTGGTGCTGCCCTTACCTTGGAGGAGGAGGGTGGTGGACTGGAAAGCCCAAATTTGTTTGAAAACAGCACAGACTGCAAACCCTGACATGGTAATGAACCTCTCTAACAAGGTTTCCCAGTGACCAAAAGATACAGCCACCTGCACACACAGCCTCTCCTTCTGACACATGCAGATATGATGTGCACAGTCACAGGTGTCCAGGGCAGAAAGCATTTCCAAAGAAGATAATTTATAACCCCAGACAGCTGGCATCAGCTGCACATCTACAGGCAGTTTGGTCTAGCCAAAGATTATGATGCCATTGGAGGAAAAGGATAATTTTATTTATTTTTTTTTAAGAAAAGTCTTAACCTTGTCTCAAGCCAAAATTAAAAAAAAAAAAAAAAGGTCAATAAATCTTAAATTGTATTCAGCTGGGACAGAGGCAAAGATATTAAATATTTTGGCATTTGGCATTTAGCCAAGTGCACATTTAATGCAAAAATTGATGCCAGTGAAGTAACCTTTTCTCCTTTTAAAAACCCTCTCCAAGTTGATTATTATCCACAAAAAGAACCAAAAAAAAAAAAAAAGGAGGAAAGAGGAAAGAAGGAAATTAAGGAAATCTAGCTCAGAGATGCATTAACAGATCACTCTGAGTAACAACCCAGCAGGATTTATGGCACAAAACACGAACCTTATTTAGAAAGCATTTGGTTGGGGTTGATAACACATGGTATCACCAGAGACCAGTGCAGTCTGCTCTGCTCCCGGTGGTTGAACTTTCTTCCATCTAGCCCTGATTTAGTGTACAATTAAGACAATGTCTATGAGATCTAAAGTGATTACCTGCTTCCAGGGGTGATACTCCTAGATCTTGTTATTATCATGCCAGTGCATGAAGTATCTCTTTCCAAATAAGCACCCGAGCCCCACTGACAGTCTCCTGACAAAAGGCATGATCCTGCCAAGATGCTGAATTCACTCAAGGATGAAGGTACTTAGTGCATTGCAGATAGTGTTCAAAGGCTAACATTCAGAGCTCAGCATCTTTCAGGATCTGGTCCCAAAGCACATTTCCATTTGGAATTAAAAGTAAGCAGATTTTATGTATTTTTTTCCCTTTCCTTATGAGTGAATCAAATAAAAGGACTGAGAGTTATTTCTCCCCTCAATATTTTTTGTGCTTTTGGAAGATTCTGCTGGCAGACTGATTGCTCTGGAATATTTAATTTACTTACTTATTTTTTAAATTTATGCTGCTTGTTCATTCACTATTCTCTCGGTACACAGACAAGGAAAAATATATACATATCTTTTTTGAAATATACCATGGCACAGATCTAGACAAACAAGAGTAAAGGAAAGCTAGAAATTATGCTGAAAGGAAAGGCTGAGACACAAGAAGAGCAATACTCAGATCTTCTCATTGCTTGGCAAATGGGGTCAATATCAAAAAACCTGCCATTGCACATGGGGCGGGTCATGGCCTCAACCTACCCAACATCTCTGAGCATTTGGAGCAGTATTAAGAGTACAGTCAAGTGGTCCCTGGTCCAAAGTGGTATCCTAGGATCAAAACCTTGGGGTTTTTTCCCCATTAGAGGCTGAGATCTGGCCCTCTGAAACTTCCCTATGGCCAGCTTAAGAATCGCCTGCCTTTTCCAGGGCTCCATTGATCAAGTTGCTCTAGAAAACCAAGCTATCTTTTAATTTTGCATCTGTTATAAAAAGTAGGTAAAAATCAAAACAGTTGCAAAAATATTGGCTCTATGGCGTAACTAAGTACATAGATGTTTGAAATCCATGCTGGTGCCAATGATTTATTGCCAAGAAAAAAAAGAGGAAAGTGAGTTTGGACAACTAAATCCTCCCAAACAAAAGAAACCCTCAAAAACTGGCCTTCAAAACCAACTGCGTTTAATTCTCTAGTAAATTTTCCCTTTTTCCCAGTTAAATTTAGTAACGTGCATATTGATTTTTGTGTAGCTGGAAACGTATAGGTATAACTAAAAGAAGGGTAAATAAAACATGAAGGACTCTCAGGGTTAGATAAAAGAAAGTGCTTATAAATGCACAAGTCCATGAGCAGAACAGAAACTGTGAAGGGTTCAGGCAAGAGGCCAGAAAGCCGATTGCATACTGTAAGCTATTACCTGTGTTGAAAAACTCCAGGAATTGACCTAGTATGAGCTTTCTTAAGCAAGACCTTTTGCCAGGATCTATATGGTTATAATCATCCCATATTATTTATATCACAGAAACTTCTGTGTGTATTATCCAGCCTTGTCTTTGCAACAGAGGAACTGGTACAGGTGCACATAGATGGTTTAAGTAAATTGGTTAACATGGATGACATGATGTAATGTTGTTAGTTTAAGAGATATTTGATCAATAGCATTCATGACAACAGCTGAGTTTGTTTGTCCTTAATGCCAGGAGGTATTTTACCACTTCAGTAGTTTTAAAACTAGGGGACCAAGAAAATCAATGTGGAAGTGAAACTCTTCTAAGTTCATAGGAACTTACAAAAGAGAGGATGCAAAACGGTCGAAAGCTCAACAAGAGCTGGGACTCCTTGGATCCACTGCACAATCATCTATTCCTTCTTCACATGACAGGTCACCTCTCTTCTTTTATCCTCACTTTCAAAGTTGATTTAAGAAACTAGATGACTGGCACCAATGCAGTTGCATCAAGCTGATCATGTCTAGGGTAAGATTTGATATCTGAAGTAGCTAGACCCAAAATACGTAGGGATTTTAAGATCTGTGTCACCAGCATACACCAAACCCAACAACTGCAATAGGTAACATATCAAGGCTTAAAACTATATAGGTATTTAAGTATGCATATTTAAAAATATGAAGTGTCTTCATCAAAACTGGCATAAGGAGAGATCTGAATGTAGCACATAGTTCTCATGGATCAGTGTTGCCTTGACCTTTGTGTGCCATGTTTTTGATGCTGTTACATTTTTTTTTCGCAGAATCAGACAAATTCATGCTTCTGCAAAGGAATTTACTGTATCTCGGTGATACAGACAGCGCAGCATTTAACCTTCCCAGCCTAAGCTTAGATGTGGTTGTGCATGCACATGTGTTTCGGCATTGCTGGGCTATGGATAATTTCTGCCTCGCCAACTGGTTTCGTAAGGCACAGGGCAGTTCTTGCATGGAAAGTGACTGCAGTCCAAATACAAAGGACAACACAAGGCACAGTGCATAGAAATTTGGCAAATGAAGGCTTGAAAAAATAATGTTAGATTCACCTAATGAAATAAAGGTAAACTAACCCCCCTATTCTTACATGAAACATGAAGGCCAAATGCTGGAATATATGGCCTGTTGGCTTGATTGCTCCTGCAGAATATAAGAACATAGGACCATGTACCCAGTCTCATTCTCCGCTTTCCCTTACCTTTCTTACAGCATCAGAAGCCTCCTGGGACACAGACTGTGCCCAGACAGGACTACAGGAAGGACCCAGTGAGGTGGTTCCATTTTTGGGTCATGCAAATAATTATTATCACCATGAATTAAGCTACAAAGTCAAGTAGCAAGCTAAAGTGGGAAGTGGTCCAATCCTGCACTTATACCCTCACTCTGCTGCAGACCCACTGAGTGATGCTACACACACCGCTCCTTCGGGTGCCTCAGTTTCTACATCTGGAACAAGGAGATAACTATTCCAACCATTGTGCCTTAAATACTTTGAGATGTAAGTATTAAGAGCTTTGAGAAGCAAAATTTGTATGGTAGACTGCAGTATTATTCACCACCTCGAAATAATCAGCAAGAAGGATGACTCAGATATGGCTCTCATTGCTCCAGAGCAATAAAAAATATCTTCCACAATAAATTTTAAAAATTAGCTTGTGTCGCTTCTGAGTTACTGGAAAAGTAACTTTGCTTGTTCTGTTCTTGTAAATAGAATGCCATCAAATTATCACAACCAGTATGAAACACAATGTTCAGCAGAGACAACCCATAGCGAGGCGTCTTTTTGTGTTCACTGACTTAGCTGTGTGGTCCTACCACAATTCACCTGTGAATTGAACCATCTACAATTAACTTAGTCCTGCTAGTAACCAATAGCTATTAAATTCACCCATCAAAAGCATTTCCTTATGTAGAGCATCAAGTGTTTAATCTCAGACCTGAACAACAGCACCAGAAGGTTTTATTTATCAAATCAAGTCACACTGTGTAAGTGTCAAAAGAAAGATTTAAAAATAAGGTTTTAAGACTATCGGGAGAAATTGGAGCATTCCAGGTACAAATAGAGAAACACAGTCTGTCTGTCACATGGCTAGCAGCACAGAGAAATGTAATCTACAGTAACAGCACTACTTTCTCTTTATTTTCACTTTGCTCAAAGGGCACTTTTCATCTGCAGTTCCCAGCTTGGTGGGTGGCAGCTGTAACGTGGGCTCAGAAGTCAGAGCCCAAAATAATCCATGCCATCCCAATTTTCCCCCTGCAGGACCTATGCTCGCTTAAGAGGTAGCAGGTGACTTTACCTGGCCCAAAGCAATTTACATCCATGTATGGAGGAATAATAATCATAGTAAAAAAAAAAAGACATCACTGGAAGTGTTTATGGCCAGGCTGGATGGGGTTTTGAGCAACCTGCTCTGGTGGCAGGTATCCCTGCCCATGGCGGGGGGTGGGTGGGTTGGAACTTGACGATCTTTAAGGTCCCTTCCAACTCAAACCATTCTGTGATACCTGCAAGAGATCTGCCTGTCCCAAGGCTTGGCTCCCCAGACCTGGGCTGCCCCATATGCAACCCACAAGTTGTTGGTGGCTGCACAGGAGGGACTCTCCCACGAGTCCAGATGGCCTGTGGCGTTGCCTCAGGGCTGCCCTCCTGCCTATGGCATTGCCAACACTGATCAGTTTTGGTCCTGGGCATTTAAATGCTTTTGTTTGTTCCCTCAATTTTATATTTATTTGTTATTTCCTCTCTTCCTGTAGGAAAGACAGAGTTTTGCCCACAAAGGTCACCCTCAGGTACTGGGACTGATTTTTCTTACCAGGTCAGATTTCAAATTAACCATCCTCCACCATGCTGTGCCCCACTACCGATCCTTACTCCAAAAAGTGATGGGAAGGGCTGTCGGCTGCCCTACGGTATTGGGTCTCACACCAACTCTCCCCATTGCTTGACAGTGAAGGTTATTGCAGATTCCACTCCCTCCAAAGGCCAGAATAGGTTCCATTTTGTCCCAAAATTTCAGTGTGACTTTCAAGCTGAAGCTACCGTTTGGTTAGTAAGGACAGAAATAGGACTGTGGATATTAACTGCTAGCAAATAATTGTTTGATACAATAAAGGAGAACATCCCCTGCTCCCTCTGCAAACTTTTCTTTTTTTCCTGGTGCTGTGGAAAATAGTCTTCCCCCCGTCCTCTATTTCTGATAATGCAGCAGAGAAGACTGAAGATTTGCTGTCACAGGGTGGATACCAGGATCCATTTACACCTTCTGTGGGGAACAGGGTGCTAGAGGCTTGCAGATCAATTTGAATTAGCAGACCCTTTAATTCTGAATTTCCAATTTATTTGCTGTGCAATCAGGGCAAGAACATAAGGGGAGGAAAAATCAAGGTCTCTACTCAACAGTATTTGGTAGTAGATTATCATAGGTAATGTGCATAATTTTCAACTCCTTATCTGCCTTCCCCAGACAGGTAGCCCAGAGTTATTAGCACTGTTTATATCATTAATCATTGGGGTGGGATTATAGTCCAAGTGACTGCACAGCACTGTACAGGAAATTCAGATCTCCTGAGCTCCCACTAACAAGTTCACTTGGGTTGATCTTCCATCTCCATTGTCGCTAATCTAGGATTTGATAAAAAAGAAAAGAAGGGAAAAAAAAGCAGGTAACCTTCTCCAGCTCCTTCACAGCTTAATCCCTGTATGCAAAGACCATCAAAAGCAAGGACACACTGTGAGGGAAGAGGAAATATCACCCTGAGCAGGGGCAGGCAGTGAGACAGCACAAACTCATTTCACCACCGCCATGTAAAGCATTTTCAGCAACATGGAACTAAACTAGGGGAGGGAAAACAGGCAAATACACCCGAGTGGAGAAAAAATGCTCTCCTCGAGCGGAGCGGAGCAGCAAGACATGCCAGCGTGTATCATTCTGTGCATCTGGTTTATCAGCTGGAGGTCAGGCAAAACAGGTAAATATTGCTTATCAGCAGAGAGTCATTAATGCCTTTCCACTGCTGCCACAGATGCTCTCCAGTGCTCAGGACTGTCCCCGTGTCGTGCAGGAGGCAAATATTTGCCGTGCAGGATGAGAGCTGTTTGCTTTTTAGCAGAGCGTGCTGTGGCATCGGTACTGATCCAAGATGTGTCCCCAACTCCCTGTCTGGTCTTGCTGGTCACAGGGGGAGAAGGAAAAGAGCCCTTATATCTATATCTGCTGTGTCCCACCAAGGGACATGCCTAAATATCTGCAGAGGTGCACAGGTCAAGGGAGGGAGTGAGGAATATACTGGAGGAATGCTGCTATTTAAGCAGCAAAATGTGGTTCTTTTTCTCCTTTTACAACAAAGTTCATCACCTTTGGACGACAAACAGTCCAAACCAGTTATAACCCCTTTGAGTGGTGACATGGTTGGTGGATAGCTGTGTTTTAGAGAGCACAAAAAGCAGCTTGAGCTTTTTTGTTTTGAGCAGGTGCTGTGTCCCTGGTGGCTCGGTGGTGGAGCAGGGCAGAGCCAGCACCGCCCAGTCTGCCGTACCGACAGCGCTGTCTTTCTCATACAGGATAGCCAGCTCTGGCTTTGTTAAGAATAAATACCCCAGTTAGCATCTATCTTCCCTCTATTTCATACATAGATTAACTTTAAATAGACTAAACTTAGTACTATTACTATAGTAATATACTAGTATATATAATATACTAGGGCGACGGTGTGTTTAATTCCAAAAAATTAATTCGGTATTTAACAATCAGTGAAATGTCATACTATGTTTCCAGTAAGTCTGGGGTATTCCAGTTCAGGCCTTCTCCTTATAGCTGAAATCTGGTGTCCTCCACCCACGCTGGGAGATCTCTTTCTCTTTGAGAAATCCAGCTGAACCCAATGAAGATACTCAAGATATAAGGGGCTTCTCAAAGCAATAATACCAGAATATTAACCCTGAGCCTGCTACAGGAACCGCTATTATCAGCAGGCATACTTAAAGGAAAGTGTTTAATCAAAGATTTAATGAAAAGAAATGAGGTGTGAGGGTCTGAGCCCTTGGTGTGGAAAATAAGTTGATTTGAAAGTCAGTAGCTGGGCAATGAGTGCTCTGTACAGGGAGCCACCTTTGCAAGCAGATTCAACCCCCTCTCCCTCTTTCTATTGCCACCAGGAAGCCAAAGCCACCTGTGCCACCTCCTAACCAGGGAAGGGAGCGACTAGGAAACAAAAAAATAAAAGGAGAGGCTGCAGCAAATCGGAAAGAGAGCAAAACAGTCTCAAATCTAGTTGGAAAAGGGAGACGTGGGGCACTGGGAGCCAGGATTGTGCTTGGTCCTCAATGAGGGATGTGGAGTTGGTGGGACATTGCTCTGGGACACAGCCTGGTGTGCTCTGTGGCCTGGAGTTGGAGGTACACTCCTGGTAACTCCTTCAGCACTGGCTGATGCCGGGTGCACATGTGGCTCATCTCCTCTCTCCTCTGTGGAAGCTCCTGTCAGCTCCTGCACCAGCCCTGTCCCTGGTGAGGGATAACATTGAGGAGAGAAATCTGCATCCCAAACAGGTTCTTAGCCTTGCCATGGGATAATTGAGCTCCTTTTCAGCCTGTGAGGGGTCACTATGGACTCATGCTGAGCCCAAGACGTGTCTGAGGAAAGAAGCTGAGATATTAGTTGTTTCTGCATAGCTACCAGCTCATTGGAGATGTAAGTGGTAAAGTACCCACTACTCTCACAGTTGGTTTCTTAGCAATATTAAGAGCCTTTGCCTCAATGGAGATAGCTGCAGTTATGCTAAGGATGGCTGCACTCTAGGTGCTTTGGTCTTAACTAGCAGAAATGAGACACTGTCCTGGTTCCAGGAGGGAC
>VZTM01015775.1:2838-17195 GCA_013400555.1 Jacana jacana | reverse complement strand
TAAAACATTTTTAAAATGTACTATTTCAGCTTGTGAATAATTTTATCAAAACATAAGTGTACTTGCAGCTTCCTGAAACTTCTGTTTTCTTGCCACATTTCTGTTTTTAAAAGCAGAACATAATTATCTTAGGAAGGCAAAAAGCAAAGCCATGGATCTGTTTCCCAGCCTCTCTTTCTAGGTTCTTGAGGGCTGTGTGGCAGCTTTTTCCTCTAATGGAATGAAAAAGATCAAACTGTGCTGGCATGCAGTGCTACAGTCCAACAGCTTCTACCAGCTCAAGTCTTTTTAGCTACTTTTTATTAAGTAGCCCCTTTGCCCTTGCAGTATGTCTATCAAAACTGTCTACTACTCTTCAGACACATGCAGTTTTTCTTTCTTTAGTACAGCGATGTGTCCACATGGGTGGACATTAGTGTATATGTAACCTGTAAGGAGAATTGATGGATGTAAATTGCTTTAAAATGGTTATGGTAAATATGCTAATTTTTAAATATTGCCTCTTAAAATCCCACCTGGAGTCCTAATCTATTTTAAAGAGTAAAGAACAAAATGAAAATCTGTCCTTGTAGATAGACTTGATTACCTGTGTATTCATAATAAAAAAACCCCAAACCCAACAAACCTCTCAATGAGAAAACTGCATGCGCTGGAGTTACCACAGAATGTCATTTAGATTCAACTCTACTGATTTAGAGTTGAACTCCTTCAAAATCTGGGGATGTTTGGATCTAGACTTGTATACCAACTCCTCCCATTAAAATCTTATAGTCTTTTTCTATCTGAAATCTCTCCAGTGTAGGTGAAGAAGCTTTTAAATTCATTGGCATTAATTTACATCTATATTGATGACCTGGTTTGTATGATTTTTACTTTTTTTTTTTTTGAACCTGCATCAAACCAAGAGCCCTGTGTTCACCTCCAAGAGTTACACTACAATTCACAAAAGGTAGATGTGCCAGACAAAGGAATTTCTGCCCCGAAGCATGTCAGCTCTAAAGAGGCATGAGCAGTCGCACAGAACAATTGCAGCATGGCCAGTAGGCATTGCATCTGGAGTGCTTCGTGGAGCAGATGTGGTTTTCAGGTTTCTTTTTTTTTTCTCTTTGTTTGGTTGAGGTTTATGTTTTGAATAAAGCAGAAGGAAACTGGGACACTGGTTTGCACTGTATACCTATATGATCTGTAATCAAGAGGTTGAATGGAAGATAGCAGTGGGTAAAGGACACAAAGTAAAGAAAATATATATACACAAAAAATTAGAAAGGCACTAGAAGATATGGAAAACAAAAACTGAATACAGAAGAGAAAATACAGAGTTGGATCTCTGGCCTTCTTTTTTCTGTTTTATACAGTTGTATTTTATGCATCATATGTAAGGTTAGCAACATGAGCCATGAGAAATAATAGGTGGCAAAAGAAACATTGTCCCTTCTCAGCCAGAATTAGAACAGGGATGACTGGTGCCAGAATAGAGGTGCTGTGTGTATGGGGGAGTGACAAGAAGAGGGGGATACAAAGTCTTTTGCATGCCAGCTGATAGGTGTGCTACAGGTATGAACCTAAAACTATTTGACAGTGGGTGTTTCTGGTGTCAGGTTGTTCTGACAACAGTATAGGCTGAAGTGTGAAAAGATGGTGTTGTTACTTTTAGTTGTACATAAATGTGTTCCTAAATCTTTTGTATACACTGTAATGGATTTTCATCAGCATAACCGTATCAGTTATGTAGCTGAGAGATGTGATTATTTCTATGTAAACTACTAACAATGTAATGCCAAAGCTAGTACATATAATTTTTCTTTTCTCCCTCTCTCTCCCTCTCTCCTCTTCAAATTGTGTTGATGTCACTTAGGCCAATCACTCTTTTAATATGATCTCTAAGACTAAGGCACAGAAATGCCCATTATCTGACCAGTTAGTGGGTCGGGGGCTGAGGACTGTAATCGATAGCATACTGCCTACGTTTACTTCTTACCAATACAGACAAGATGGAAGGATAATTATCAACATGGGCACGTGAACAGTTTAGTTTATTATAGCTACTTTGACACTGTAGTCAGCCATCATCTGATCAGGTGTGTGTGTCCCCATGGGAGTAAGTATATTTATTTATTTACATGGGTGATTTCAAAGTAATATTTTTTATCTGTCTTGTACTTCTGTATTAGGTTGCATTTCACTGACAGGACTCAAAGAATTCTAAGACAGTGAATTGAATCCACAAGCAGACTGAAGTGGTCCATCCATGAAGAGCTGTTTTGGCAGAGGAGGTTCACTCTTTGCTCTTGCTTCTGCTCTATTGCATTTGACTAGCAATTTTGGGACAAATGATGTGATCATCAGTAAGCCAGAACTATCTGTGATCCAAATAACTCTAATTTTTTTTTAACCTGAATCATTCTAGTGGTGGGTTTGTACTGTGACCCCACAGACAGCTGTACTGGCAGCATGTTAAGGAATAATGGACCTGTGTGTAGGGGAACAAGCATGTTGAGAAACATTCCAGCTTGCTTTGCTGCCATACCAGTGTACCATGAAATGGTATTCTGATGGTGTGACATCCTTGTTAGAATTTCTGTAGAATCCTGTATAATGGGATTCTTTCCTCCTTTCACTTTTCTGCTTTTTATTCCTGTTATACCTGCCAGGGGTAAGAGTTGCTTTGTGCCTGCTCAGATGTCTGTGGCTGTAGTCTAAGCAGGATTAATTAAACCCTTTGGTTTAAAAAAAAAACAACAAAACAAAACAAAAAAACAACAACCAGAAAAACACACAGCAAAATATTTCCTCTGTGTTGTATTGTTTCATATGATAGAACTTGCTAAGATATGGCCACAAGAACTCAAATTATCATAGCCTATGTGGGGATGTCTACTACATGTATAACTAATGTAGAAACACTCAGGGTAGCTTAGGTGGTGCGAAAAAGGTATCTCTGGCATATGGCACTCAATGCAGATAGACCAGCCAGCGTTCACCCAAAACTTAGGAACCAAACTTGAGATGAGTGTCCTGCTACTCCGCTCTGGTAAGACCCCACTCTGGAGTCCTCTGCACAGGAAAGACGTGAACTTATTGAAACAAGTCCAGCAAAGGCCCACAAAGATGATCTGAGGGCTGGAGCACCTTTGCTATGAGGACAGGCTGAAAGAGTTGGAGTTGCTCAATCTAGAAAAGGGAAGGCTCCAGGAAGACCTTATAGCAGGAGACCTCCAATACCTAGAAGGGGCCTACAGGAGAGATGGGGAGGGATTCTTTATCAGGAAGGGTAGTGATAGGATGAGGGGTAATGGTTTTAAACTGAAAGATGGGAGATTTAGATTAGATATCAAGAAGAAATTCTTTACTGTGAGGGTAGTGAGATACTGGCACAGATTGCTCAGAGAAAGTTGTGGGTGCCTCATCCCTGGAGGTGTTCAAGGCCAGGCTGGACGGGGCTTTGAGCAACCTGCTTTTATGCAAAGTGTCCCTGACCATGGCAGGGTGGTTGGAAATTGATGATCTTTAAAGTCCCTGACCATGGCAGGGTGGTTGGAACTTGATGATCTTTAAAGTCCCTTCCAACTTGAACCATTCTTTCATGAGTAGCTTAACTGGCTGCAGAGCAACTCTGGCTTTCACATTTGGTGTTTGTCTCATGCTACAAGGACCCATATTAAAAATCAGAGGATTTAATTTGTCCTGCAAGAGGGTTTCTCAACATCTCTGCTTTTACTGGCTAGAACTGACATAAAGGAAAACACAAACTGTAGGAGTTAAGTGTTGTAAAATATGCTTCCATAACCATTGTACAAAATCATGTGCCTACAGAAGACAACTTTATTAACTTTAAATTTATAAGGTAGAGCAACTAACTGAAATGGAGACAATGTTAATCAAGACATTTATTATAGATTATTATTAAATTGTATGGGAATTAAAACCTAAATAATATGGCAGATTTTTTTTCATGAATCATACTTTACCAAAGTGTGATAGTCTATCCTGAAACACCAGTGCATAGCCAATTCCTTTGTATATATTTCTGCACAGAAACTCAAGTGTGCTGAAGCACCTCAGTGACTGCACGGCACAACTGAAAAATATAATACATACCTTCATCCTTAGAGGCCTCCCTGAAACTACTGGGGACATCAGGGCCTAAGACGAGGTAATGTGAGTGATCTTGACCAGCAAAGGGAGTTTTAACACCTTTATTTCAGCTAGTGAATTTAGTCTTAAAATATGGAGTGAAAATGAGGTTGTCTTGATCTGAACCTGTTCTGAAAAGGTGACTTCCGGTTACCTCAAAATAATGACCAGTGTTGAAAGATATGAAGCTGTCTTTTTCACTTCCCTCCTCATCTTTCCTTCCCCTGACCTGGTTAATGTCTATGTCCCCTCTCAAGCTGAAGTTTGCAGTAAGAGCTCTGTATTTCAGCTTTGTCTGCTGTGAGGTTAGAGGTAAGGCCAATGCTGAATTGGAATAATGCATCAGGCCTGATACCTTTTATCTTTTTCGGCATGACTTACAGCTTCTCCTACTTGCTACAGGGAACACTAAGAAGAAGAGTGAGATTACAACATTTTCTGAAGTCAATGGAAATTGAGGGATGTTACTGTATGTTCTGCATCAGTCACTTCAGGCTTAGGAAAACTCTTTTCCTTCTGTGGTCTTGCTGGGGGAAGCTAGCTGTGCAGGCCATGCACAGATTATGAGTTGTCAGGGAAATGGCTGGTGCGTTTGCACCAAGTAATGAAGTCCTTGCCTGTATGCCAAAAGTAGAATTTGTTTTTGACTGGTTGTATTTCAGAAATGTAAGCAGACAATTGGAGAAAGTGTAACCTTCCAAATTTAACAAAACAAAGAAATTCGCATAATGACAAGAAACTGAAGGTAAGAAAAGCGGTTCATCAAAGCTTGTTCATCAAAATTGTCAGTTTGTTCAGGCCTCATATTTAATATTTATGTGGAAGTACTCTCTAGGGATCACTTTTGACACATGTTTTTTAGTTATTGCTCAGTTTTAAATCCTAAAAATGGAAACCTTATAATAAACTAATAAAAAAACTAAACTAAAATAATAAACTAAAAAATAAACTAAATAAACTAATAATAAACCTAATAAACTAATCACTTAATATTTCTCCTCAACTACAATGGTACTCTGGTTTTCTTTGGATTAATTTTACCTCATGTAAGCTTAAAATATTTAAAGTTTTTTCAGAACTTTTGTTTGCAGAGCTGGAAGAAGACCCTGCAAAGAAAATTATTTAATGTACTATATTGATGCAGTAACAAGTTACTGTAAGAATTCTGTTGACATAGTTCTGCTGAGTGTCAAAGACAGACAAGGTCAAAAACGTAATGTTTTTTTTCAGAAATGCAGATAAGCAATGTTTGTGACAGGAAAAATCGAAATTGTTAAAATTGGTAAGAGGTTATTAGATTCTTAAGAGCAAATAAAATGGAAAATCAGCTAATAACTATGGCTACAGGAATTAGGTAGGTAGCACTCACTGTACTTCATTTGGCTTTATCTGTAGAGTGACTCATTTGTCCATAAGTTAAAAAATAATTATTAGGAAATAGAGAGTTGTGTGGAAAATTAAGCTCCTCATAACTTCTCTTGAACTAATTATATTGCAGCCTACTAAGTTTTTAGGCTAATGTTTCTGAGACGCTTGTTATTTTGAGCATCCCATCAATGGCAGCACAGAAATGTTGCAGTAATATATGCTGCTAAAGAAGGTTTGAGCAAAGTGATGAGAGTTGATTTTTTTGAAGAAATCCAATATTCTTATCTGAGGCTAGTTAAAAGAAAGGACTAGACTTGTATAGAAGCTTATACGTGAAAATTGGAAGTGCTCATCAATTTCAAAAAGATTTTAATTCCCTGTGCTGAGCTAGCACCTGTAAGGGACACATGATTCTTTTAGTCATGGGACTAAAAACCCCATTCCTTCTCCTTGGCATTCTCTCACTTTTAATGTTTAAATGTGTTGGTGTTTTGGGTTTTTTTTAGATTTGTTTATGGTTTGGCTGTGTTTTTTAGATACCACCTCCTTTTTTCTTTTTTACTTTTTTTTAAATTTTATTTTATTTTATTTTATTTTATTTGGTTTGGTTTGTCTTTCAGTGGCATGTAGGAAATGATATGCTAGATGTCCTGTTGGACTTGGGGAGCAGACTCATAAAAAGATGGTTTTAGAGCCTTGCCAGAAATACTACAGCTGACTGGATGCACTGTGAGGTTCATGCTAACTAGAACTGTTTAAACACCGCATAAGCTCTTCATTGCAAATAGCAAGGGTCAGTGCCAGGTGACATATGCTACAAAAGTATCCTGTAATCAGTGTATAACTGTATGATGGTTGGTCTGGGAAAGAGAATTATGCTTGTCTGCACCTTTACTTTAGGCCTATTTTTTATTTCTCTTCTAATGCAGCAGTCTGATTTCTTTCTTATCTGTTTAAAGATGGCAGAAAAGTTTTACTTTTAGAAAAAAGAGCCAAATTATAATAGAGGGTATATGCTGTTCCAGCTTACCTTAATTTCACCTTTCTGATTTAATTTCTTCAGGAACGCCAATGTTAATACTTGTTTGGCCTAATATGTACATTAATGGTCTTCCTATTGTAGTGGTTTAGGCCGAATTGGCCAGTTACAGTTGATGGTTTTGGATTGCTGGGCCACAGCCAACTTGATGAGGTTCAATAAGGCCAAGTGCCAGGTCTTGCCTTTTGGTCACAACAACCCCATGCAATGCTATGGGCTTGGGGAAGAGTGGCTGGAAAGCTTCCCAACAGAAAAGGACCTGGGGGTGTTGGTGGATAGCAGGCTTAAAATGAGCCAGCAGTGTGCCCAGGTGGCCAAGAAAGCCAACAGCATCCTGATGTGTATCAGGAACAGTGTGGTGAGTAGAACTAAGGAAATGATCACCCCCCTGTACTTGGCAGTGGTGAGGCCCCACCTTGATACTCTGTCCAGTTCTGAGCCCCTCACTGCAAGAAGAACATTGAACTGCTGGGTGTCCAGAGGAGAGCTACTAAGCTGCTGAGGGGTTTAGAGAACAAGTCAGATGAGAGGCTGAGGGAATTGGGCATGTTTATTTTGGAGAAGAGGAGGCTGATGGGAGACCTCATTGCCCTCTACAACTGCCTCAAAAGAGTTTGTAGAGAAGTGGGTGTTGACCTCTTCTACCAAGTGAATAATAACAGGACCAGAGGAAATGGTCTGAAATTGTGGCAAGGGAGGTTTAGATTAGATTTTAGGAAGAATTACTTTACTGAAAGAATGGTCAGGCACTGGATCTGGCTGCCCAGGGAAGTGATTGAGTCACCATCCCTGGAGGTATTTAAGAAATGTGTAGATGTGGCATTTCAGGGCATGCTCTAGTGGCTGAGATTGTGGGGTTTTATTGTGTATGTATGCTTGGACTTGGTGACCTCAGAGGTTCTTTCCAACCACAAAGATTCTGTGACAGATGCTCTCCCCTAACCTCTCACTCCAAGAACAGGAGAAATAGAGATTTATGAGCTTAGAAGGAACTAAACTACTTTAATGAAATATTATTAATAAAATAGAAAGGAAATAATGAAATATACACAATATATAGAAAACTGTATCAAGCTCCCAGGATAACATCACTAGCAGGAACTGGTGAAGTCCCAGACTGGACTCAGCAATGGATGGGAATTGAAGTCAGGAATACATAGATTGGCAAAGGCAGATGAGCAGAGTCCTGCTCTGACATCAGCCACTGGAGAAAGAGGACTGAGCCTTTGATCCCTCGGCTTTTATACTGAGCATGAGGCAGATGGGATGGAATACCCTGTTCATTAATTTTGGGTCTCCTGCCCTGTTTGCTCCTCCCTGCAGGTGAGACCCCTCTACTCTTTTTCTGTTTCTGACCCTCCAGCAGGATAAATAGCTAAATTAGCTGACATTAGTTGTTATAGCAATAAGTGTAAGAACCTCTCTGCGTACCATTCCTTTGCATGAACTATAAACACAGGTCTTATCACTCTGAAAACAGTTTTCTGCACAATATGCTGTTAATTTCAGAGATTTAGAAGAGGCCTAGCTAAGAAGTAAAATTACTGAACAGAAAGTTTTTTTCTGTTATACCTCAAACCAGGACACCCATCATGATTAGTGCATATTTCTCAATTTTTATTACAGAAATCGAATGCCATCTTCAGGATCATACCATACACAGTCTGTCTGGCTTTTTTTTTTTATCATTTCACCTAAAAAAGTTCCAGATTACAGAAGATTTTTTTTTTTTTTAAAGATAGTGTTTGTCAGATACAAAAGTTTGGCTTTGTCAGATACAAACATGAAAATATTCCTGTAAAGAGAGGTGTAACTAAGGTGCAAAGAGTTCACTGACTTAGGGGAGCATCAGACAGGAACCCAAAGATGATAATTTTCTTTATACATGTGCATGGCCAGCCCACAATAGGACCAGAGGCCTGAGCCTGTGAGAGAACATGTGGCCAGTTTTACAGGTAGCCTTGCGGTGTTCTCCGTTTGCATGGAAGGTAGACCCATGCTTCTGCCCTGGGTAGCTGGTGCATATGCTTCTGGCTGGTGAAAAAGAGCAAGGGATGCTCCTTCTTATGGATGGGTCGTGAAGGAGGAGCATAAGGAGAGGAGGTGAGCACTGGCATCCTTTCACTATTGGTGAGTGAAAATGTGTTTGCAGGAAACCAGGCCTCATTTTATTCCTTTTTGTCACAGGGATTAGCTTGTCTCATTACTATTCTTTGCCACAACTGCAGGTTTTTAAGCTGTAGTGATCTTGTTGGGACTTTCCCTATCACAAATAGTTTTGACTGGGTATATAAAAGAAATCACAGTGTTGATGGTGTCAGGGAGGAGTACAAGAGTGAGAGTGATGCAGAAAGTTAATGGTCAGGACCTTTGAGGGTCTACCAATTACACTCCCAGGACTGTTTGGCATCTTATCCGCTGACTGTTGCAAATACTTAGGAGGGCCTTTACATCTCTTGCACACTCCAGTCAGAACTTTACATCCAGATCTGAAGTGATTTAGGGAAGGAGCTCTGTGTTGCCTAGCTTTGATAAAATCAGAGTAATTCAGACCATCCTTGGGAAAACTTTACAGGCACCAGGGAGCAGTAGATGCCTCAGGCTTGGGTGGCAATTGTGATGGAATTTTTGAGAAAGTAATTTTGGGCTTAGCTGAAATTCTGCCTAAATGTCTTACTGGAGCTGGTCCTAATTTCTATAGTATGCTGTCAGTTTTAACATGTTTTTTAATTAGATTTAAATAACATATCAATAATTCACCTTTCCACTTATGACCTGTTCTTAAAAATTGAGTTTTCTAACCTTTCTTACTGACTGTAGCTTGCTCCTAAAGTGGAAAGATATATATGAAGTTCCAATCATTTTGACATGTGTAAGGGGTTAAGTCATTCTTAACAGTTTATCGCTCATCAATTGTAATTAAATATGTTTATATTAAATTATGTGCTGTAATTAATGTAAAATCTTTTAGCCTGTGCTGTTATTAGAACCAGATGCTGAAGTATCAACAATATTTCAACATGACTGTGCTGCCTTGCCAGCTGTCTAACTGTAATTACTTTAATCTCAGCTTGTTATCTAATTATCACCTTTGTAAAGGGAAAAGTACTCTCTAATGCGTACTGATTGTTTCAGATGATGATGAAGAGCGTGAAACAGCTGTCAGATATCTTAGCCCTGCTTATCTGGATTAGGAAACTTATTGGGAGGCCTACTTTGCTTCAAACCTTCCTAACAGAAAATGGGACAGTGGGGAAAAAAAGAGGTTTTTTCACCTTGTTTACCCTAGAAATGCGATTCCAGTAATCAGTGAAGACAATAGAAAAGGATAAAACAAGGTAAACAATTACTGTTCCCTAGAAAAAATAGCTAGATAATAATACAGCATGAAGCGTTGAATGATGTATGAATTTTGTAGTGGACTGTATATTTGTGTTTTTAAAACTTCTATTTTTACTGCAGTAGTGGAGAATCACTCTCAATTTAATTATGTGGGTTATGCTGGAATGTGGTGGCAAAGTTTGTTATGAAGCTAATGAGCTTTACATAACATATCCAAATAGATAACCTCTTTCTGCAGAATCTTGAGTGTTTTAAGCACCAAAGTACACTAAGAATTCTATAATTTGCAGTTCTCTTTGGAGACTAGTATTGGAGTAATTTTAAAGAAGACTTGTATATTTTTTAAGAGCAAGACATGAATTCTACATCTAAATAAAATTCAGGAAAAAAAATAGGTAGAATGCTTAAGTAAAAAAAATTTAGTAATTACTTCATCAGTAAAATTTAAGTAAGAGTGATTTTTGCCTAAAAGTCTTATTTATTTATTTATCTTCTGTTTGTCCCTCACCTCCAAACAGTGCTGACAGTGACACTAGTTCAAGACTTTTCCTATAACAGTCTGATTTTTTTTAATTGAAGTATTTTATTCAGTGGCAATAATATAATGGGTAAGAAATAAGCAATTTTATAATCGTGCCTTCGTAGCTTTTTAAATGGAGCTTTAGAAGGCTTCTTGTGATTGAAGTATATCATTGTTAAGGCTGGCATGGTTTGAATGTTGCTGAAATATGTGAAAGTAGATGTGTCTTCTCTTCCCTGACACTATACCATAGCAATTTGTCACTCTATTAACTGTATTAAGAAGAAAGAATTTTTTTTTTTGTAAGGGGAGGGGAGATGTTTTTTGTGTGCTCTTTCTTAGTTTGATATCAGGACGTAACTTACTAGTTGTACAAAAAATAATTTTCTGCTATTGATTTAAAATATTTTATGTGTGCCTTTTCAGGGTCAAGGAATGTGAACTCCACTGAGGCAGCAAAACATCATTTAGGAACTACTGAGTATCTGCAGCTTTTATGAAGGCTCAATGATTCCTCAGAAAAGCATTTGACACTGTCCCCCACAGAATTCTCATGGAAAAACTGGCTGCTCTTGGCCTGGATGAGCATACAATCTGTTGGATCGAGCACTGGCTGGAAGGACGATCCCAAAGCGTGGTGCTCAATGGAGTTAAATCCAGCTGATGGCTGGTCACAAGTGGTGTTCCTCAGGGCTCAGTACTGGGGCCTTTCCTTTTTAANTTGTGTCCAGTTCTGGGCACCTCAGCACAAGAGAGATATCGAGGTGCTGGAGCAAGTATAGAGGAGGGCAATTAAACTGGTGAGAGTTTAATTGGTCTGGAGGTCTGGAGAATAAGGCTTATGAGGATCGATTGAGGGAGTTGGGATTGTTTAGTTTGAGGAAGAGGAGGCTGAGGGGAGACCTCATCACTCTCTACAACTACTTGAAAGGGCATTGTAGGGAGGTTGGTGCTGGTCTCTTCACATGGGCAATTAGCAATAGAACAAGAGGGAATGGCTGCAAGCTGCAGCAGGGTAGGTTTAGGCTGGACATTAGGAAAAAGTTTTTCACAGAAAGAGTAGTCAGTCAGTGGAATCAGCTGCCCAGGGAGGTGGTGGAGTCACCATCCCTGACTGTGTTTAAGAGTAGATTGGATGTGGTGTTGAGGGATATGGTATAGGGGAGAACTTGTAGAGTAGGGCTGATGGTTGGACTTGATGATCCCAAGGGTCTCTTCCAACCTAAATGATTCTATGATTCTATGATATAAGGAACTCTTCTGAACTTATGTATAGGGGCTGTAGGAATAGCCAGGTTTCAAGATGTGCTTTACTGGCCAAATTTCTAAACAGCTGTTTTTTTCTCCTCTTATACATCAAGTTGTCCTTGTAGCTCTAGCCTGGCTTGTACATAAAACATGGCTGAACCCAGCAGAAGGCTTCAGTGCTTATCTTCCTAATTGAATGAATCAAAATGGAATTGAATCAAAACAGAATGTAGTGTGGAGCTCTCTTACTTCCCTCTTATTTTCCTAGAAAAATAACTAATCTACAAGTCACCGCAGACTTACCAGCTGTCTGACAAAAATCTTTTGATTCCTCTTAAAACTGCAAGAAATTAAGTGCTGACGGGGTTGAAAGGATCCATAACAGAAGCAGACTGAGGCTGCAGACCTGTGCTGAAAGGCTGTCTTGGCTGGCAGGAGAGGAACCTGCTGCTTGGGCTTTGGGGCAGTTGTTTCTGTTCTCCATGCAGAACGATGAGCCAACGCAAATGAGTAGATATGTATCTGACTACACATACAATTTCAATTTTGTGTATTTTAGCATTGAATGCTCAAATTAAGTACAGTCCTTAACAAGTAACTTTTTTTGAAAATCAAACCCTTGAAGTAGAAATATGTCGACAGCACTCCATCCGTGGATGTCAGAGTACATTATGAAGAAGAGTTAGTGAAACTTTATTAGAGAAGACTCATCTGAAGTGCAGATGAATAATACTGAGTTATGTGGACTTGACTGCAGATGCAGAAATGGAGGAGAATCTAGTACTATCCATTGTCAGTTCTCTTAAATACACTAATATAATAATAATGTAATTATTTCAATGTGCCCTTCTCAGCTTTCATGAATTTATGTAAAGTAGATTTGTAGGAAATAACCTTAACCCTTAGATAAGCTTTGGGCAATCACTTAATGTAAGATTATCTGCAAGTGTTGCAAGGAGTGAATTTGTTTGTCTTTCCTTTGATCAAGAAGAATATTTTGGTAAATTCTAAGATAGCCTCTGATGAAGACACTATAAAATATGTTTTATTTTAAAACTACTTTTTATTGACACTGTCTTCTTTCTGAAAATTCATTTTGTGGTATGAAAAAAATAGAAAATGGCCTTTTGTCATCTTTAGTATACACCTGTTACTTCTCATATGGAAAGTCTATGTTGGCCCATTAGACTATAATGGTTTCTTCCTTTCACCAGGTCAATGAACCATGAACTCAAGAGTCTCCTAGATAGGCCCTGACAAGACTGCTACTCTGTAAAAGAGCCATTACCATATTTCAGGTTAGTGACTTGCTTACAATGCATTCCCAAGGAAGTAGCCTGATGTGGCTTCCAGCGCAAAGCTTGGTGGATAAAAATAAAACTACAAATGACCATTACTGAATAATGATACAGTGAGAGACTGAGTGAGGTAGAGATTGAGGTGGGCTCTTATGCTGGATTTATCCACGCACCCACACCACTGCAAATGGGTATAAAATATGGATGTAAACAGAAACTTACTCCTAACTGCATTTTTTTTTTCATGTGGTTGTTCCTTAAAGAAAAGGCCCTTGGTAGCTATAATATCTAGCAGTTTACTGAGTTTGATTTTTAAAAACTGTGATGTATCTCTCTTTAAAAAATTGTTAATTGAAGAATTATCTTGAAAAGAATTAGTTCTGCATGAAGTCTCTTTTATAAGAATTGCAGTATAAATACTATAGATCATGTATTTTCCTCTCTGCTCAAGTGTAAATGTTGAGGGTTCTTTCTCAAAGGAAAAAGTGTACGTACTTTCATTAAATCATGCTTTATTGTGCTCAAATAGGAAACAAGCTAATAGGTCTTTGTGTGTGTGTGTATGCTAAATATGTATATACATAATATACATATTCATTTGACACTGTGTATTTATTATTTGTGTGTAACTATAGAGCTGTAGGTGAAATTGCGGTGCTTTGGAAGTTAGTGGGAATTCTGACTTCATTGTATACAGCATTTCATTGTGTCTGGAAAAGAAAGACTGTGATCCATGTCTTCAGTCCCTCACTTGAGCTGTTTGTTTGTCTGGGACATAGAAGCCTGAAAGCTCATATAACTTATTTGCTGTCTTTAAATCAAGCATTGGAATACTGGAAATAAATTATATGACAAAGCAAAGTTTCTCAAGTGTTTTTCATTTCTGTTAGCTCTTAGGATTAATGACCTAGCTGTTCAGGTTGAAAATGTTTACTAATCACAGGGAAATAATTTCAAAGGTCTGTGGATGAAAGTTTCTGGTATTTAATGGTATCATCCTTTGTAAAGACAAGGATCAACATAGGAATGTGCAGCCGCAGGGATGATACTCCAGGTACGATCAGGAGGGTTAGCTTACAGTAGCCAGATTCAGCCCACACTTAACTGAAGGGAAAAAGTCATGCTGATTCCAGACAGTTGGATCGGTATGAGCCAGGGTGGTATTATACAGATGTGGGAAAAGAATATGTCAGCTTTCAGAGAGCAGAGGCAGAAAGAAAAGTGCTTATATGTAAGTATCAGTGCAGAAATGGAGGGCCTTGTCCGTTGATCAGCCAGGTAGTCTGGTGTGCTTGACAGCTACAGGTTACAGCAAAAGGTAGAGAAAACTAGTTTTTTTGTTCATAACCACAGGATATAACAGTGACTCAGTTTGCCAGTGGTACAGAAGCAGCTTTTATCAACCTTG
>VZTM01015774.1:47811-163757 GCA_013400555.1 Jacana jacana | reverse complement strand
GCCCCGGCCCGGCCCTCCCCGGCCGCCCCAGGGCAGGGCAGGGCAGGGCAGGGCAGGACGCTCTTAGGGGCAGATCGAGAGCACGGGGAGTGACAGCCGAAGGGAAACCACTGGCCGTCCCTGGGAGCATGGCACACAGAAACCTCGGAGAGCTTCGGTAGGAGGCGGGGGTGAGTGATACCAGCCCTTCTGTACGCGGGGAGGGGATGCTGTGGGTGGTTTTTGCACGCTCTGAAAAGTGTGAAGTTAATTTTACTTTATTTTCAGCTGTGTAATCCCAAAAGAAGCATTACTCGGATAAGAAACCGGTAATAATTTGTGAAGAATGATTTCTAATTTGCAGTTACAAGGGGTGAGGTGGGATAGGGGGAGAATAAGTGTCTTTGCTGCACTGTTGCTCGGCTGTACCTGTGTGCTCCCTGGCACCATGAGCCCAGCAGACACAGGTGCAGGGAAGGGTTGCCTGTAAAGGCAGGTGGTGTGACTCCTGCACTCCTAATTCTATGGAGCAATTTGTCTGTGGCAAAGAGTTAGGTGCAGTTCTGCTGGTTGTGCAAAGGGTTGCTGTTCCTCAAAGTTGGGTGGTTTTGCTCCAAGTCTTGGAACTGGTTTAAAAGCCAGTTTAAAAACAACTACAGTTGTTACCAGTCACAAGCAGCCAGCTTCTATACTGCATGAACTTGAGGTTTGGGGGAAGTGGGGAAAAAAGACTTTCAGGTTTTCTGATAATCCCTTTTAGATTAATATAAGCTCTGATGGAGAAAAGTGGTTTAGGTCCTTCCTGCTGCCTTTAGCTTTATAACCTATGAGAGAGGCTCCCAGTTGCATTACTGTTATGAGAACGACTCCCCAGTGTACAAACCCACACGCTTTTTACACCATAATTTTGTATGCAAGTGGCTTGTCCTTCCCCCACAGTGGTGGAAGGTGAGGCCTGGCTGGGTAAGTGCCTGTACCTGGGATGCCACCAATCACTACCAGGTGTGGGCTCAGTCTCTTTGGAAGAGCATCACACCATCAATCCTAGGCTCCTTATCTTGTATTTTATTTCCAAAGACCCAAACTTTGGCCTAAATTACAGTAATGTTCTTGAATTATTTTTTTGTCCGTGCTAGCTTTTGCATGTGTTGCATGTTTGAAAGCAAGACACTTGATCTCTGCAGGGTTGTACTATGTCTGCATAAACAGTTGTGTTCTTGGCTTTTCTTAAAAAAGTGTTTGTAGTGTTGTGGGTAGGTTAATTAAATGAACTTCTGAACTTCTGGGATTCTTTTCTTCTTGTCTGGAGCTTGGGAACTGTAGTTGCTTAGCTCTTTGTGGACTCAGCTTCTTTCAAAGTGCTCGAAATATCCAATCTTGGATGAGTGTTACTGAAATAGCCATTTGGTGTTTTAAAAGCCAGGGTCTCTTGAGGTTTGTTTTTGTTTTAGTGTTGTGAAGAGGATTTTAAAAGCCTGCCTTGATGCTTTCTTCCAAGGACCTTACCATGCAGATAGCCTCTCTGCTACAGCCTGGTCCAACTTTCACTGAAACCAGTGAAAATCATTCTGGTAACCTTTGTGGTAACTGGGTTGACTCTTCTGGCTTGCAAAAGTACTCAAGAGTATTTCCACTGTAGCGGCTCAGCCTGATGGGATAGTACAGTTGTAAACATCTCATTACTGCCACAAACCTTTCCAGGTATGTGCACACTAGGTAGCAACTTTGATCTGAGTTGTTTGGTGTTTCCCATGGTGGTTTTCTGTTGGCAGCAGAAACTGTTGGAGTGTTTGTTTGGGGGACTTTTAGTACTTCAGTGAGGGAAGCAAGAAAATAAGTCCTTATTTGCTTTCTTCTGCAGCCTTAATATCACACTAAAAAAGTTTAATTTCCATTAAGAAATCCTCTCCCCCTGCATCTTCTTTTTTCATGTGTGTCTGTGTTCTGCTCCCAAAAATCTTGTTGCTGTTGTGAAACCCCTAATATCTTTGAGGGATAATCTTATTGCAGGAAAAAAACAAATGAGTGTGTGACCTCTTTCACCTGCTTAGGGAAATTAATGAAAATGGAAGTCCAAACTTTAATGAAATTGAACACCAGCATGAACTTCATGTGAATGCTTATGAGAGAGAGATGGAGAAAAAGGATGAGGTGTATCTTAAAGATGCTGAGGGTCGTTCTGGTTGAAGGAATAGAATTCACTGGACTCTGGTTTCTCTGACTGGGGTGAACATGTCTGTGGGTTTTGATATCTGTAAGGCAGAAGCAGATGAGTCTCACAGGTGCTGAGTGTGATGGTGTGCATCTGGAGTAATGGCCCTGGCAGGACATTCATTTAGATTAATTGAGATCTTGTTACTTAGATCATTTGAAGTAGTAGCATGCTCACAGCTGTTCCTCTGTCCTGAGTTTGGTGTTTCTCCAGTGTTCTTGAAGGGCAGCTTGGCTCTGTCCCCAGTGCACTGCTGCTCTGTCTGCTCTGATAAAAGTACTGGGTCCCCAAAGCTGCTTCCTGCACATCAGCTGGTGGGTCTGCCTTCAGCTTTGGTATAAGTAGAGATAATTGACTTGTAGGACTTGGGTTATTTTCATCCAGGTTGTCTTCTGAGTGACGAAGGTAACCACTCAAAATGTGGTGTCTCTAAGGCCTGAGAACCATTATCAATCAGCTGGTGCTTAGGCTGGAAGTACCAACCAGTATCAAAATGATGTGTCTAAAGCATTGGAGGGGTTGGAAGCAGTGGGAATTAGTGGGAAGTTTTGCATCTTCCTACAAGCTAGTCCACTCACTGGCAAGAAAGATGGTACTAGATTGTATTTTGGGTCTGACTTTTTTTTCCAAACAGCCTTCATTAAGGATTTGAAGAAAGGCAGAGAAGACTGTGGTCTGGTATAGTTTTCTAACCCTAACTATTTAGGTAGGAAAGCTTCTGTTTAGAAGGAGAAGCAGGCAGCAGGACTGGAATAGTCTAGCTGGCTAATAGGTTGTTTGGGCTTTTGTTGTGTTGTGGTCTTTTAAAAAAAAAAAAAAATCTAGAAGTCACTTTGAGGTGAAAAGGCTATAGAAACTGCAATTTTTTTATATATATATTTTTATTATTATTATTTTAATTATTATTCTGCTGTGCTAGTATATGGCCTTGCAGAATCTACATGAAGATTGCCTCACTGGGATCTTACTGCTGGTAAACTTGAGTAAGAAGAATTGTTGTTGATTACTGTAGAACTGATGGTGTACTTAGATGAGCATTTGCTTATACTGCATACTTTTTTTGTTGGACTATATCCAGACGCAGAATAATATTTCCCTCCCCTTTGAAGCTTACAGGAGGCCAGCTTGTAAACTTTGACATGCATCCAGGTGGCTTTTCGTGGTGAACGGCACTATTTAAACGCCAACCTTCTCGGACACCTACGGTCGAATGGGGCAGAACACAGGTGTAACGATAAAGCCCTCTGTGAATTTATCCTTAGTCTGAGACTGCCCTCTCTTGGACATTATCAGTTGCTGCAGTGGTCACAGCGGGATTTACAAGTAGAGAGCCACCCTTGCACCTTTGCTTTGTAACTGACCCCTGTTTTTACATGCTTTTAAAAAATGTTGGTTGTCGTTTTGGAGGAACTGCTAGACCCTCGCTGCTGTGTTCCCCTTGAGCAGGCAAATCTCCTCTAGGTGAATTTTTTTGTTTCTTTTTTTTTCCCACTAAGCTCCTTCCTTTAGAAACTTGTGAAGTTGATGGAAGACTAGAGATAAAACAACTTTTCAAAATGTTTTCTTAAATGTAGCAAGGGTGGAGTTCCAAGGTGCCAAAAGGAGGCAGATGACCAAAGCTTGCTGAATTTTTTGAGGGATTTCAATGCCATAAGAAATCTTGCCCTGCGCTAGCATCCAGTGTCCTAAATCTTAGAGATGATCATATGTGACTTTGAATTCTATTTTACTTAAATGTTTCAAGTAACATGTTTTTAGTAATCTGACCAGGGCAACAAGAAGGTATATGAACTAAAAGTTGTCTTTGGCTAAAATAATGCTGAAATGTTTGTTTAGGTTTAGCTAGATTAGGAAGTTAAGCTGATAAACAGGTCTATCTGCTTCATTCTGTGCCTAGAACAGAATGTTTATTTTATTAATCTGTCAAGGTTTTTAAAAAAAAAAAATTAAAATTCTCCCAGGTGATTAAAGGTGACACAAACTTGGTGTGGCTGATTTGCAGAAAACTCTCCTATCTTGCTGTTAAAGATGGTCTTGATAGATTTTTGTCAAGTAGTTTATTGTTTGTTTTATGAAGAAAACTGATTTGAATGTTCCTGCTGGCCTAGGAGCTTATCCATTTTATTTTACCAGAATCCTCCCATGGAGCCTGATTTTTTAATTTATTTTTTTTTTCTTCCCTATTTCATCAATATCTTGAGGCCAGAGGAAAGATTCTTGCCTTGGTCTGTGTCTGTGGACAAGCCAAAATATACCCTTGACATTGAGAGTAAACCAACAAGTGGAAGATGGTAAGGTTTGCAGAAGGGAGACAATCTAGAGTGTGCTGTAAGCAGCTCAGTAAGACTCCTACAGCTTAAATTGTTTCCACTTAAACTTGTTTTCAGGGATATCCTCTCAGAGTAAGCATACCTACCTACCTAGAACTGAAGAGGACTAAATTGCTTATTAGCTTGTCTGGGGTCACATTATTTATCACTTCTTAATGGAATACCAGAAACTTGAGACCACGCCAGCATGATCTTCTGTCTGTGTCTAGGCTGGACAAGGATTCAGAGGAGTCTTTGACTGTCACGTATTCCCAACAGCACTCTTCAGCTCACTGAATTGGTATCTGTTGTCAGTTCTGCTACAGCAGTTCCAATGGAGAAAATGCTTTTTTTTCTTTTCCCAAGAGAACAAGGAAAATAATTGATCAACTCTTGTCGGTATCCTTCAAAGATGTCCAACCGAAAGAAGGATATTCTGAATTTCTGTCTCTGACCTAGCTTTTCAAGAGTGAAATAAGTTATCGTCTGTGTTCCTCCTGTGCAGTGAACAATTCTTCGTCTATCAAGACTAGGCAATGTCCAGATTTTGTTTTCTTTGCACAAGCTGATGCTTGAGAATGCTCTACCCAGAGAAAAACATGTTCTTTCCAGAGCCTGTAGGGGGTGGAAAAACTATTATGGCCTCAGTCCTTAATTCAGAGCTGCTGGATTTGTAGTCACTGTAATAGCAGGAGTTTTAAGAGCATTGTTCCTGAAGATAGTTTAGATTTTAAGCTAAGGTAGAATAGAGGTCAGTAGAGATCAGTTGTTCTAACACCTGGCTATGATCAGAATTGTAAGAAGTGCTGTTCTGATTGTATCCAGTCCAGAATTGCTGCTTTGAGATGTGGCTTGAGTTTTGAATTTGTATGTGAGCTTCAGTTGCTTGTAGCTACCACGGTATTTCAGCATTGAAAATGGAAGTAACTGACTAGTCAGTTATCTATAGCATTTAACACACCTCGCTGCATTTTAAAGACTAGGATAGCCTGTAGTGATTTCTATAGAGATATCTGGTGGTGGTCTGATGTTGCAGCTTCTAACCACTGAGATCTTGGCATTTTTCAAGTGAGGCATGAGGCTAAATTTATTTGCTTGTCTCCCTGATCTTGCTGGAGAACATCGACAGCACAGGAAGATGAGGGGGTCTTTTAGTATCTGCCTCACTGAGGTGTCGGGTCTGATGTGACTGTATCAAAGTCCTTCTTTTTCCAGTGCCCTCTGCAGCTTGATGTGCTGAAGTGCCTGCTTTTCAAATAAGCCGCAAAGGGAGGAAGAGGGCATGGCCCCTGCAAGCAAAATTTCTCATACTACCCAAGTAACTTTTCTCCCCTTCCAGCGCTGAACCTCTTCTGTGACATTGCTACTCCCTCTCGGTGTCTTTTTTCATCCACAGCCTCAGTAACTCTCTTCAGGGTTATTAACATCTCAGTTTCCACTGTTTTCCACATCAAGATCCAATTTCACATAAATGCAGATGGGGACAAGGAGAAATAGAGAGAGGACAAGGAGGTAGCAGCCCAGTAGAGACAGTGGCTGGAGCCGAAGATCTGCTGGGAAAGATTTGTCATTTGATGTGTCTCCCAGAGCAATCTTTTGCAGTACAGGGACAACATGTAGGTGCTTTTGACTTTCTGAAGGGCAATATCCTTGCAGTCTCCTTTATGGTGACAGAAGAGAACATCTTACAGGAGAGGAAGGTAGTTCAGTTGGCCAGTGACAGGCAGGCTCCTGTGAAACTCCTTGGTTTCCCTTGGTATCACTGCCCTCAGGTGCTGTAGAGAAGGTTTCTGCTGTGATTTGAAACTGCAGAGTTCCTTGTCCAAATGAGCAAGTGAGGGAGATCCAGTGTCAATGCAAAGACTGAGTTTTATAAAAACAGAAGGCAGCAGGCAAAAAGAGGGATTTCCCAGTGGGGTGCAGTGACAGATGACACTGTGAGGTAAACTGCTCACCTGTGAGAGTAGGCAGCGGTCTGCAACTGCAGGTTCTTGTAGCTAAGGTCTGATGGCTGGCTTCCGGCACAGCCCCTTGTGTCTAAAGGGATGTGGCCTGGTTCTGGCTGCAGCTTGTCCCTCCATGAGGTACAGAGGCTGCCTTTCCCTGCCCACTGTCAGGACTCTTATAAGAACCTAATATCTGTGTCTGAGTTAAAATGGGATTGAAATTAGGCAGCTAGGTTTAAAAAGGGAAAATAAAACCAAACCCCCCTATCTGGTAAGAGGGGCAACAAGGACAACAGAAATGACCTGAATCTGCTACTTTAACAGATTTTTTTTTTTTAACTGCATTATGGAGGTTGTTGTTTTTTGTTTTGTTTTGTTTTTTTAAATCTGATTACTTATTTTGATGTCAGATTTCAGGTAAAACACATTAAAAGATACTGGCTTGGGATTTTTCACAATCAAGTTTCACACATGATATAAGCAAAACACTTCCAAAGAATGGAAGTATTTTTTCTCGCTTATTGTAGGCTCTGTCTCTGTGTATCAGCAACACAAGAAGACAGTGATGTTTGAGCCCAATTGACCTGTGATCCATTTCCCTCCTGGTTTACCTGGCACAATGAGCCTCCTTTGTCCCGTTCTCGTGTGTCTGGGGCCGAAACAGGGGTCTGGAATAAAATAAGAGTATTTGCAGTGACTAGTGGAGAGCCAGATCTGTGCTGGTTGACTGGCTGCTACCAGCCAGGAAGTGTCATAGCCAAGTTCCTCCTTTGCTTTCCCCAAATGAGGCATGAGTTTGAATGTAGCTCATCTTCTCAACTGCTAATTCTCAGGATGTGAGTTGGGATGTTGTTATCAGAGAGATAGATTGAAATTGCCTAACAGAGTCAAAAATGGCAGCAGCAGACAAGATGAACCGACTGTAAAAATACACCTTGCTTTTTCAGAAATGGAGGAAAAAACCTAGTAGATTTCAGCGATCCTGCTGTAACTAGCTGAGAAATCCGTTCAATTTTCTTGACATAGAGGCAAATACAGAACCAAGACTGGAAATTTATGGGGAGGTTGGAGCATCCTCTTTTCTGCTCGGCCTCTGAAGCCCCAAAAGGTGGCAGTGTCTGCTAGCAGGAATGTGTCACTCTGGTAGATGGATGCTTTTCCTTAAGGTTCATTCAGTTTTGCATTCTGCATTAAATGGGGTGGTTTTCCTTCCTCTCCTCCCTTATAACCTTTATCTTTCAAATGAGACCAGCAGACTGTATATTTGACAAATATTTGTCTAGCACTGTAAATGCATACAGACTTAAAAATGACCTTTGAGTTAAACCAGAGCAGATTCCCACACAAAAAGGAATTAGTTTTAGCTAGCTTTTTTTCCTAAGTTGTATAAACAGAAATTATTAGAATGCATGCTATGAATGCTTCACCTCCTGCATCTGTGACTGGGCTTCCACAGCTTTGGCAGTCTTTAGGGAACAAGATTTTTAAAAGGCCTGAACCCATACTCTCCAGTCAGAAGAACGACTTCCTGACTTCTTCAGTGTTTGCTTGGTTTGGGGTCAGATCTGAAGAACTCAAAGCTCTTCCTGTGTCATAATTCAGACCTTGTGGAGCTGGAAATCTCTGCTTACCGATGTTGTTCTGGTGGAGCTGTGTTTTACTTCCCTGTTGAGCTCTACAGCTCCACGAGCTCAGTTATTCCTGAGCTATTGCTGTGTTCTGATGGCAGCAACACGCCTGTGGATACCTCTGCAAGATTCAGCCAGTGGTCATCACAGGACTAGAGAGAGTGCAGTTCATACCCTGTTTCCACTGCCCCTCCCCATCACATCCTTGCACACGTGATTTCCTCATCTACTTCTGTAGTCCTCTCCTGGGAGAGCTCAATGGATCTAAGGAAAGGAGTGGAAAATGTCTGAAGCAGCAGCTAATTCTGTCCTTCCATTTGGGGACAGAAACACAAGTTTATCTCTTGGGACACGCTCGAAGACATGTGCTGGTTGTTCCTTAAAAACAAATGGGAAAACAGACTTTCTGGGCTGGATGTTTTGTTCTTAGGAGCTTTGCAATTCTATTTCTGTCTCTTTTAGAGGTAGGGATAAATTAACAAGGGTATCCTAGAGACAAATTCACTGGTACTGAGCTGTTCTACTGTGCGCGCACTCCAAAGTAGCTTTGTCTTTACAGAGTGACAATTTCCATGTCAGTCTGGTTGGGATAAAAGGGTCTTCATATGAATAATAATCCAAACTAGCATGGCACCAATAGAAATTTCATTTAACTAAGCTGTTTATATCAGTGAGTCTGTTCCAGGACTATCTTCTCTCTTTAAAAAAATATGCACTGGTTAACAAATCTGACTTATCCTCCCTCAAAAATTAAGTGACTTAAAATGAAAACCTGAATTTTGTTATGGGGGGTGATGAGGGTGGTGATAATTTAGTTTAGTTGGCTTCTTACTAAGAATGTGTTTTGTCTGCCAGTCCCTGAAGAACTGATGAGTCCAGAATCCGGATACTCGCCTCACTACTGATTTTCAGAAGACTTTTTGGTTCCACTGTTTCCTGCACTGAGCCTTCACACAATAGGATAAGTAGTCAAAAGCCAACAGCACAGAAAAGGGCTAAGGGCAGCTCCACATCAGAGGAGATAGATTAGAACTAGAGAAGATTCAGATCAGAGAAGCAATTGTCAAAGGCACTGAATAGCTTGTGTATGGCAGCAAATAGGCTTGGAACTTCCTTTCTCGGAAAGAAGCCACTGAGAAAGGATGAACAAAAGCCTTTTGATCCTACAGGGAAGGAGAAGATGAGAGGAATTGTTTGCTCCTGCTTGTAATATGAGATCCAGGGGATGTGAGAAATTTTAGTGGCTTTGGGGTTTATAGCAATGGGTGTCATTTGTAAGGTCATCTAAGATGTTGAGCAGAGGCTGGAGATGCTAGAACTTCACATTGGTTCAAGATTTCTGGGTTTAAGGAGATGCAAATGGTGTTGACCCCAGCAGAGTAATCTGGTGAGGTGTTACCACATGCTTGTGCTAGTCCTACATTTTTTTCCCCAAGCATCTGGTATTTGCCAGTACTGGAAACAGGCTAACCTAGGCTGCAGAGACTGATGTGGCCAAAAGATGGTCCCATCTCCTGTGGGTGTTGTGATTTTTAAATGCCCTAATTATTTTCATGTGGATAAGAACCAGTCTGAAAGTCAAATCAATAAGGTCTTTAAAGGTTTTCTTAAGCAATCATGACTTCTAAGTAACTTTAATACTCTTAAAGAAATATTTCACATACGTAATAGGAAATTAGATGATCCTATTGTTTCACAATCGGTGTAGAATTTGTTTCTCTTTTCTTATCCTCCCCCCTCTTCTTGGCTTGGCACGCTGCAATCCCTCACTAAGGGCCAGATTCTGGGAGATGAATGTCCCAACTCCCACAGAAAGTTTCCTGGAGGCATTTGGCAGAGGAAAAAAAACACACTTTTTTTTTTTCCTATTGGAGAAGTTTTTCCTTTATTTATGTTTTCTCTTTCTTTCTTCCTTTTATTCACGCCCCCCCTCCCCTCTCTCTTTTCAGCTGATCACATTCTGGAGCATTTGTTTTGCTCATGTCTTGATTAAACCAAAAAAGGGAAAAAGAAAAAAAGGTAAAAAACCCAAACCCAACAAATAAAAAACCTCAGCTGGCTGGTTCTCCTTGTGGAAAGAAGTACATGAACACAGTTGGCCATGCGCTCATTGCAGAGAGTTACTTGTGTGCAGACAAGCTGCCACTGTCATCAAAATCATTCATAAAAGTGTTTCATTAAAAGTTTCTCAAAACTCTCCTTTGTTTCCTGGCTAGATTTTTGGGGTTTTTTGTTAGCTGGCAGTCGAAACCCATTGAAACACTGGAAATCTACTTGTTTAGGTGCTGTCTAAACTGTCCAGGCTGGTGGAGTGGTTAGATCTTTGTCCCTTTTTAAAAAAATTAAAAAAAAAAAAAATTCAAAACCAAGTTAGTCCAGCCATAAGCTATGAGGTATTAATAAAGTTACATAGTATAACTTTTATTTTACTTCATATAGTTCTATAATCTACTAGGGAATAAATTTCCTAATCAGATAAGGAAAGGAATGAATGTTAAATGCACATTGCTCTAAAATAGACCTGGAGTTTTTGTTTCTTTGGATCTCTGTTGCAAAGATGTTTGGATCAAAGCTTATTTCTTTAATGACAAATAAATTGTATTAAACACAATTATATGCCTTTCATGGAGATTCAAAGAGAGAGCTTGTCAGCCATGCAAATATTTTGGTACATGCATTACAGGTTTCTTTTGGGCTGGGCAACTACTAATTTAATTTAATAAATGAGTGGGGGAGAATCATATTTATAATCACTGTTTCAGAAGAAAAGAGTAGGAGCCTGTTTACTGCCTTCAGTGGGCTTTAGATCAGAAGCAAAATTATCACAGTTATCTCTAATGCCCTTAAAATTATTGTAATAAGCTTCCTTTTCTTCTCTTCAGTGTCCACGTGGAAAATCTTGTAATCTCTGCTAATTTTGAGGAAACAGTTTCCCTGACTTTATTAGAGGTTTTCCAGAACTGTGTTAATGAAACAATGAGACATGACAGGTTGGGTGTTATGGTCTAATAATGATCTGCCTTGGAGGTTAATGGCACTTGGCTCACAGCCTTCTGGTAATAGGCAGTGTGCACTAACTGCCCAGGTGTAGCGTTATTAATTCACTTTGGTTTACTCCAGGCTGCATGTGCATCATTGAAACATTGAGCCCTTCATTCTTCAGCCCCAGCATAGCCTGGTGTTTGAGGAGAATGGCAAGGTTTTTCCTAATGAAACTAATGTATCCTAAATTAGGGACTCATTTTAACGAGTCACTCTGTGGTCTGCAAGGAGCTGATTCCTGCGGGAGGAACAGGAGCAGAGATGGGGTGAGGGGAGCTGCTGCCTTCCTCCTCCTCCTTGGGCAGCAGCTTACTCAGTGCCGGGCTCTATCTCCTGATGCAAGGTTGTGGCTGGGCACAGACATGTGCTTTGCTATCCTCTCCCCTGGCCCCAGTCTCCTCAGAAGATGGTGGAAGGGGCTGTACAACTTCTGCTGCACGCCTTGCAAAAATCCTTGACTTTGGCAACTAAACCTCAAGGACAAAGGGGCTGAAAGGCTGTGGGAAGCTGGCAAGAGAGAAGTCTGATCCTGGGACTCCTTTTTTTCCCTGGCTTGCAGGTCTTACAGGTGGTTCCACTGTGGGTGTGAATAAGCAGGGGTGGAGGCAGAAGCAGAGCAGCACAGGACCGCATGAGGCAGTACGTGCTCCTGAGTGATGCTGATGTGGTGGTAGTGTGTGTCTGTGTGTACCAAGGCAGTGTACACTCACAACAGTTACACTTCTTGGTACCGGAAATGGTGGTTATTACTGCAAGTAGAGGGAACATGAACAGCATGTATGTCATTAGCCCAAATCTGGGAGGGAGGGGGCATTTTTTTAGGTGAGGTGAGCTCCTTCTGGAAGAGAAGAATCCCAGAGACTTGAGAACAAACTGTATATATAATTTCCTCAGGTTACAATTCAAATCCTCTTCCAAATCCTTTTGCTGTAGTGAAAAAAAGAAAACTGAAACCAAACCACCTACTTATTATTGCATTAACACAGCCAAACAGGCCTGTGGCTATGAAGTAGAGCACTGAGTACGTATGATGCTTTTGAATGAGACACCACTGACTGGAACTCTGATTTTGTGAGTTACTTAACAAAAAAAAGTGCTGCCCTGCATCCGGTAGAAAAAGGCCCAGAAGAGCAAATTCAGATCTGATTCTCACCTTATTAATATTGCCTATGGATCAGTGGGCTTGGGACCCCAGCATACATTTCGGACAGTGCAGTTGTCATCACGTTTGAATATGTAAAGAATGAATATTTCTGTACTTTGAATCAGTTGCTTAACTAAAATTCACTTCTAGTGTGAAATGCCTCTGCTATTCATAAGCAAGGGGATACAGGAGTGTTGTATATTTAGTTTGATGTTTGCTTTTTGTTCTATGGGGTTTTTTTTATTAGTGTTTAAAAGAGGAGTTTTTCTTAACAATCAAGTAACTAAACTCTGCGGTGATATTGTCCAATGGTTAAATTAGCTTCTTACATGGGAGGAGAAACTATGGATTTATAGTGTAAAACAAATGCATTAAATGAGATCCAGAAAAGGATAGACAGCTATTTTGGAGTGAAGAATATTAAAATACTGTCATTGCTGTGTAATATCTCCTGGCCCAGTTCTTCCTGCTGAAACTTAAGTTGCTGAAAAGAGTAAAGGTGCTGTTCCTATGAGGTTGCTGCTGTGCTGTTGTCCAGATGCACTGATGTCTGAAGAGGTGCCCTACATGAGACCGATGTCTGCAGTCTAACCACATGGGAGACCAGGTGTGTCGTGGGATGGAGGGGGCTCAGGAAACCAGAGCTCTATTTCTGGCTTGGTCAAGGACCTGGTGTATGACCTGGGGAAAGACGCTTTGCCTCTCCCTGCCTGTGTTTCCTTTCCTGTTTATATAGCCTGCACGCTCTTCAGGCGGAGTTTGCTCCGACTGTGTTCAGAGTTAAATGTCTTCTACTTCTCATCTCTGAGGGACTATGGCCCTTAATGTCTGCTGGTGGATAAATGAAGAAATTTATGAAGATTGTGGTGGGAGGTCCATTGTGATCCTGGTGTGGGACTTGCCTGTGAACAACAAATCTATCTACCTATGAAAAACAGGTGGTTCTTACTGTCATGACTGTTAAGTTACTTTTTCCCCAGTTATATTGCCTTGATCTAAGTTCTTCAGAATTATTAATATAGTAGCCACCATTTTATTTTTTGTTTAATTAAAAAAAGGGTCAGAATGGACTTGAGAAGAAACTACCGTTTGTTGCATATAGGTCCCTCTTGACAGACTATGTCATGAAACACGTTTATGGTATGGAGTAGTGACAACAATTTATATGCAAATAATAATTCAGAAAAGAGTGTTTTGTTAGGGGAAAATACATCACCAGTAGCCTGAGATAGGTGAGTCTGCTGCATCCCCAGGTTGAACCAGCAGCAAGGCTGACAATGTTATTCCCAAAGAGTAGGAAAAGCAGCATCCTGCTCCACTCTAGCTGAGCAGAACAGAGGTCCTCTAGCACTGGTTGGGTGAAAACAGCTATATATTTGTTTTGGCCTCTGTCTCCAGTAGAAAAATCCAAGTTTTTGCCCCTAAAGACACCTGGCCTCCAGGTGGGTTCACCCCCTCATGGGCTAGCACTTGCACACTCACTCGCACACTTCCATTCTCTCCATGGACATACCAGCCCTCACACTCGTGGTCTGACTCCAGTAGCTGAACTCAAACCCCCATACACACATCAATAATTAATATAGTCCCTCACCCAGAAAGGGTTAGAAATTAAGAAGAAGATAGTGCCTTGTGTGGCCAGACAAGTGTACCAAACACCCAACCGTTTACATGGGACCAGCATTTTATATCCCATTACCTCTCTGTTTCCCCACACTTCATCCCCAAATCCCCTAAATCCACCCTGTTTCCCATGTCTGGTGCCTTCCCTAAACACCCCATAGGAAGTCTTATGTCATCTCAAAATAGTTTTCCTCCAGATCCTATAATGTGTCCCATGTTCCTATGTAGCAATGCAGCCATTCAAAAGGTGTTCTAATATTGACCTGTCTTGATGGATTTCATGCCAGGACACTGAGCCTGAGGTCCTGCTAGAACAGCTCTGGGAGAGATTCAGGCAGGGTGTCCCTTCTGAGTACTTAATTTGTGTTTCTGCACCTCCTTGTGCTTCTCTGGACTTGTGGAGATTGGGTTGTGGTGGTCCTGTGATGGGCTTGGAAATTGCCAGGGCAGGATATTATTTTGGCTTCCCCTCCTGCTGCTGTCTCTGCTCATTTCAGCACATGTTATTGCATAACTTAACACTCCAGAAGCTTTCTTTTTAACTTCATAAATGGCTAGGAAAATGTGAGTAAGCAGGAAAACCCAAATCTGTAGCTGGCTAATTCGTGGCCACCCAACATGCTTAACGCCTGAGAAACGCATGCATCGTATTTGTCAAAACCATATAGCGAAACCTAAGGTAAAACAACCATAGCTACTTTTCCATAGCAGCGATTCATCTCTGGCTTGCTCTTTTTTTGTTGTTGTTTTTTGTTGGTTTTTTTTAAACTTCATTCTTCAAACTGTAAGTACAAACCCCTAATTGGTATGCAGAACAGATATGGTAACTTGAAAAACAGAAATCAAGCAATAAACCCCAAGGCAAGATAACCACATCTTGGTCGTCACTAGCTTGTTATAGAGGCAATAATGATACACGGAAGTGAATGGCTTCATGGGAAGATGAGATAGCAGATATTTATGAAGGTTAACACAATTTTTGCACAAAAATTGAAGGGCTTTGTGTGATGGTGTGGGGAACAGACTCCTGGTTTTTCCCTTGTAGAATGTTAGGTTGCTAATCCTGCTAGTTATTTGTCAGGCTGTTGTCTGTAGCTAGATGAAAGCTCACAGGTTCCCTCTTCCACTCCTTATCATCTAGTTACCAAATTCTTCTACAAGCTACCAGCTGCCTTGTCAGCCTGGGCAAATGTCAGACCTCAAAATTGGTCTGCTTTCTACCCTCTACTTCTGCAGAAATGGTTTATTTTCTAAATAAAACAAGCTGTAAGGAAGGCACAAATTGTATGTCTTCATCTTCCGTGTGATGCTGGGTGGTAGTTGCGTGTTTAGTACAGAGCACCCTTTTATGAAGAAGCACTTGCTCCCATTTGAGCAGGCTGAGCACAGGGCTGCGGCTGGTCGGAGCTCGTGTGAGAGTTCGGTGTGGAAATGCAAAAGGATTAGTTGACTGCAAGCCAAAATCAGATAGTAATTCAGGTCTTGTCCATGCTAAAAAAAAAAAATTGCACACCCTAAACTACTCCAGAGAACTGTTTTATGCAACCCACAACTACAGTTGAACCGGTACTGTCCGTGTTGTGGAATTTTATATTAGAGGATCTTTCCCATTCATTCCCATATATGAATAGACAAACAATGCTCATAGAAGATACTTAAAGCTGTTTCTGTGTCACTGAATCAATGGCCTTAGCCAAATGCACTTTCTCACTGTGACAGTGACTGCCTGGTAACCAGGGTGGACCTTGTGTGATGGCACTTCACAGGCATGTGTGCATCTGTACCTACAAAGCTTAACTGTAGTCAATAGACTTCTATATGACTGATAGCAGGAGGAGTCTTTAAGAGAAATCCACCCAGATATGGAGATCCCCCTGTGTTTTCAGGAGGAAAGGAGCTAGGTGTGCAGTGTGGGCAGGGAGTCACCCTTTCCAAGGAGCTCTGAAAAGGGATGAGTGAACATGAGATCAAAATGGGTTACTTGGGGAGGAGTGTAAGCTAGGGTCACCAAATTTGGCCCTGAAACAAACTGAAAGGAGAAAACTGCATTAATGATAATGCTTTGAGGCACAAGGGAAAGGAGGAATAGGTAAAACAGCTCTGCTGTTTCTTTAAAAAAAAAAAAAAGCTCCAACCCTTTAATTTTTTTACTGAGATTATTTTCCAGGTGCAAACCCATAAAAGAGCAGTTAAAGCTACTCAGTGAGGTGCCCTAGGCCAGAAGCCTTCTGTCCTCTCCCCAAATGGGAATTAGTTATATTGTTCTGAGCAGTTGTAGACTAACACTACAATGTTTACCCTTGGATAACTTGTTATCTATGATAATCTGGGTAAAGCAACACCACTTCAAAGCGAAGATAAAACATAGATAAAGATTTTTCCACCTATGACCCTATTATTCTGCTCTATATTTATTATTCTGTAGTTTGATCAGGTAGCTTCTAATTTCTTTTCCCTTCTTCTGATAAAATAATTTGTAGGTTTAATTGAGTTTTTTTTGAACTGAAAACTGATGCCTAGCACTTTTCTTCTCTCTTTTTTTTCCCACGAGAACCTCTTACTTTGTGGTTGCTTGAGGAAGTTGACTTAAGCAATTTAAAATGTAGTCGTGGCTTATGTAGAAAGAGACACTGACTGTTAACACAGAAATATATGCCTAAATATGCTAACAGGTGCAAGAGCTGTCTAATCACATGATGGCTACAGGAAACCTATTAACCATAGTGTTTAGGTTAAAGACAGGTCATGCTGATAATTAAATACAGAAAGTAAAATTTCTTGCTATATCTTTTTATCTTTTGGGTTTTTTTTTTTATTACCCCCTCAGTTTTTCCTGCTATTCCCCATGCTTACAGCTGGAAGTTGAAGTTTTCTATGTTTTAGAGTTTAGTATGAAATGTTGTGAAGCTGATTAAAATCAGTGACAGTCATAGTTGTAGTAGGAACAGAAATAGACGTGTGAGGTTAAGCAGATGTCAGGGTTCATTATGAACTTTTGAGCTGTTTTAGGTCACAGCTTCCAAATACCTTCTACATGCTGCTAAAATAAAGCTCTTGAAAACACATTGTGAAAAATCTGAAGTTACTGTCCCACTGAGAATGCCATTGAATCTGGAGGCCTTATGTAGGGCATTGTTTGGGTTTCATTTTTTTTTTTAGGGCTAGCACTCTTTTTCCTCATTGTGAGGAGACAGCACACAAAACCCTCCTGTTGGAGTAGATTTCAGATTTAATAAGGAGAGCCCATCTTCCATACTACCTGTTCTATAAAGTCTATAGGCTGAGCATGTACATGGGTATATAGCTCATCTCCGAGCCCTCTAACAGAAGGCAGGGGAGCCCCATCTTTAGCTGTGATCCCAAGCCTTTCACACCCTTGATATTGATGCACTTGCTGGTTGAAGCTCCGATGTACAATGTATCATCTTGCTCTTTTTTTCTTTTGGACTTCTTTTTTCCTCTCCAGTTATGACTTCTATGTTATATAAATTACCTGAAAGTTGGTTGGTGGCATCTTGCCACTGTGCGTAAGGAATCATCAAAGCATGTTTATGAAGCATAAAGCCACATCTGGGGCTGAGCACAGTGACATTTCTGTTTGAAATCTACTTCCTAAGGACATTTAGGGAAAACTCTCAAACAGCCTTCTCCAGCATCTATCCTTTTGTGGCAGGAAGCACATATGCCTGCCTAAAGCAAAGGCAGTGCTTCCAAAAGTTTAGGTCTACTTTCTCTGTACAGTTGGGCCAACCTTCAGCAGCAAACAAGATATAGGTGAATCTATCCTGCAAATGGAAAAAGAAGCTTTCTTACTGTGCTCATTTTCCCTCATTTCTAGCAATGCAACATGAAACACCATGAAGAACAAGATTTTTCGTTTTTCAAGATGCCTTCTGACACAATGAGGTGACTACTTCTCTGTGTGGCCTCTGTCTGCTAATGACTAAACGGGCCTGCAGTGAGCGCTTGGATCTCAGTGTTTAAACCTCCATCTGCAGTTTAAATGTCTTAATTAGACAGCTTGTGCTACTGTCCACACCTTTGAAACTGCAGAGTAGATAAAGTTACTGGGTTTTCCCCCTTAGGATTATAACTGTCCTACTTCTTTCAGTATTATGATGATAAGTTGATGGTGAGGTAAAATTAGTTAGAAAATCTGAAAGTTAGACATCAGTAGGTTTTTAGGTTTCTCCTGATGCTTCTCACGTGCAAGGTGGGAGCATGTGAACAGCGGCTCGGTAGCATTCTAACATTTGTTCTCAATAAAGGTCTTACAATCTTGCATTAGAAGCCATTTCCCTGGTATAAAAGCACAAGCACACTAACACTGCAGTAGACACCCAACCTCTGTTTAACTGGATTTCTTCTTTAGATGGTCGTATAGGGATTTTGAAATGGCGAGTGCTTAATCTTAATGTTGGCAAGGAGTGATGGTACAGCAATTAAGGGATTGAGTTCACTTTGTTCTGCCACAAATTTCTTTTTAGCCTTTGGCATGTTGCTTAGACTCCCTGGCTTTAGAGCACGTTGTCCTTGGCTGGCAAGCTGTCTTAAAAGATAAGGATGATATAAGAAACTCCTGCCTCATAGTTGAGTGGTCTGTGGTATGTCCTACCTGACTTGTCACCCATTGACATCTTCGGAACTCATCCATGTGTAGGATAAACCTTTATTACAGAACTGCTGCCCAACTATAAAATGTTCTACTACTGTTTTAGTAAGCAACCATTTTTCATCTCTTGTTCCTTCCTTATGTTATTTAAATGGTCTGATTTATTTAAGTTTGATCTGTTCACCTGATTATTTTTAAGATTTCAGTATATTTAAGCACTTTTCAATCTGATACTTCTTTTCCACCTTAGGTAACTAATATGTGTATGGTAGGTATCCTCAGAATATTCCCTGGAGACTAGACTAACATGTTTGCTTTTCTGGAGTCTACATACCCAACTTGTGGTCTTTGCTTGGATTTGCAAAGCCCCCACCCAGATCTGCCCGCTCCTGATTGTATTTATTTTTAATTGTAGAGCTGTAGGAGAAACCGTAGATAAGGAGGCAGAAAAATGACTTAATACTGTGACAGCTTGTTCTGCAGTAGTCTCATGTCACAAGGCCATTAACATATTTGACTGGAGAAAGTACTGTAGAAGGTATGGGCTCTGTATTTTAGTAAAGGCAAAAAGAAATTGTATTTTCTGCCATATTTACATCAATAACGTAAATGTCATTTTTGTTAGTTGAAAGTAAGGGCGGAAACGGCATTTTCAGAATAATATATCAGGAGCTGGAAATAGGGCTGATCCAGGCAAATGACAGGTGGAAAAAAAGTATTTGCATTGCAAAAGGCTGCACAGTTCCCTGCTGCTCAGCATAGTAGTGAATAAAGCCACAGCAGATGCACTGACATCAAATCTATTCCTCAGAGAGGAGGAAGCCACCTTCTTTAGTGAGTGACAAGCCTTGGAGGAAGCAAAAAGACTTCATTTCTCTGCATTTTAACATTGTCTTTTCTTCTTATATAAGCTTTAAAACAGCTTCCTGCAGGACGGAATTTGGAGAGGAGGTAGACATTACTGTTGCTAACCTTGCATAGCCTCATGCTATTCTGTGTATAAGTGAGGAAACAGATAGCCTTCTCAAAACTTCTATCAGTGGTATTTTGCTACCTGAGACTGGTCCTTCAGTCTAAGTATCATGGTTGTCACCACTGCTTGCACTCTGACTCAAATGTAGAGTAAGATTGGTGACCCTTCAAGGCCAATACTAGCATGAGGAGGGGGAAGATTAGTGTAGTATTAAACTTTGGCCAAAAAGGCATACTGCTTTGTCCACAACAAATATATATGGGATGAGGTTTGAATGTTGGGCACCTCTGCTGGAACTCATTTGGATATTTAGGTATCAGAGTCCTAACTTATATCCTAGAGATACAAAGTTCTTGTCAACAGCTTGAGGAAGGCTTTGAGGTTGGCATACCAGAAAACACTAACCTGTGGCAATCATGTTGCATCTATCCCAAGGCAGCATTACCGAAAGACCTGTTGGTGTAAAATATGGAAATTGAAGAGTGTGGGTATGTCAGTCACAGAGGACTGAACTAGAGCATTTAGTTTCTAAATACGTGCCCATCTTAGGAGGATTCACAGGAAGCCTGTGTGTCCTGTTGTTGCTATGTTTTCCTGGAAACACTTGTGTAGCCTATCAGTGCCTTTGATCATCTATTTCCATCTCTTCACTACAGAGATCTGTCAAATGTGGTACAAGTTTCTGAAGTTTGGATACAAGTTGCCAGCAAGCATGATAGAAATCCAAGACTCAACCAACAGAAAGAAAAGACATTGTCTTTTTCATGTGGGATTGGAGCACACCCCAGTGATGTAGCAGACCTCAGCAATCCTTTTAATTTGCCATGTTCTCTTTTCTACTCTTTCCTCCCCTTGTATCACTCAATTTGGCCCATCTTGCCATGTAACTGAGCACTAAACAGCATTTTCTGTAAATACAGCTTCTATACCTTTCCTTTGCCTCCCAGCTTGGGTCATCCCATGAGTGGTATTAGTCTTTGTCCTTGAGAAAAGGAAGACCTTGGAGGGTTGAGAGGGAAGCGATGCAGCTGCCTTCTTGTCCTCTGCAATGCAAATGAAAGGCATTTGGAGATTTGTACACAGCTCTGTCTGCAGTGACTGCAGCCCCTTGGAGGCAGATTGGAGGCTAAAAACCAGCGTGCCCTTCATACTCTTGCCTGCTTGGAGGCAGTGTAGCCAGCCTGAATTGCCCAGAACTGAGAGCAATTCACCGCTGTGAACAGAGGCGCTGTGCTAGTATAAAAAAGTCAGTATAAAGAGCGAAGAGCTCATGATGTATTTGGCCTCCTGGAAGAGGGAAGATATTTTGTTACAAGGTGCACAATGCAGCTTGGTTAAGCAATGTGTGTGAGCCAAGAGGCCTGGAGCAGGTGATCTTGTAGGTGGATAAGACACCCAGTGCGCTTGAATGTGGCCATCTGCATAGGCATGAATCAAGTTCACCTGGTTCACTGAATGTGAATCGGGAATGAGACATGACTACTAAAAGCAACAGATGTATCAGAAGATACTAAAGCCAAAGTACAAAAAGTATTTGAACATTGCTATGGTTCTGTTGACACAAGAAAAATACCTTTGTGCTCTACTGAATCCACACTATTCCACAATTGAAGGCAGAATTGAAAGCCATAGATTTACAAGATCAGTATCTGATGTCCTTGGTCCCGTTGAGCTGCTATTTTTGTTGGCATTGCCCAGTAAAATATTTATCTTCTGGAAAAAAAAAATTGTTTTCATTTTTTGTCTAAAACACCTAACTTCCCTGAGATGGGCTATATGTTTGGAAACTAGAAAACTAGAAACACCAAACGGGTTAAGAAACAGAGCAGTCTGAAATATCTGACTTGGAAACAGGTTACGGGAGTTGCTTGTGAACTGGAATTTGGGTGTGGTTCTTGCATCCACACTTCTTTTGTGTTTAAAGATATAGCAGGTGACATAGGTATTCACCTGTGCCCTGTAGATATGCATAATAAAAAAAGCTTGAGATGTATTTTTCTTATTCCATCCTGACAGCTGCATTTGGGAGAAGAGTTTAATAATGTGCTCTTCAAGTTTGCAGACTTTAAGCACTGTGAATACTGAAGATGGAAGAACATCTGTGGAGTTTCTAATGAAGAATATTACATACAGCATTTTAGTCGATAAATATCAGTCATATTCAGAAATGACCTTATTTTCTCTTTGCCTTAGTTTCTTCGAGAATAAAGAGCCCTTGTAACTGTCTCTCTGAGCTACATTGGAACTTTATGCTAAAGAAGACTTCAGTCACAAAAAAGTCTATTACTACATTTTATATTTAAGCTTAGATTTTAGCTCTAAATTAAGTATAATAACAGAAGGTTTATATGATTCTCTGACTGGAATTGAATAGTTGTTTGCTCAGTTCTTCCATGCTTATTGCAAAGCAGATATGACTACTAACGAAGTCTCCACAATGATTTGGAGACATTTATACTTACAAAAAGGCTTTGTCTTTGAAGACATTCTACTTGAAGATCAGTAAACAAAAGAAGAATAACTGCGCTAATTAAAATGGTTAGTAGTGTTGAAATACCTTGTAAGATAGGACAATCTGCCGTGGGTACAGGAGTGAACTACATCACTCTCAGACATGATCTCTCCACGTTCCTAACTAAATATGGTTACAGTCTGTGAATTCAAGCCTGAAAAATCTTAAGCAGAACCAAAACCACTGGAAGTGAATGCTTCAATATTGCAACACCCCCAAAAAATGTAAAAGAGGAAGTTAGTATTCATTCTTGATAAGAAAGAATACAGTTTCCAAGTAGAGCTATTAGATGTATTAGGGCTTATTTTTCACAGGAGAGAGTTGATTTTGGGGGATGGGAAGGAAGTAAAGGAATAGCTCTGGCAATGACTTTACATCCTTTTGTACCCCATTAACAAGGTTATGTAGATGACCTAATGAATGAAAACAAGGATAGTTTTATGGAGACAAGGTATCCATGAATTCAATACAAGACAGGCATACCTTTAGCCATGAACAGTGATTGACATTTGAGCCTGGGTGATAGGATCCTTTTTGACAAAGAAGAGCTCGTGTTCAGAAAAGATGTGAAGAACTTGGATGGAAACCTGCTTACTGGGCAGGAAGCCATGTGAAAGAGGGGAATAATTTCCAGCTTGCTTATTTGCCAATAAATGTTAAACTCTGTAACACAAGGTTATTACCTGTCCAGCACTTTCTTAGCAATATTAGAAATTCACTTACCCCTTTCCCTTCTTAGCTTCTTTCTGTGTTATAAACTTAATTTCAGCTGGGGAGATGATCTAAATCATATAAAAAATTACACTGGGAACAGTTCACACTCTGATACTCCAGACAGAGGAAACCATGATTCTGATTTCAGGAGCAGTATCGGTTCTAGTAGGTTCTCAGAATGCATGGGGTTATCAATGTCAGTCCCATGTAAAATTAGAGATACTGGGGAGTCTAGCCTGGGTTTTCTCTGGTATGCAAAGGATGAGAGCATGAAATCAAATGGGCAAAATTAGCCTTAAATTAGCTAGTCCAAAGATCTTTCATCTTTCATTATGACCATGTGTGTTTTAGCAGGCCTTTGTATGTACCACCAAGACCAAAGGCAGGCACTTCCTCAGGGCGGTTTGGTAGTGGCTCTGAGTAGCCTGGTGCAATAATCTACCTCTTGTTATTGCCAATAGGGTGAACCAGGAGAAAGACTGGCATTTGAAGACTAAAGTTTGGGTTTGTTTTTTTTACGAATGCTGCACCTAGAGTGCATACATATAAAATCATATCTTGAGAAGACACCTCTTACCACTTAAGTCTAGAAGGGAGGGACTTTTCTAGTCTCTAGTTTATCTGATAATTGCTGATCATTATATGGGTAAAAAAGGAGCATACCAGAAATTGTGACTCTTGCCAACATTTCAGGCAGTTGAGCATTGTAAGTGATAATTATGTTCCTGGCAATAGGTTAAGCCAGATGTTCAAGAGCTGTCGACCTGTTGGCAAAGTTAACTGTTTTCACGGTATGATGGAGTGATTCTTGGCATCTTTCTAGGGAAAGAGGGCAAACAGTTGAGGGGAAATCACACTGAATATAAGGCACAATAATGTCACGATGATAGAAATGTACATCGGTAGTGGAGGATCTTGAAAATGATGGCAGCTCCACAGAGGGGAGAAAAATATCTCCTGGGCATCATTAGTCAGTGATTTCTGCTCATCACAAAGGGCCATAGGAGTGGCATCTGGATGTGTTTGAAATAGTCTGGACTGTGGGAGTCCAACCTATAGGCTTTTCTTCCATCATGGTACTTCAAATTCAAGCACTGGGTATTTTTTTGCTAGCTAGTTTTGTGTGGAAAGGAAGTACAAGGTTACAGTGGCAGGTCACAAGTACGTTACCATTGGCATGGTGAAGGGGAAAGGCGTGGTAGTCTTGGGACTAACATTTCTTGAACCTTCATATACTTGTGTAATTCCTCTGACTTTCCTTCATAAACAGCCCAGAAGGTATCTCAGCACTTGTGGGAGCAGTTGCAATCACTTGGCTATCACAATGACGATTTCACGAGTTTCCCGCAGATAAGTGGTCCACGCAGGGAAATGTTTTGAAGGAGCTTTAGCCATCTGTTTTAGCTAGTGAATCCAGAAGACAGTTTTAAAAACTTGTCTTAATGGATAGGAAAATGTAATGAGTTTTTGTTTCCTTTGCATTTTATACCATGCTTGAAAATGTTCTGAATGGGATGGGTTTGCATCTGTAAATATGCTTGAACAGGCTGTACTGTTTGAATTGTACATTTAGATAATTCAGTCTCCAGACCAGAGTTCATTTGTGTTTTGTCACCTCTGAGCAGGGTAAACAATTCACTCTGTCCATGAAATACGTATTTTCTGTGGAGTCTATAGGAAAACTGAGCAGCGCAGAGAAGAAAACATGCATTTATGGTTTTTTTTACAAATATAAAACTGAACATGGTCAAGCTTTACATACTGTGCAGTGTATCTGTAACTAAATTCAATATAATTTATCTTTAAGTATGTCTAAGACTTACGTAACTGAATTATCAGCATTTATATATGCAAAACACTGGATACCAAGCCTCTGCTTTCAGAAGCCACAGGATTACTGGACTGAGTGTCATCACGACCAAGATTTCTCACCATGGGAAGTTTTAAATTTCAGCACCCAGAACCTGTAGTCGAGACATTTTTACTCAAAGTATGTTCGGATGAGAACCCAAATCTCAGCCTTTGGCATTCATGTACGTGTTTGCACATGAATGAGCTTACATAAACAGGCATTTGTGTGCTTCATTGCTTCACTTTTCTTAGGTAAATGTGTATGAGAAAATATGTGTGCTTCTTGGAAGAGCCTATTAAGAACTTCTTATCAGGGCTAAAGTGCCTCAGGGTTTCTCGGGGAATGATAGCTTTGTTTGCCTGTGGTTTACTGTCCTTCAAAAGTCTGCTGCTAAAGGGGAGCTGCCTAGAAAACAAGGATGTTTTAGTTGCTCTCTGGAGAAGAATAAAAAAAGTTCAGGTTTTTGCATTGTACAGTGTTGGGATTTTTTTTTTTAATGAAGAAACACACGGCAAGCTACTTGCACTGAGTAGATGTTCTTTTCTGCTTACTCATCCTAGAGGGCTTAGTCTGTCCTGGTTTTTGTTATAAGCATAAACATTGTCTAACCATTGGGGAGACTTTGTCTGTGATCAGATCTGCTGACGTTAATGTTTCCTTTAGGAACTAGTAAGAACACTTCAAGAAAAAAATGTTTTTATATCAAGGAAAGATTGTAGAGGAGAGCGAAATACACACAAGCTATTGCTGTATGTTTCCCTGGAACAAGTATGAAGGGTGGATGGGTGAGAACGTGTAACAGAAAGCTCCAAGAATAAAGTTGATAACATTGTGATGTTCCTCTTTTATTGCTGTTGTTACACTATATGGTGGTGTTTCGTAACATTATTTTTGTGCACTAACTACCTTTGGGATGTGCATACCCTGCAGGTCTGAAATCCTGCCTGAAAATATGCGTATGTGTGAACATGTCTTTCCACCCCTAGTTATATCTATTAAACTGTATAGCCCTATATATTTCCTGCTTCATAAATCTTCTACCTTTAAACTCATCCTTTTAAAAACAAAGTGATTGATAAGGAGAGGTGGTAGTTTGGGAGTTTCAGTGATAACTAACTTTCCTTCTATTTCTACATGCGTGACCATCAAGATACATTGTAGCATTTCTTGAAAACTTCTTAGCATAAAATTTTGAAAAATGTGTGGAATGAACATTAGAACTTTTATTAAACAACAGAATCTCAGTAGCTCAGTAATAAAGTAATAAAGAGTAATAAAGTATCTCTTATTTCTTGTTTTCCTAACGCTATTAACAATTGGCCTTCTTACAGTTCCGGACAGTTTGAGGTCCCCATCCTAAGTTTAGATGTGGGAAATAGGCTCCTGTTTTTTTATGTCTCTGTTGAATTCAGAAACCCTCCATGCTGAGCTCGGACTGCACTATCTGAGGACATGGAAGAGGAGAACAAATGAGATGGGAAGGGTTAAAGCATGAAAAATAACCATAACAATAATGTCACCTTTCCTGTTGGTGGGCTGTAGACTATCTTTTGTTCTACGGATGGTTTTGCTTGTCCAAACAATGTATGGTTGTTAGTTTTGAAATGGAATTGAGGCACATTACTTAGCTTTGTTTGCCTTTGCTCACTTTGTGCAGCTGAATTTCCTTTAGAATGATATGGTGGTTCCTCCAGAGTATTTAAAAATTGCAAGAATAACAGCTGGGCTGGAAGGCAGTGAAAGAACATCTGCCAGAGCTAGACCTCTAGCTGAAATTTGGCATTTTAACTTCATACAGGCAGGTCTGCTAGCTTGCTATGAGAGGGGTCTCCTAACTCCTTGTGTCCAGGGTGATCAGCATGTCGTGCTGTGGTTTGTGTAGTTTAAGTAAATATGTATTAACTGATGCTCGTGGATTCACTCCTGCCACTATTTATGATTAGAATTTGGGAACTTTGCTGCAGCGACACAAATGCCAAAGATAAAAAGTGTTTCCCCATCGTATAAGAGTTGTGTTACACCCTGTCCTTGGGAATGCAGGTGAAAAGGATTGTCATGAAGCTGTGATGCTTCTGTGTCTAGTTAGAAAGCGGTCCAGTCAGTGGGCCTGATGATTATCTTGGTTTTGTTGATGCAAGGAAAAATGGGCTGGGCATGAGGAGTTGATCGAAAATTGCCTAGAGGATTCATATGTAACGCCAATGTAATGCATGGCTCAGCCAAAAAGAGGTGTGCAGCAGTAGTGAGAAAGCACTACTGGTGAGTGGTAAGTGCTTAGAAGTAGAGGTTGATTTAAATACCTCTACTACAGTGTCATCCTGTGACTAAAGTCCTTTTTTCTTGCTTCATATTATTTATACCTCTAGAAATTTCTGTAGAGCCACAAATAGCTTTAAGGTTCCATCCTTGTAGGTAGTTTGAAAATCAGCCGGGAGAGGAAATTCCTGCGCCAAAGAGCTCCAAATCTAAATGGACCAGTGAGGTAAGGAAGAAAGGGGTACTACTCCCATTCTCCTTCCACACCTTTGGTTCCTCTCCACGTGGTTACAGTCTCCTTCCTTCCCATGGTCAGCAGTCAGGAACCTGCTGTCCCCTGTGCAACACACCCTCTAAATTTCAAAATGAGGCACAAGTCTAACCTTTACAACCTTTCTGAGCACCCTCAGAACATCTGCAAACATCTGATGCTAAAAGGAGACAAAAGCTGCTGTTGGGGGTTAGCAGGCATGGTCTTCATTTCTTGGTTGTCCTACTGAAGCAGGTGCTCTTGCTCTCACCCTGGTGCCCTTTGGTGCACCCACCAGGTTCTTGTGGCTGCACAGGAGGAAGGCGAGTACTGGTGGCTTCCTGGGGCATGGGCTTTCTAAGAAGAGGTGCAGTGTTGTGGTGGGGGTGCTATTGTTTGTTTTTTTTGCTCTCTCCGTGCTGCGTTTTGGCCCTCTCTGCCGTGCGCTCCCTCCGTGCCAGCGCGTGCCAGTACCCCCTGGCCAGAGGAGTTCCCAGCTGGGCCATGCAGCTGGTGTGGCGGGAGCAGGAGTCAAGGGCAGCCCCCGTACCAGCTGCACCCTCACACAGGAAGGCCTCCAAAGGCTTCCACATCTGCTGGAGAGGCGACGTGTCTGCCGATTTACCAGTTGCGTGTGGCTTGTTGCCCTTACAGCTGCGTGAAAGCAGTAGGACTCTGTCCCGTCCTCCCCCCATGCCTCCCATGGGAAGATGAGCATTCCCACAGGATTCTCAAGAGGTGGTGACAACCCCCCACTCCACCGAGCACAGAAGCTGCAGCCGGCAGCACAGAGGGGGCCATTCTTCAGGTCGGGGTGCGCTGCTCCGGAGGGGTGAATCACGGATTGCATCAAAAACGAGAGAAGACAGGAGGTGTAGGAGGGTGGTAAAGGCTGTGCACCATCGCCTTGAGGAGCACCGTTGTCCTTTTCCGTTGCTCGTCCTGTATCCCTGATGACCCTAAATGACATTCCGTCTGCCACCTGTAAACTTGCTTCAATGTGTGTTACCATGTCACCTGCTTTTTGCCCACACACTCTAGTCCCTGAGCTTCCCCTTGCAGTACTCCCACCAACGTGGCTTCCCTCTCTTTCGGCAGAAGGTAGTTTATCTTGGGAGTATTTGTTAAATGCAATACAGTCTTGAATTAACATCTGACATAAGTGTTGCTGAAAGAAAACGGATCCCACCGTTGTGCAGCAGGTATAATGGGGCTTCTTAAACAGCACAGTTTGGGAATAACCCAATTCCTTAATTAACTCTCTCTTTCTATGCCAAAACCAAGCTGCTCAGGCAGTTTTATTCTTTTCCCATGTCTGGAAGGCAGTACAGTGTTTAAAGAATTCAGTAAAGCTACAAGTCAGTTTTTAATAACACCTGTGTCTTGGGGGTGATTGTGGGGGATCACTGGCTGTCATTACTCATCTTGTTTAAGTTTACTAACCAGTTTGTTGTCAAAAATCTCTGTTTTGGAAGAAATCTTTTTTGCTCTTTAACAGATTAATTTGCTTTTCCTCAGCTCCTGTGCAAAGGAAGTGTGCCACCCTGGAACAAAGCTTCCATTTGAAATAACTAGCATGTACCTATGAAGTATTCATGAAAGGAATCAGGCTTTTTGTTTGTTCTTTAATTATTCCTAATTAAACATCAAGGGATTGCTCGAGATAGTTGAAAGTTAAAACACCTTTTCTTCACAAACTCTTCAGATCCATCAGCTCTCAGTTACTTACCTGCCCTGGTACTGCTGAGGAGTGGCTCAGGTTTGTCTCCTGTGAAGAAGAAAAACAAAAGCACTTTCAAATGTCTGGTTTCTGCATGTGGATATAGGCAGTGGCTAATAGTTGTGCATGTGTGTTGGGCTGGTAGCCATCAGGCTCATCCTGTGACCCATTTTGTGCTCTGTGTTGGTCTTCCCACAACTGTCTCCTCAGCTAGGCCAGGCTCCACCTGATATGTGGAGGATGCCACTACGTTGTGGGTGTCTTTGCTCCAGGTGTGGGAAAGGGCAGGAGGTGAACAGCTTTTTTCCATCTTCTCACCAGTGGTGCTCCTCCTTTCCCCTCACAAAGTGCTGAAGGTTAACCAGGCACAGCCCCTACTGCCCCACACAGCAGTGTTGGCCCCTGATTTGGCATAATGAATCTTCACCTTATCTCCATGGACTGACTGGGGACAGGAAGTGTATTGACTAGGTATTTCTGGTTCTCCAAAGCCCCAGTGACTCTCAACTCAGGAAGTTACAGGTGACGTGTGAAGGACTTAAAGCTTCTGTCATAGCCTGGGATGTATTGTAGCAGGAGTGTATTTCTCATGTTTGGCTTTATGGAGTTCAGAGGAAATGAGTTGCCTGGATTTTGTCTAAAGATGCACTTTTCTTTGAACGGGAGCCATCCTTCTTCTGGATTCCAGCTGTACTTGTTGTGGTATCATCCTGCCATAGTCTAAAAAGTTAACCTTGCCCCCTCCCCATCTCCGTGCCCCTTTACAGATAGATCCAGAATCTTTTAGACAGCTCTGAACCACAGTTGAACCTTGTGTGTTAATACTGAACAGGCCTAGTGACACCTTACAGTAACCTTGATGGTAAAGGCAGACTGCTCTGTGGCCTCCTAATTCTGCAAAGTACTTGTCACTCGTTCAACAGCTGGTCTGGGCTGCTACTTCAGATGTTTGGAGGATCAGAAACAAGCCTTTCTCTGATTAGTTATATATACTTTTTGCAACTATTTGCTTTTCAGGACAAGGGTGGGATGGGTAATTGAATGTGATATTAAAAACCAAACAAGCAAAAAAAACCAAACAAGCAAAAAAAAACCAAAAGCAAGAAGGAAAGAAAGAAGCTAACAGCAAACCAAAACACTAAGAATGAGCAAATTCAAGCTAGGAATGTTTTACGATTACAATTTCAAGTTTATTGGAGTTGTGTGTGGGGTGACAGTGCCGCCTTTTGTGACACCATCCTGTAATTGCGTGTATTCCCTTGTAAGTCCCTTTGTGTGTCTCTCTGTACTCCTATTGACTCGTGACAAAAAGCTCTGAGGAGAACTGTCGGGTTTGTGTTGCAGCCTGGGATGGCTCTGTAACGAATCCCTGAGTGGGAAATTTCCATCTCCACTTCTAGCTTCTGCCTCCTGCTGTGGATTATCTGTATAAATGTGGCTCATGGTTTAGGTGGGCTAATGAACCAGGAAGGTCCCAGTTTTCACCCAGGTGCTAGAAATGTTGTACATGGGCCTGGGGGTTATCAACTCCTTTACACGGGAACATGGTCAGCACCACACAAACTCCCCACTGCCTGCAGGCTCACTGCATCATCTTAAGCTACTGATTTGGAACATATGGAACATATTTGTGACCTTACCAAAGCAGTTTAAAAGTTTGTATTTTCGTTTCAGCATGTTCACAAAGTGGAAGGCACTGTGACTCCCTTACATCAATATACAGCCCGAGCTCCTGTAAATTACGGGGGATGTTGTAATAGCATGACTTTCTGCCTTTAAGGTTTAGTAAAAGTTCTCTAATGCTATTTTTTTGCTATTACTTGCAAACAGGAATTGAATAAGCAAAGACAGACCATTATAAGTGTGGTTTCAGAGGCTGTTCATCTTGAAACAAAGGGATTTCTTCACATTCAATCTCATTAGTCTGATTAGTGGGCTTGTAAAATGAAGCATGAAAATGAAACATGACATAGACACGAATTGATTGTACTGAAATCTACATGAACTGCTGCTTGGAAATGAAAGGATGACAACCATCTTCTTGAGCTGTTTAAAACGTTATGGTTTCAAAGTAGCTCATTTTTTAGAGCCTGTAAGTTACATTGCTGTAGCTGCTAAGAGGAGACACTAAGAAGCTAAAATATCCAAGTCAGTCAGGTGTTTGGTTTTTTTTTTAATAGAGCTGAAAAATCTGAAGATGTAACAATTTATCAGTAAAAAGTCGCATTATGACTGGGTAAAAATGAATGACGGCCTATTTGCTTACATTTTTAAAATGGAGAGAATAGTCGGCATTATTTTTGAGAACGCCTTTGTATCCCGCTGACTTCTGTCTTCAGAAGCATTCTGTCATGTTTCCTTGGTTATTGTAAAATTACCTGTATGGTTGGGCCTCAACTGGAGGTCCTGTGGGAGAGAGAGCAAGCTTACCCTTTCAGCATCAGTCCAGTTGCTGGCACTGCCTGGTGCAGGTGCAGCATTTTCTATTACATCTAGCATTAACTGTAGAGCTATTATATTTAAAATTCAGGTTTGAATGCCCAGTTTTCATAATAGACCTTATTCCCACAAGCCTGCGTTTCTTTGGGTAGGGACAGATCTACTTCCACATCCGTCTCATACTGTTAAACTAGGCCTGTCCATCTGCAGTGTGTGCTGCACTTGACTGCAAAGCTGTCCATGTCCTTGTTCTTCTGTAGCTCACTTTAAAAAAATAATTAAAAAATAAGATAAGATAAAAACCCCACAACAATAAACCAGAACAAATAATGTGAAGTACGTTTCGGTGCTGCTGCAGTGGTACTTTCAAAGATGACTCATGGTGGTACAGATAAGATCCCAGAACTCCTTTTGCAATTGTGTGGTCTGTATTTCCAGTAAGAGCACCTGGAAAAGAATTTCTAAATGCTGATGGATGTTGTGAAAAAGCAAGATGGAGATATTCACACAGGAGAAGACCTCAGCTTCTTGGTAGTTAGGAAAGGAAGGCTATGGCAAGGGGGTGTAGCAGATTGGGGAAGTATCTGGTTGCTGTGAAATGAGCTGTTGTGAGTGAGGGCAGCGGAGGACAAGAGTGCTTGGAGGACCTTGCAATGCTTCTTTTGGTCCTAGCAAACTACTGCCATTATGGTTTGGCTTGCTGGGAAGAGCAGGGCAGGACAGTAGTATAGTGGGCGCACTGTGCTGTTGCCCTCCAGGCACTGAAGTTTGGGGATCTAGTGTGAAAGCCTAAAGTGTATGAGTTTTGGAAAGCTTCCCGGAGCAATTTCCTATTAAGCAACTCTTGCCATGTGTGATATGGCTCTGTAATGCACATCCATGAAATATTTCCATGAACCATGGAAATAATGCATTCCCAGGCTTACTCCTTATAATGCATTGCCAGGCTTACTCCTCTTGCTCCTTATATAAACAGATTCTGCGTTGTCTGTGTTAAACCTAAGTAAATGGGTTTCGTATAGGTGACCTGTGCTGGGGACAGCACATGAAAGGAACAGCCAGTTCAGCCCTTGCATCTCAAGGACTACCAGTGTCTTTTGGGTTCGGCCACAGTATGTCCTGCAGCACACTGGGCACTCCAGTGTCAGGGTCAGGAGTGCCCCATGGAGAGCACGAGTTCCTGCCATAGGCTGCAGAAGACACAATTTTCAGGGTCTTGCAAAAAACGGTCAGCCCTCAGTAACCAGTTTGTATCATAGGCTTTGCAGACACTTGGGATTTCTTTCCTTGGCGTGAATTAGGACACGGTTTTGCCTATAAGAATTAAAATACTCTTTGAGAGGTTTCCATGGAAGGGGAGAAAAGAGGATTGCTTCTTTCTGTTTTCTTGGAAATGTCCTGGGGAGTGGCTCAGCAGGAGACAGTGAGAGCATTTTCTCCTCTCCCAGGTGGTTTGTTTAGGCTCCACTCTAAACGGCAGCCACCCAAGAAAGCATTCTTCTGGTAGGTAGGTTTTGAAGAGGACCCACTTTGAGCAGGTTCCAGGATGAATCTTTGGAGTATGCCCAGCAGGGCAGTCAGCTGTTTAGAGGCACCTGTTGCTCTTCTTGAGCTCACTGCTCACCCTGTTTGTAATTTTCAGCACAGGTTTGTGCAATTTGTGCACTAAACGGGACAGGAGAAATCCTGGATGCACAAAATCTTGCTTAGCTCTGTGTGCATTAGTGACTAATACAAAACCTCAGTGCAAACAAACCATGCCCAGCAGGGACTATGGTGCAGAAAAAAAATAGAAAGAAAAGAAAGCACTGTTGACTTGAACATCCCCTCTCTTTCCAGTGAACTTAAATGAGTTCCAGATATTTTTTTGGTTCCCGGTTCCTCTGCTGGTTACCCAGATGAGTATTTATTGACTTTTATTTTTTTCTAAAGTTGTTTTCTTCTTACTTTTGCATGGGGGGAGGGATATGTAAGGGAGCAGGCTGGAGAAGTAACTCTAAAAATGAAAGCCTAATTTAAAATGTTTATTCAGTATATTAAGATATAATTGATGGTTGCAAAAGCCAAGGTTTTGTCTGCACATTTCAGAGTGCTTGAGTGGCTTTGCACAGACTTTGCTTGCTGTGGATCTGGGGAAGGGAGAATATGGCGCTAGATAAGAGAAAAACCAGTATGTAGTTGTTCTAGGTGTTGCCTATCATTAAACAGAATCTTTTCTGCAGAAAAGAGGTTTTAAGAGGGAAGTGGAAGGTTGACCAAAAATTAAAGTATTCAGTGTTGGTGTCTCCTTTATCTTTGAGATTTCCGCAGTGATCAGGCTGGCCCTAAAAGACATGATACTGTGCACTCCAAAAACTTACTAAAGTTTAAACAAATTGAAGTTTTGAACCACAAGCTGTCTTAAAAGGTGTAGATATGCTTTAAAAATATGAGCATCTCTGTAGTTGGGCAGAGTGTAGAAAAGCTCATCTCGATGTTTGCAGTTGCAGTTAAAATAACAGAGAGTAACTGGCTTTCCCAGTGAGCTTCCATTGGTTTGCTTTCTGGTAACTCTCCTTTTGGGGGCTGCTGTTAAGGGCAGCACTATCCCTGTTAGCAGTAAGGTAATAGACACAATTAGTATTGCCTCTGCTTCCAGGAAAAAAGCCAATAGATGTCATGCGACCGCTCTAAAAATGGATGGTGACGACACCCATTTTCTGCTTCGTTTGATCCAGTGTGCTACTGTTGGGGTGCTGCTGCGTGGAGGAGGGGCTGAATTAAAAGATACATATTTGTATTGATCATAGGGCAACTTTTGTGGTTTGCCACACAGAAGTTCGTGCAACTTCTGCTAGAAAATAATGCCAGGGAGCCCTGTGCTTTGGTTTAGGTTTCTGACAGTTGTGGGGTCTTTTTGGATTTGTGCTTTCTGCTTCCATCTCAAATTTGGCCTTTACCAACATCTGGAGAAGAAGATTCCAAGACTTTCAAGCTGATGTTTTTTTTTTTCTAGAGAATCTAAAATAAAAATCGGTTACATAAACAGCTGTAGCTGAGAAAATGTGTCTCTGATGATGTCTCTGCTGAAGTGGTGTTGTGATCGTTTCACTGTCACTCTCTCCAGCAGACCTAGGAATGAGTTTTAGTTTGCCTGCAGGAGTGTTAACCTTTGATTTTCCTGACTTAAGTGTTTTAACTCGATAGAGAGGTCACTCTCCTCCAAGGCACCCCAGGGTTCTCCAAGTACTGAACTGCTAAATTCTGGGGTGAGTGCATAAGGACTGCCCGGGGCTTAAAATGCCAGGGAATCAGCTGGACTCAGAAATCACTCCCTAATCAAGCTTGTTGGTATCCATCAAGCACATAGCAGCATCTGGAAGTGCTCTAAGAATTGTATACCTCTCTCTATCTCAAGCTTAATTTTTGTCTTGAACACAAAACTATTGGTATGGGAAGAAGAAGAGGACTGTGCCACCATCCAGCATGACCTGGGCAGGCTGGAGAGCTGGGCAGAGAAGAACCTAATGAGGTTCAACAAGAGCAAGTGTAGGGTCCTGCACCTGGGGAGGAAGAATGCCAGGCACCGATATAGGTTATGAGTGGAGCTGCTGGAAAGCACTTCTGAGGAGAAGGATATGGGGGTCCTGGTAGATAATAAACTGTCTGTGAACCAGCAATGTGTCCTCTTATGGCTGGGAAATTGTTTTTACTTAACACACAGAGTTCAGACATCTGGGTAAATTGCTCAACTTCTGCTCTCATCTCCAAAACTGCAGGAAAAATCGTATGTACTTCTGAAATTTGTTAAGATTTTCCTTGAAGCACAGTGTCGAGGGATTGATGAAGGAGATACTGTCTGTGAATCAGCGGAACCTTTTTCATCCATACCCCACCTTTGCTTGAGTAGCAAATAGAAACAGCCACCCAGTAGCTAAAGAAAATGTCTGAAATGGTGGTGGTGTTGCAACTTGCAGGGGGATGCACAAGCATCCTGTGACTTGGAGCATTAAATCTGCTTTCATGTCAGGGCAGGGATTGTTGTCTGTCATACCTAGCGGTCGTTTTTAATGTGAGCTTGGATCACAAACCACAGAAGCTAAGGATTTGGGCAAAAAAGACTAGGCACCTGGCTGATAGTCATATCAAACAGACAGCCAAGGCAAGGATGTGAACGGAGAGATCCTATACTGGAAGTTCCTGAATCTGTGCGAAAAACTGTTGCTTGCAATGAGGGGTAGGTAGAGATGGGGCAGGTTGGACCAAGCTTGTCAGGAGGGGAAGGTGAGCTGTGGAAGGGGAAGGCAGCACAAGGCAGAAACCAGAATGATGAAACCACAGACCTAGGTAAGGACTGGGAGTTAGGGGCAGAAATGGGATCAGGGCTGGAGGAAAGTCCAGAAATGAGGACTAAGCAGTAAAAGCTTTTTGCTGCAGCCAAGAAGCATGCTCAGCTGTTTAGACACTGGAGGACTTTCCATGTTAGATGGCTGAAGAAGCCACCAAGCTGTTGGTCCTGTGTTACTGTACTTTATATAGGAACTTTGTTCTTTCTGGAACTCCATGCTGGAGAGTGACACTAACATGCCTGGAGGAAGCAATGCTTGTGGTAGGTTTCTTCTGCCACAAGAGACTCAGCCGTTGGTTTGCCTTTGCCAGCGCTGAGGGGAGACAGAGCTTCAGTCACTAAAGCTGGTAGTATAATACTTTTTCTTGCAAAACCCAGTCAGTGCCAGTCCTTCAAAGACCAACAGTCAGACCCCAGTTCACTAGCTTACAATCTGGTGGAAGTATAAAGCTTACAAACTTTAAAAGTATACCCTGGGGTGGTTCGTACTTGCTTCCTGGTGCTGGTGCCTGCGAGGACCCAGCTTGCCAGCTTTGGCTGTAATTCTAAGACCTAAACACAGACTTTTCAAGTGGGGAGTTTAGGAGGGGGGGTTGCTTATTTTTCTTTAATGAAGCTAAAGGCAGTTGGGTTTTTTTAGGTGCCATCCAGGTCCAAGCAGTCCTTCCAGCCACTGCCGTGTTAAGGTGCCACAATTTCCATAGCAGATAGCTCAGGAGGGGGTGATGCAGCTGCTGTTGCTTCCAGCTGCTCGTTACTGCCCGGTGTCCAGGGCAGATGGAGCTGGTGCCGGCTGGCTCACAAGTCTTTGCAAGCCAGGTTAATCCATGTGCTTCTGTTCCCTAGCGAGACATCTTTACCACATTTACTAACTGAGAGGCGTGACTGGAGAGAATTAAGTAACTCCATGATTACAGGAAGTTAAGACTTCTTCAAGAGAACTGTTCTGTGTGAGACCTGAGGCACATCACTAGATGATGTGAACTGCAGCCTGCTTTTAGACAAAAGAAATGTCAGAGATGCTCCCAAGTGGAATATCTAAAGTCCTTCTCACCTCGTTTTATTTATTTATTTTAATTGAAGCAAATTTTAACTCAAACACCTGAAAATGGAGTACATACCAATTACTAGAGCCTTCCTGTGGTCCTTTTGCAGCTTTGGTTGACTAAGGAAAGCAAAACAAGGAAAAGAGCCCAGAGGAGTGTGAGTGCATGGCTGCCTTCCCTGCGGGTGAGGGTGAGCTCCCAGGGATGTACACAGCCCCGGGTTACTGAAAGGCCACTCCTGGGCTGCGCATTGGCTTGTGCTAAGGCAGGAGAACCGGGACGTGTGAGAGATTTTGTTCTCCTAAGAAAATATTGCGCAGAATTGTCTTTTTTCTTAGAAATTGTTTCCCTCTCTTGAAATGCCTAGAATAAGAGAAGCTGAGGAGGAGGCCAGGGAAGGAAGGGGCTGGGAGAAAGAAAGAGAATAATGCTATTTAATTTAAATTTCAGTGAATATTTCCAGTTCTTCACTTTAGGTCTTAAAAAAAAAATATATAAAAAATTGGTATGTCTTTGACTAGCATCATAAAGCTCCTCAGGGTGAAGTAACAGATGAAACCTTTACCATCTAGAACTGGAGCAGTTGTGTGTTACACTGAGTTTTCCTGTGCTCTGTCCATTGGTGCAAGCAAGTGGGATCAATCAGCTACTGCCTGCAGATCTCAGTACTGCTTAGGAGCTGGTGTCTCACCTGGAAATAGTTGGACTTTGCTCCAAGTTAGCTTTTTTGAGGTTTTACTAGTCATCATATATATATATATACTTATATATGTCTATCTCAGGATGCTGATAATTTACTGCAGTACTTTGTTGTAACCATTTGGTTGATAGAGTGTAAATTTTGGGTGAAATCTGTGGTGTAGAAAAAAAATATGGGCTTGATCAGTTTATAGAGAGAATAGACTTGAAAATCAGCCAGAAACTGAGACCAGGACCAGTCACAAGCATTTTGCAAAACTGCTCAATTTTTAGGATAACATAGTGAGTGTTGAACAACCTGGCTGTGATCAGTTGTCTGTGCTGGTGGAGATGCATGATCTGATCCCAAGAAATGGTGATTTTAGGCAGTGAAAGAGGCTGTGCACCTAATTTTGGCATTCTTATTGGTCTATGGGGGTGGGGGGATCAACACTTTTTAACAAACTAATAAGCTCCTGTTCAGCAGCACAAAGCTCAGCTAGTGTGTAATCTAGGTATTATGTTTCTGGCCAGGTTTTGGTTCTTTTTGGGGTACATAAATTGCAGTGTCTGAGCTGGGGTGGGGGGGGGGAAGCTGGAGACACTATGTGTTCTTTAAGCTACTTGAATATGGGACTGGTGAATGCTTGAAGCACATTAGACTGAGTGGGAGATTCCACACCCACCCCCACAAAATAGTGTCTCGCAGCACTATGTTAAATTAGCAGTCAATGATTAAAGCCTATATAGAAGATAGAAATTGAGCTGAACAGGTTAATCTCTATCTAAGATTGGTTTGTTGGGTTTTTTAAGCTCTCAGCTGGATAAGGCTCCAACAGGCTGCCTTAGTCTTTGTGCCAGTGCCCTGAAGATCAATGGGATGCTTTAAAAGGGAGTGTAACAGACCCACCACCATTCCCTCCCACTTCTGGGTGTTGTGTGATTGCTGTTAATTGCACCAGCTTTAGAAGCAAGCAGTTACTTTCTCCTCCTAGGAAAAGGAGGTGATGATAGCTCATTTATGCAGATTAGTCAGAAGATTGCTGTTGTCTGAGAAGCTCAATGGTGCCTGTGAAGGCACTGCAGGTGTTTAAGGCCACTGTCAGAAGGGTCAAGCGCCAACAGCTTCCACACAGTCCAGTCTGAATTTAAGTGCATGTTTTTAATTGAATGTCTGAATGTGTCCATCCTCCTACAGCGTGACCAGTGTTATTACATAGGCAAAAACTGGCCATTTCTATACAGGAAAGGATGGGCATGTTTAATGTTAAACAGTGTTGGGTGAAGGGCTGGGTGGCTGAAGGGGAGGCTTCCTGGGCTTGTCAGTACTATGAGAATATGATGGTTTATGTCAGTTACTTCACAAAAACTGAAGACAGGAACTGTGGCAATTTGGCCTCTAAATGTAATTTTGTCAACTTTTTTTTTTTTAAGGGTAGTATTACAAGAGGCACCCTCAGCTCCTCGCAGAGAAATACAGTCTTGGACTGGAAGCATCAGTCTGAGCCCCAGGACACGTTTCAGAAGGGCCACCTGCGAAGCATTAATTCTCCATTTGAGGAAAGCTGGGAAAACTCTACCCAGCGTTGGTATGGATGGTTGGCAGGCTGCTTCCCAGCTCTCAACTATGGGTAATTTTCCTTTGTTCTTTCGTTCTTCAAAGATCAATGCAAACCTTTATTTTCTATAAATAATTTAATAAATACTTTTGTTTTACAATGATACAACAAATAACAAATTCATAGCAAACGAGTCACAAAGAATTTAAGATCAGTATACTTTTAATAAGGTATCAGTGTCAAAATACATTTCCTTATCAAGTTAAAGTTCCCATACAGTTATAATATTGTCAATAAAAATTCAGCAATATAGATTATGAAATAATTATGATAAAAAGTATGATGAATATTTTTTCAGAGTGTTTTAGTAAACTGTTAGGGTATATAATTTTTAATGCTGAAACTACACAAATAAGAAATAGAAAAGCAGTATTCAAGTGTTTTTAATCCTTGAAGCCTTTTAAGTCCTTGCCACTGCAAATTTGTCAAATCTGGCTTGCCAACTTTCATCAGATTTTGATGCTCACAAGATATTTTTTCTAAGTGGTAATAACTTAATTTTTGTTGTAGATTATTTTTGGTAATAAACTCTTGAAAGATTGCCTACAAATACAGACTACCATATTTCTTTACATTATGTACCAATAACAAAAGATCTTCAGCGTTTCCAAGTAGGTGTGTTTAAGACTCACTTAACACAGCGAACTTTGAAGTGCTCGATGAACCCAAGGCTCCCTCTCTGCAAGTGTCAGTGCATGATACAAAGCAATTTCATAAACTGGGCTTCAGCAGAATCAATCAGAAGTCTCAAAAGAATAGATCTTTGTTCTGAGTTTCTGAGTCAGATTTTTACCTCTTGTACATTGCCACAGTTCCATTCTCTTCAATGAAGCTACGATGATTTATACCAGTGGAGGAAACATGATGATAGAGACCAACATGCATCCAGGTCTGTATGTATTTCAAAGTCCGAACTGCTCACCTGCCTTTTATTACTTTAATATTTTTTGCTGTTTCAATATGGTGTAATTTAAGCTTTGAAATCCCTTTGCCTTTGAAAGCATTCAAAGCCTTCTTTTTTAAAATATGTGTGTGATAGCTAATGGTAGTTGGAAAGAAGCTCTGAAAATGGCTGCCTCTTCATGACATTTCAGCTCCTGATTCACATAAGGCAAGTAAAAATGATAGAAACCTTCGTGCCAGCTCTTCATCTCACTACACAATCCTGAATTCTTTTTGTCTATTTGCTACTGAGTTAGCCTAATATGCTGGGAAATACTACTTTTAGTTTCAGTTTTAGCAATTCAATACTGCAATTATACTGCTCGCTAGCAAGATGTAAGGTGAAAAAAGGGTGACGTTAATCAGAGGTGTTAGTACTGGCTGCTGGTCAGATTCCTGAAATATCAGCATCACCATGACAAATACTACTAGTTCTAGCAGAAAAAGCTCTTAAAGTTGTGGTATCCTAGATACAGCAGAAGTACCAAAAGATGATTAACAGCTGACCTGGAGAGAAATTTAAAAAATTTTAAAAATCTGGTTTGTATTTAAAAAACCCCAACAAGCAAACTATTAAAGGAAACAACAAAGAACAAAACAAGAAACTGCAACACAAATGAAAACACCGGCCTAAATCCTCCACTGGGGTAAATCTGTAGGACTCCCTGGGCTGTAGAGCTAGAGCGAAGCCAGGTTAAGGCGACTGAGAACGTGGCTTACTTCTGAGAAAAAAAAGCTTACATTGTGCAACTTTCACAGATACCCACAAACATTGCAGTTCACCATTCACATTTCTTTCAACAAAGTGTATAAAAAAAATTGAAGGGATGGGGGGAGGCAGAAGGTTGGGATCTTTCCTTAGTATGCTTTTCCAAAAGTTATTAAAGTTACAATACGATAAATGCTGGAAAATAGAAAGACTCAAAGGATCTCAATTTGGCAGATTAACAAAAAACTGTGGTTGGTTATCAAATCTGTTTTATTCATCTTTGGCAATAAAAATAAATCTTTGCAGTACTGCAGCCAAAGTATCATGTGAGGAGGCATTTATACCACAGCTTTTTATAAGCACGAAATTTGAAGAAAATTTCAGAGTATAAATTACAGGTACTGAGATAAGGGGAGGGTAATCAAACTCTCTAAACAACACTTTAATTGCAATAGAGAAAATACAGTAGATGTATTTCTTTAATATGAATAATAAAGTGAGTAACTTCAAAAGGCCACTATTTGGTAACGTGAACAGGTTCAGTATCTAAGTAAAATCCTGTAAAAGTGTATTGGTATTAGAAATTGTCTACTTGCAAAAATATATTTAAAAACTGAAGCTGTTTTCAATAGTACAGGCCACAGACTATTGTGGGATCGCTCAGGTTGCCTGGTCCAGTGCTCTGAGCAGTTCACTGCCCTGCAGAAGCGTAGAGCTGCCCAAAACAGGGACGTTCACCTCACAGTCATATCTTGTCAACTCGGGCAACAAGTAGGGTTCAAAGGAGGGCCCCAGCAGACGACTGGTCATACCTGGAAGAGATTAGTGAAGTCAGTCATAGTGGTGAGACCAGAGAGAGGACTTCTTCCTTCTTCTGTTTATACCAGTTATAATTTAATTCTGTGTTAATATCAGTATGCCTCAAACCACCAGGAGTTACTGGTTTGAGAGGAAACCTAACCATCACTGTGCACTACCTGAAACTGTTGTGAGCATCTCACCCAGACCCATGCAGTTTTTCACCTCTGCTCCCAATTCAGATTGTTCTGAGAAACATTTTATTGGCACAGAGGAAAAATGCTGTAGTAAACACCACAGTTTCTAAATTGACACCCACTCCCCTTACACATTAAAAGGGACTGCCTCCCTTGTATTAATAAGGGACATCTATACCTTCCTGTTAATTACTTATTTTAACTTTTAGAAGGCATGTGTTATGACTCTATCTAGCCTACAAACCTCCCGTATGAGTGATACAGAGAGTCGGTTAATACAATTCAAGCAATTCCATCATAAGAGTATGGGTGGAGGATGCCTGGACCTCCAAGGTATAAAGGTATTAAAAAAATATTTTCTTCTTCATATATTATAACTGTTTACATTTTTTTCATGGAATCAGCATTGGAGCTAAACCCCGACATTTCCCTATTTCTGTCTTTGACAGCCCTTACCTGATGCTTTGTGAGCTGGCTGGACAGGATAGTCCTGATAATGGGAACTGTAAAACGGAGGGGGAAATGCTCCTGCTTTCAGATTCTCACCAGGACTGCCACAGGGGGGTGGCTGCTGTTGCTGCTGCTGTTGCAGTTGATTCATTGGTTGGCTCAGACCTCTTGAGTTACAGAGAAATTCGTCTGATTGACATAGTAGGGAAAAAAAAAATTAAGCCAGTGTAACCAGTGTAATAATTATAGTAGAGAATACTAATTCAAAGCTAAGTGATCCTTGGTGTGATGTTCACCCAGTGTAGGCCCACCTACACTTTGTCACAAAGGCAGTCCAGAAACAGCACTAGCTCTAGAAGCAGTACTGTACCCACGATAGACTTGTGTGAGGAAACAGTGCTGTAGAGAGAAAGTATCAATTCTAGCTCTGAGACCTCCACACCTTGGATCAGCATGAGGTAAACCCATCTCCATTAAGCTGATCTCTGTTGCCTTCAAAAGCAAGGATGTGAACATACATGAAACTATCATGAAACCATCGACCTGGCAGTTGTCAAATGTACTTTAAATTGTCCAGCTCTTAGTGATAAAACCCAATTGTTAGTTTTAGCTTAGTCAGAGCTTATTTACATTTCCTTTTGAAAAGTTTTTGTTTTGGTTCAACTTGTCTTAAAGTTGTGTGTACCACTGCAGACCCACTTTCTTTTGTCTTACCAGTAAGAACACTTGTGCTGAGAGACTTTTTTTCTGTAACCAAGGAACAGGTTTCCCCTTTGAGAAATTTCATTCTCTTCCACATTAAGTGAGATGGGTTAATGACTGATGGATCTCCCTAGAATGTGAAGAAGAGCAGAACACGTAATTACACCGATGATCGTGGTGAGTCCAAAGTAGTGAAGGGGATGTGTTTCTTCTGATTACCCCACTCAGCTGTTGCAAAGCCTGTTCCTCATAATCCAGTTGTCGTTTCAGTTTCAAACTGTTAGACAGCGCAATTCTTGCTGGGTTTACATCTATGCCTCGTTGCCCAAAAGCATCCAGGGGTCTGTGGAGAAAAGATCTCCGGGTGAGCAGGGAAGCAAATCTAAAGCATCTTGTTCGTTTATACAGATTCTTCTTTCATTTAAAGACATTTAAGGTGTCTTTGACACATGACAGTGGACAGACCTCAAATGTCAAAGGTTTTTATTTCCTTTTGTTAGTCATCCCACAAGCTTTGGAAAATTCTGACTTTTGGGATCAAAGACTAATCAATGTCTAGCATAAACAGCCTCCAGGAATCTCCAGACAGACAGAAAGATGCTGTGGAAAGGAAGTCATGCAATTTTTGAAGGATAGCATTTTGAGAGCCCTGCCTGCCCCCTTGCTTTGCATACTAAACGCAAACACACAGGTTGCTCTTTGGGGACAAACCCCCTCTTTCCAGGTGCATATTCACACACTGGTGTTTCTGCCAACAACAAGAAATCCCAGAAACCAAACTGCAGGTAAACTGCACGTCTTCACATTTCAAAATGACCATTGCAATTTTATGTACTTCCTGAATGTTTGAGCATGAGCCATGCCGAGATGCACACTCAGCTTGCTACCCAAGATCTACAGAGAAACTTCTAGCTGCAATAGGAAACTTCTAAGACTGTGGCCTTTGACCTACACCTCATCTCAGTCACATGGTAAGGACGTGACCAAGGCAAAGAAGGGCTGTAGAAAAAAAAAAAAAAGCCTGTAATTTCAAATCTTAGTTGTATTATTATTTATGTGTGCCAACAATAAAAGTGCTGTAAGCCCTCCCTTTCTCCCGTTCCCCTATTTCCCATTATGCAAAAAGAAACCGTGGAAAATAAGAAAGTACGCACGGGTCCCAGCTTACTGCTGGACCAGTACATGCCTTTTCAGATTTTTTTATAACTGTGTAAAGCTAAGCAGGCTTTGCAAAGTTACTTGGGTAATCTTTACACCTGACTAGCAGGAAATTCAGTCATATATCCTTACTGGCAGCAAAAAATTAGCCCACTTCTGATTCCCCTAAACTGACTGCACTGGGAGAGCACCAGCCTCGTTTCCCCAAAGGTGCAGTCTGATGGCTAGCAAAACAACTGCTCCAGCTGAATTGAGAAAAAATAATTTTTCAATATTATGCCCTCCTCCCCCCCAGTATTTTCTGAGCAAAACAGATAATTACACCCCAAAACATCTTACCTTTTTTTATATATGGGCATGCTGGGAGAGTGTACTGGTGGCCCTGAAGGGGAACTTGATAGGGATCTTGAGTATTTATCCATGAGTCTCCATTTAGCAGGAACATATTCTAACGGGGGATCAGGTGGCCACTGAGTATTTGGTCTTCCTCCCATCGAAGACAAGGGAGTGCTGGCTTGGTCATGGTACGGTGGCAGCGATGACCTACTCACGTTGTTGAAATACACTGACGAGAGGGACCCGTGCCCAGGGTTAATGTTTTTATTTGATGGCTGCGGGCAATATTTCTCAGGGAGGAACTGATTCTGTGAAGCAGAAGCAAGGGGTTGGAAGATGGTACTCATGCTACTTAGACTCTGCTGGGTATTCTGCGCACTTTCAGAGACAGGACGTTCTTCTTGGCAGATTGGGCTGAGCTGGAAATCTTCTCCATCCATAGGAATGTAAGGAGCCAAGGTTTCAAGGTCCAGTTCATTGAAATCAGTCTGCACAAAAAAAATAATTAAATTGATAAAGAAACTGAAAGTTAGTAATAGTTGTAGCAGTTAGTGTGATATGCAATACTAGTAGCTGTGAAACCAAAAAATCACTGTACGCCAAATTTACCTACATGAAACTGGCTACCTCCTGTTTAAAGATCTTATTTCTATGACTAGCATATAGGTTTCATCAAATCAGTAGCAGCAAAGAAAGACAACAAACTGAAGAAAAACCCCTTCCAGCTAAGCAGTATTTGCTAAAGCAGCTTGCCTGCAGCCTGTGACATCACTGTGACCTGAACTAGATCTTAGATTTCTTAAAGCTTTGAACAACTTATCTGCCAAGACTCTACAGCACATGGCACCCAGTTCAACCTTTGTTACTTTGTGTGCAAGTAGTTGTCACATCTCTTTGAAATCCTCCAAGCGGTAAGACAAGAGGAATATACGCAAAATGACAGTTTTAATTTTGTAGCTAAAAGAGGCATGTACTTTCTCATTTTGAGGTTTTGCAAGAATTAGTTTATTTATATTTTGTTCCAGAAAGGATGTTTACTTGCTAGCCATTAGGCAAGATTAAAAAAAACCAAACCAAACCACTGCTGCTTATATTCCTTATCCAGTCTTCAGAAGCTCCCAAATTCTGAAAGCTCTCTGCTGCTTCTTCTAAGCAGTGCCACCATGGTGACATCCTAAGCCACTTGCTTCAGAGAGTTAGGGATAGAAATTTACACCCCAGCTTTTGAAAGTGTACATTATTGCCAGTGTTGTGCATCCAAGTTTTGGTGTATGAGTGCAAATGCAGTTTGTATGTTACTGTACCTGCACATACAGTGTGGATCTGTACTACCTAGGTCCATAATGACCTGTCTAGGTCTATAATGACCTAGACTGTCGCTAGCTGGGGATTGATTTTATGGCTTTTGAAGAGACACGAGTTCCTTACCTGGGAGTTGCATTGATTTTTTGATTCTGTGTCCATGGCAAAGAGTTTTTCAATCACCTCAATCTTAAGATCTTCATCCACAGAACTGTAATAATCTTCTGGGCTGCTCGGCTGCACAGAAATAATAATTTGCTATCAGCAGCAAGACAACCACAGTATTGTCTTTGCATCCTGCAGTTTGTCTGTGCTATTCAGTAACAGACCTTTCCCGTCATACCAGGCTGTACCTATAGTGTCCTCAGAACCCAAAACTGTCTGCTTTATCATATGCTTTTCTCCAACACAGGATTATTTCTCACTACAAAGTTTAAGAGCTAAAGGCACACAATACAGGAACATGGTCATTGTCTTAGTTGAAATGTTTTTTTTGGCAACTCGGACCAGCAGCATGAGATGTGCTTGAGATGTACTCAATACTTGCATCTAGAAGGGCTTAGCACTACCTCAATGTCTTTATTAAAATTGGACATCCTGTAGTAAAGGCTGGCTAAGAATGGTTCCAGTGCCTGGTGACAGTGCCCTGAAAGGACATTCATTCTTCCAGTGAGGAACTCCCTGGAGCACCTCTCAAAAGCCTGAGTTGGGTAAAATTTCTGGACTAGAGACCATAGCCTCTAGTTAACAACAAAAAGAGGCCCTACAGGTCTCAGGAAATGTTGCTGTTGTAAAATATTGGCTTTCTATTTAAGACTAACTCCATAAAAGGTAGCAGCACATTCTTCTACTAGTTGTTCTGTAGGTTATTGAGGGACAGCTGGTAGAAAATGAGGAAGGCAATGTAAATGCAGGATGCCATTCCCATTAGATGTTTTTGCTTTGATGTTTTGCTTCTTAAGATATACATAGTACAGGAGGGATACAGATACACTGGGCCTTATTAATAAGCAATGAGACAGGACTTCTACACAAAACCATATATGGATGGGTAATATGTTGATGGGACTTATATACAAAACATAACGTGCATTTATGCATTGTCTTTTAAAGTTGTTCTTACCGTGGAGCAACTACTGTTGCTGCTTGCACTTGGAGTGCTGCTGCCAGGTGCAATCTGAGGCATTGTAAAGGATGGTATCGTCAGCGTTTCACCTTGAGCAGCCTGGCTTTTCACTTCCGCTGGCCAGGCTTTGTTTGGTGTCAAAACAGCACCGGTGAAGGCAGGGGCTTCCTCAAACTTCTGTGTCCCTGCACAGAGTTTTAACAACATTAAGGGATGCTTTTAGGTTGTGCTCTGTTATGATATAAATGCAGCAGCTATTCACTGAAAGTAAACACTGCTCCAGGTTGCCATGACAATAAGTTGGCATAGACTTAATGCATGTTGTTTAGTCAGCAAGAAAGCCTGATTCTGCTCTCATTCACAGAAATTTTCCACTGATGTGAGCACGTGGGCTCTTATAGCCATTACTCCCGATTTGTACACACGGCGAAACAGACCCTGTCTGTTAAGTTTCTAAATGTAGGCTCCTATGTGGTTCTTTATTGCACAGAAATTATTCATACAAATACTAACCAAAATCCAGGGAAATAATGGCATCGCCAGGTGTTGGTGCCAGCTGAGCAAGTTCCTCTGGTTCTTCCTTTAACTTAGTAAACAAGAAGTCGCTCTTCTCCGTGCCTGGGATGCCGCTGTCATAGGTGGTGCTCATCGTCAGCAGGTGAGGCTTGAAGAGTGATTCTGTTTGGTCCATGGAGAACACAACATCGTTCTTCTCAATTTCACTAACAAGAGAATAAGTTTTAGGTATTTTGCCCTCTAAATACAACAAAGAGGCGGGTAATGTAGGCAGTAGGAACTCTCTAAAGCTGGGGACCATAGAAGTGTTTTGGCCTCTCTCGGTTGCATGCCAGGCTCTCAACAGGCGAGGCACGGTTCCAGCGTTGCTGAGCACCACCATCTCAGATGACGCAGAGAGTGTGCTCAGGACTTCTGTGGGAATACTCAGGGCTTTGTTGCTCTGCTTTTTAAAGGGATGTAGTCCAGGCTATAATGACCTAGACTATCGCTCAAATAAGTATTTCCTATTTTGGCCCCATCTATGACCAAAAATACTTGAGTTTTGCCAAACAGAGGCAAGACTCCCGATTGGTCCTGACTTTTCAGATGGAAAACAGCTTCTCCTAGCAACATACTTAATTTTATCTCTCTGGCACAGAATTAGAAAAACAAAACACACCAGCAGTTGTGTTACACAACAAAATCTTCAGCACAGGCTTTATACCCTGTTGTATATCAGCAGAGCAGCCACGCTGCAGAAGAGAAAGGCTGTGGTGTATTTCAACAGCGTGTATGGGAACGGGCATGCCGCATTTTTCATCGATGTCTAACAGCAGTAAACAAGACTGAACAAACATGACTAAAGTGATTGCAGAATAACAGCACTGGATAAACAGACCCTCCAAAAGTACCTCTGATTATTGCATTTCTTCCAGCAGATGAATGTATGTGCAGTTTTTCTGTCCCGTGCAACTCACCTCAACACATAGTTGACGCAGACGATGCACTGAGGCTGTAGGTTGCGCGTATTATAAATCACTGTTCCTTGAGTCTCCAGCCATACGTATCCACCATGCTTGGCAAGCATACGGTACTGCCCCGTCACGACTTGACCTTTTGTACACACTGAGAAGAGGGGGCAGAGAAATATAAATAAGGCAGCAGGACAGGAACGCACAATATGTAACACTTGTTTTAAATAAACTGCCTTCTGAGTTTTCACCATCCCTGACTGTGTTTAAGAGTAGATTGGATGTGGTGTTGAGGGATATGGCGTAGGGGAGAACTTTTAGAGTAGGGCTGATGGTTGGACTTGATGGTCCCAAGGGTCTCTTCCAACCTATATGATTCTATGATTAATTGTGCAAAACTACACTAAGATATTTGTTAGCAAGGATGCTTAGCTTTGGGAAGATCTGGCTATTTTAAATATAAAAGGGGATGTTAATTTGAGGTGTCAGGATGCCTAGCATTTGAGTTCTCTAGATGGTTTAACTATTCAATGTAGGATTTTTCTGCATGTAATTTAAAATCCTAATTGCCCCACAGAATAATGCCCACCGACTGCATGTATCTTGCAAGTCTCTGTTCTAGAAGTGCCTCAGTTTAGGGTCCCAAGCTGATCTGTAAAAAAAGTGGATTTATTTAGGTGATGGGTAAGCCCAAGAGTCACATGATTTAAAAGCTATACTCATAAAAAAATTACAAAAAAATATTTAAAAAAAATTCTGACAATTTATATCTACACCTGTCTGGTTTTATACCTTTGAGTTAGGAGCTGGAGATATCACCATCACAAATAAAGTGAAGGCGGCACCAGCACAGCACTGTTCTTAAGAGGCTGAAGAAGTAATATCAGTCTTTAAAGAGTATCAAAATTAAGAACCATAAACGAGACTGGTTTGCCTAGGAGAAAAAAAACATTAAGTTGAACTTCTCCTGTATTTCTTTGTCTGCTTGAGCTGTGTTGTTCCTCTGCAATAGCTTAAAATTAGCAGCCTAGAAGGAACTAAGACCCATGTGACAAATCAAAGAAAGTTTATTTAACTTGAAATGGTTTTTTTGAACTGACCCGTGTTTCTCAGGCAATAAACTGACAATAGCACAAACTGGGTTTAAAGCTTCATCTAGATGTCTGAAGGGTGAAATGCCCCCCCACCCCAATATTTTGTAATATTTGGTTTTACGGTGTCCTTTTGTAAATCCTTTCCTGTAATTCACAGTTGTCAGTTGAGGAAAAATATTGTTGATCAGTGGCAATACACTTAGGGCTGGAGGATGCATGCAGTACTCCTCCTAATATTTGTATTAGTATTTGTATTTGTAAAGCTGATGTAGTTGCACCGAGAAGCAAAAGTGGGAGCTGGCTCAGCTAAACCTTTGACCACATTGGCAATCTTTCCTTTTAAACAGCTTTTATGCCCAAAAAGTTTGCGATCAAACTAACGCCCCCAGAATCAGGCAATTTGACTCAGTAAGGCTGGAAACTAGATTCTGCAGTCTTTGTACAGCAAATTTCCTTGTGAATGTGGCCACTAACATAAGGTATTTATTGTCAGTCTCTCCTGCATCACCACCATACAAATGTACAAATCCAGGCCTGCAAAATGCAACAACTGTTTTACAGATAATTGTTGCTGTGTTTATCCTCCTGTCTCTGAAGTTTGTTTGTTTTCTTCCTAGGAGTATTTAATCATCCTTCATTTAATTTATTTAGGCAAAGTAGAACATTACTTTTATTGATTAAATACTTCTGGTGGAACAAATCAAAAGACTTTCCTTTCAAAGTGTTTTAGTGACTGGACTGTTCTGCTCTGCTTGTGGAACATAATTACACTGCTTCCTAATCATCAGCTCATCAATAAGAGTCACAGTGTAGGCGCCTGTTACATTACAAAGAAGCTTTTTACTGCTTTAATCTTTTTTATTATTATTATTCAAAGCATGTCATGTTCTGATATAATAGAGTACAGCAGAATCCCTCTGTGGGGTAATCTCATAAATTACTAATACATTTGTAACCGCTGACTTTATTATCAAAGCTACGTTTAAAGTTGTGCTTTCAGAGTGAACTTCTCACTTCTCTTTCTTTAAAGCATACATTACCTGTATTTAGTTACAGAACTGTTACCATCTCAATGAAATAGGCTCCAACTATATTCCTTATGGACAAAGGGGGAAGGCAGGGATGAATTTAACTGAACACAAAATTTGGTTTTTAATTGCTGAGGGACATTTGAGCAATATGATTCCCTTGGAAGCCTTGTCAAACTTCTGCTACGTACTACCAACTAGCAGGTCCCAGATGGTGACATTCAGCTGAATGCACTGAAAGCACTGAAGCTAACAGCAAAATTCCCATTGGCTTTAACGGCAACAAGACCAGGCTCTAACTGGAAACAGTTATAGATTATTAATCACCAAATTGGAAAATATAGCTCTGCAGTCAATCTTTTGTCTAGATTCATGTAACAAAACAGAGATGTTCATCTTGCTTGCGTGACACGTGAAAAACCGGGTATGCTAAATATTGCCAAATGCATTCTAATCTTCCATTGGATGGTGACTAATTAAGACTTTTGTACTCTACATGCAGCTACACTTCCAGCCAAGAACACAAACACTATTGTGGCTTGCTTGAATGTGACGTTGTTATTTCACCTCAAGAAAAAAAGAAACAACCAAAACCCAAGCTGCAGCACAGTAAAACTGCAATAAGCGTGCTTTATCACTAAATTAAAAGGAAGGAAAGGGAAGGACTTCTGCTTCTATCCAAGAGGCTCATTTGAGGTTTTTCTCCCTCCTTCTTCAAACGTAAGTCTCCTTCCTCTAGTATTTCCTATGCAACTTTACAACAGTAAATGGTTGGCACACACAGAATTGATGACTGTAATCCTGCATGAATATATACTCTATACATAGCATATTTCTAATAAAAATTATTAATGAATACAAGTGTGCTGCAGGTTAATTTTGAGGTGGGTATTTCCATGTGTAAATTAACATGGCCAGGAAGAAGTAGTAAGTTCTGTTTAGCTACGTGCAAGGAAGAACTAGTATGTGTTGCATATAAGCTATAACCAGCTCAGTTACTCTGTGCATTAGACAACATCCCAGTGGCACACAATATGAAACCTAGGGGTTTCCTACTTGGAGGGCTTATGTCTGTTTTCTCAAGACACAGCGTGCTGTCACTTTGCCTCTGTGGTTGTTCTCTGCATTGGTAAGAAGCCCAACTGTCCCAGAAGACATGGGTAGTTACTTATCCTAGAAAAACTAAAGAGGTCCAATTTGCTGGTGCTGTGAAGTGATAGTTCTGTTGTGGGCAACTCTGTTTATCACAGCACAGGCTTTGGTCCTGTGCTTCCAACACTGAAGATCTCCTGTGTCAATCCTGTGCTATCATAAACCCTACAGAAGAGTTTGATCTATACCAGCACTATTGCTGGTGTAACTCACCCTTCTAGACTTTCCCTGACCTTCATCCTGCTTCTCAACCAGTCCTCATGCCCAACAACAAAAGCTTGTAGCACATGGCCCTATTTAATAGGTACAAGTGGCATCTAGATGAACTCTGCACTACATCAGGTGCATTGAATTGCTTGAGTGGGGATCATCCTCCATCAATGCAGGGTCAAGACGGGTACTAGAAACTCCTCAGAAATCTTTACATGAGTCCCAGCTGAGTGGTCTCATTTAACTAAATAGACAGGGGTCACCAACAAGGGCTTGCTCTCTCACTTCTGTCACCAAAGTGACTGCCAGCTCTCATTTCATTCCCTCCCTCGTGCTGTCTCATTCTTAGAAATGCAACACAATGATTCAAAAGCAAGAGTGCAACAGACCAATGGATTTCTCAGGATGACTCTCCATAGCCCAGTATAGTGTCTGGGCATCCTATCTAAGAGTACCGCTAACCTCTTGTCATGTTAAAAGCAGGAACACATTACCTAAGAAGCAATTTTAACAAATACATTCCCAGGCAACTCTCAGCAAGTATAGTGTGATTTCTCTCCTTTTTTTGTTTTTTTTTTTAAAGCAGCTCTGGAAACAGGGTGATTCATACCAATGCTGCTTTAGAGCACACAACTTTAATCACTGCCAAACATTCTTTCAAGTAGCATTTCAACTCAAAGCTGTGCTGAATCCTTGCCATTAGAGCTAACGCATATTCCTTTCTCCCCTTAAGGTCAGACACTCATTCTTTGCTGCTACTTTTCTCTAGGAAGTACAGAAATACTGTCTGTAAGTCTATTTGATGGGCAATTCCCCATAGACATGACTTAAGTCACAGTCCCTTTTCCTGAGGACAGAGACTTTCATCATAGTAACTACAAAGTGAGAGGGTTTTTTTTGGTTTGTGGACTCCAGTCTAGGAGTTTTGCTTTGCTTTTATAAAAGAGCAGCAGCGGACACTGTAGTGATGTACTGTAAGAACTCTCCCATACACTCGTTCAGACGGCTGTAACAGCCAAGGGTGGGAAACATCCTTTGTACATTAGTGCACCGTATTGTCTCCAGCCACAGCACCACCCCTAAGGACAGAGACTGAAGATTTAAATCCAAAGGTTTTAAGACACCCTATGTGTGAGAGAGGGGAAACCTAACTGTGGGGGCTGTTGAAGAGAGGGAGCAGATCTTGGCTCTGATCTCTGCTCCTGGAAGAATTTGGGTACTTTACACTAAAACCAGCTAAAACTGGCAGTTCACATAGGGGTAAGAATAACACGAAGAAGCTGTTCCTGGCAGTATATATTACTTGTATAATGAATATCCCTTTTAGAAAGTCTTCTCACACATCTGTTTTGGGTGGGGAAGATAGTTGTTATTTGGTAGCAGAAGACATTCAAAAATACACTGCAATATTCCTATTACCCTTTACAGCTGCTCTTCCTGCTGAGCCCAACGGCACACCGGAAGGATAATACCACCAATGAACGTGCTTCTCACCAGGCTAGTACTGCCTAACTCAGCTTTTCAGATTTTCAGCTCATCCTTGTACTACCCCTTAGAGAGACAGCGATTCTCCTCTCTACCATCCAAATTTGGTTTTACTTATGGCAAAAAACAGACCCTCCGGAAAGATTGGCAACAGGTTTCAGCTAGATAAGCATGGTAACCCATAAGCTTTCTTGCAAAGTGTAAATACTGTTCTTGGGGGATATCTACAGACAAAGTACACTTGTATTTTCATCTGCAGGTACCTGAGGTACCTGCAAGGTGTGCTTTATGTGCAAACTATGAAGGAAAATAAGAACGTGACTTACAGTTCTGGTGACTTTTGGTCATACTCTCTGAGTCCAAGGCATGGTAGAACTCATACGCTGAGCGGCCCAGCAGCTCCTCTGGATGGTATCCAATTAACTCTGTTATTCTTGGTTAAGAAAAAAAAGCAAATATTGAAAATTCCGGTCATCTTATCCTTAGCTTACATATGTGGGGCAGCTGTCAGCTCTAGTCTTTAGACTAACAGAATTAAAACCACAATATGAGAAATAATTCTGAACTTTCAAACACATTATGAGCTGTAGAGGACTTCTGATCACCTTCTGAAATATTTCCATGCTCAGAATAAACTGCCTTCCACTACTACAGGAATAAAAATTCCTAGGGATGTCATTACATGTGTTGCAAATTTTCCCAGGCCTATTGCATCGCATCTCTTTTAGAAGCTCTCAGCTGGAAAACCACAGCCGACAAAGTTCTCAGGCTGTCCACTACATGCAGACACCCCCAACTACCATCATTCAAAATCAAATGCATGTGAGGGGGGTAGTGGTTGGCACCATGCTGCTCTCTGCAACATTAAAAAGTATGTGCACATTCAAAAAACATACATAAAAGGGTTAATTTGCTACTTTGGGTATTGCATTTACTAAAATAAAAATGCAAGGTGAGAAACAAAGGGCAGTTAAAGGAAAAAAAATCAGCTCTTCTACTTAGTGTTTCTCAATTGTACGAGAACTTCAGCGTATAGATTAGGTTACTTGGGTGACTAATCCACAAAATAAGTAGGATTTTACACAAAGAAAGCTATGATCTCAAAAAACTAGACCTTTTTTTTCACAGTCTTTCTGAGTACTCAGGCAAGGCAGAATTTCTCACAAGTTCCTGAATAAATGAAAAATAGGTCACCAAACTGTGCAGATGATTTTCTCTGAGTGGGTGGAGGAAAAGCGTTTTTTTTTCCCCAAGCTCAATTTGAAATACCATCACACACAACTTTACAGGAAACATGGTTAGTAACAAGAAGGAAAAAAATCCTCTATATACATTCGCAATCAAAGCTATCTTCTAGGGAACGAGGGAAACAGTGCTGGTTGCCAAGTCAGCCACAACTCTCTTAGGCACCTTTTAAACTGCAGCAACAACCTGTAACGTTGCAGAGGTCAGTACGGAAAACAACCACCAAGCGACTGCTAAGCTGCCATAAACCTTGACCAGCCAAGAGGGTTTGTGAAGGAATGGCCGCGTCTTGCAGCACGTCGCTGCCGTCAGTGGCAGTGCCCAAGTTTCGTGCCTCGTAACTAACTCCCTTGGAAAGGCTTTATCTGCCACCACCACATCTGATTGCTGGCATCGCTGCTTTCAAGAGACACATCCTCAGGTTTGTGTACTCCTTGGAAAGACAGCCTTGGCCCAGCCCTCCAGACATGAGCGTGCCTTTACAAGACAGACATGTAAATACCGTAAAACAAACAGAGCAGGAGCATGGCATTCATCTCCCCAATCCCCCTCCAGCAAGGAAGACACACAAGATGGAGCTATTTTGTGTACGGTTTGAACGCCAAGGCGTTGAGTCAGCTTTCCCCTCGCCTCCACGGAGCTGTATAGCCAATACTCCCGGGACACCTTGGGTTTGTCACTTTGAAAACTACTCTCTGTCCTCATTTCCATGGAATGAACCTGAGTTTATAATGGTTTAGTCGAGGAAATATCTGCTTGGTTTTATTGGGTTCCCCCAAAGACTTGCTCTCGTGTTTATGTTTGCAGTTTTATTTACACATAGAATCAAACTGGCAAAGGGGAAATCATTGAATCACTTTCAAAGAGAGTTGTTCTTTTGACTCTCTTAACTAACAAGTTTCTGAGCTTTTCAGTTGCAACCCCAGTCAAATCTGTAACTTTTCTCTGAAACCACAATTGCTCTTTCTTTTTTATCAAAAGCAGAAGTTCTCATAATGAGTTGGTCATCCCAGCTGAACCATCAGGAGAAAACAACAACTACAGAAGGACCCCCAATTAAAGTAAGGTTCCCAAAATACAGTTGCTGCTTGCCTTTACGCAGTCAGCTGGGACACACTGGTGTGAGTGGCCAGAGGCTTTTGCCAGGACCAGTGTAAGTATACCATCTTTAAAAACAGAAACTATGGCCTTTGGTTACATAATGGCATAGTATCATAAAACCATCCTGGCCAGCCAGCTTGGAGCTCGTCACAAGGGGAAGGCTTTTAAAATGCAGGAAGTCGAGGATTTACTCTTAATCCAGTCCTNGGAGGGGAAAGAAGCATCATGTATGCAGCAGCATCAATGCAAATCCAAAACCACATTGCAGCCTTCAGGGGTGTCAACGGCGGAACTGAGACAGCAAGCAAAAAATACACATTACAGCAGGCTGAGGGGCTCTCTACTCTTATTGTACAGAAATTGCAATCCCTACGCCAAATGTTTATTCCAATCCTGTAAATTCCCCTTTAAAAACCACTCCTCACTGTTCATAATGATCACCCTCACTATAAAATTACTCTTCTTGTCATTCCATGGCACAGAATGACTTGTGGTGCAATCCTGCTGTGACAATGGCAAATATAATTAGATCTAATGCAATCTTGGATGAAAGTTTGCAAGTGGTGGGTTGGTATCTTTTTATTACAACCAACTAAAAAGTGTACAGAAAGATAAAAATAAGATATGGAAGGATTACCTACAAACCCCACAAGACTGGCTAAATTCTAAACCCATGCCTGGTAAGAGTAAAATACTAATCAAGAATAACTCTTTTAAAATAGTAACTTTTAAAAAAAGTTAAACAGCCTCTATGCACTTGTTAACTGATTGGTTAGTCTGTTACTGCTACTCAGGTTCATTACATTTCTCTTTAAACACTCCTAGGAGTAAAATGATTTGTTTAAAAATTATAGAATGTTTCTTTCTTCCAGCACTCTCAAAACCCATAGATCTGGCTGGCAATGTTTCCTAGATACGTCTTTAAATACCGCTATTTTATAGCAAATACCACTATTTTATAGCAAATACCCTCTTCTCCAAGAATTACTAGTGGTATTGTTTTGGGGTGCATGAATTGGCAGATCACACCTTCCTTTATTCCTCCTCTGGTGCTGCTGATTCTGAAAAGCTTACAAAAAGCTTAGGGGCTACAGGCAGCGCAGGGCTGGAAATCAGATTAGCCACTTCCACGTCACACACCAGGGCCGAGGCAGGAAGCTCTCCCCGTCTCCATCTCACCCGCTCCGTGACTCTCCCAAGATGTTCCTGGAGGAAGGCTGACCACAGGTGAGAGCCCAAGCAGTGCCTGGGCCAGGAGGCAGTGAGTGCTTCAGCAAAGGTCTCTGCACTGACCTCACCTGAACATCACTCTGAGGCATCTCTTGCCAGTGAGATGCACCCTCCAGACTCTGCATGTGCTTTCCACAGGAGCCTTTCAGCAACATGAAATACAAGGCAAAAATACAGAGGACTAAATGCAAAGGAAAAAGCACCCTACAGAGTTATGAGCAGTACATAACTAAGAGTCACAGAAATGTATATGTCCCCTGGGACCAAAGAGTCATTCACAAACCTGAGTCCAGAACACAAGACTTCTACTTTTGCATAGACACCAGACAGAAAATTGCCCTTTGTGCAAGCTGTGGAATGACAAATTTGGAAAACAAACTGTATGGTGGTTTTGGACGGCATTCCTGCCATGGTAGGCTTTGTGTTTCCTTTGCATTTGTAAAAGCTAAATTAGTGCCAATTGGAAGGATAATAATAATTTTTTTTTTTTGTTGAAGACGACAGGTGGGCTGAGAGGCTGTTTATTCTCCTGTTGACCACTTGTTTCTGAAAACACACATCCCTTTTGGGGAACCTTAATTTTGCCAGACTGGCTCTTCATTTTTTCTGAGCTAAACTTGTCACCATGATGTACTGAGGTCAAAATCTCAGAAAACACATTATCGAGGTGGGCAGTAGCCCTTCATAGAAACAGATCTGTCCCAACTAAAGCTACTTCATTTTCTCTTAATATACCCATTTCTTGGGATGTGGAGTGAAGGGAATGTTTCATGCTTAGGGTACACAATGGAGAAACAAGTGACACGAATCCTGCATTTCTAGATTTGTACAACTTTGCCCTACTTTACCTGAGAAATGGCAAAGCAAACAAAGCTCACTGCTTCAAAGGCTACATGTCCTAAGAGATGAGCTATTTTAAGTGGTTTGGTTTTGTCTTAAAATTGTGCTTTTCTGCTTCTTTATAGGAGCACAAAGCTTTTTATTGTATACAGTTTCTTGAGTTAAAATAGCACCTTAAGAACCGTCAGGAGTGAGTAGTCAGACTCTTTGTGAAAGACTGCTGTAATGTTTACTGCTCATAAAAAAAGAGCTGGGTGTATATTCGTCGGGCTGCGTGTGGACTGTGTGTGTGAGGGTGTGGATCTCTTAATAAAATCTTTCTGTATTCAAACTGTTACCAAGTTATTGAAGTTAAATTGGTCTTGACAGGAACACACAAACAAACAAAGTTATACTTAAAGCAGAATGAGTTAAATAAAAAAATAAAAAAAAATAATCCCAACCCAGCCACTGTGCCTGGCGTTAAAGCACTCTGCCAACCTGCTCCAGAGTGGGTGGCAAGGCAGCCCTGACAAGTACCCACACTTCCTCTTGAAAACATTTATAACATTTATGCCTTCTTCCATTCTAACCCAGGCCAAAGAGGAAAATAACATGCAAAATCTTGGGACCCCTGTCCACTCTTGAGGGGGGTGGCTGGTCTAGTCAGGTGTATCTGCCCTGCTAGGCAAAAATCCTAGATCAGTACATTAAAAACTGCACCAGGGCTCTGTCTCTCCTACTAGTTTGGTCTAAGTCAGAGCTTTGTTACTAACAAAGTTGGTTATCTTCGGGTTTTTTAAATACGGCATATACCAAAAGTCAGTTTTGCCAAATTTGCATCTTTGCCTTCAGATATCATCACTGTTGTCTCCATACTGCATTCTCCCCCTGAACAGGGATGGAGGGACAGAAGGTTTTTTTAAATGCTTATTTGTGTTCTCGCCTAATTTAAAAATGTTCCCCTAATATAGGTCAAATGACAAACTGACTTAAACCCTCATAGAGGTCACGGTGCCTGCATGCTTCTGTTTTACAGAGACATAACTGGAAGCACAATACAACTCAATTTCCTCTCAGTCAGGCACAGTCTGTATCCCATGTATACACTCCTATTAGGAGAAACCTAACCAAGACCAACACTATTAACATTGCATCTTCCTGCCCCATCCTATTCCAAATCGCCACACATCCTCCATTGCTCCTTTTTCTTCTTCAGCTCTTCCATTACAATGTTCCAATCAAGGAAAGGCAAAATATCTACAACTAATTGGGTTTCTTGTAAGCAGGAACATACAATTCCCCAAAACAAGCCATGCCTCCACAGTAATGGAGAACATACGCTTTTCAGTGTGTTGGTGCCAAGGAACCGGCTTGTGACGCAGCTTTCAGAGTAACTGCCTGCACATCTCGCCCCGAGCAGAGTAGATCTGTTTCCTTACCCTTCTCTCCCCTCACATCTGCTGCCCACAGCAATTTCGAGCAAGGAGCGCTTCCCTCTTCCCTCCCCATCACCCCAGAGAGGTCACAGGGATGCAGGTGACAAGTCAACACCACCCATGATGCCACGTTACTCTCCCTGCTTTCAAAACCCTGCTCCCCTCCATAACACAATGTATGTTTTTCCTTTGTGTTGCATAAACCATAAAGGCTGAGGCTGCATGTGCTGGGGCACATGAAGTAGTTTCAGAGTTTTCTACCAAATTGAGATGGTTTTCACTTTTGTTTTGAGAATTTTTCCACCACAGGAACACACAGATGCTAGTTTTATCTACCCATCACCCCTGCAGCCCCGCACGGGAAGATATGCTGAGCACCAGCTATGCCAGCAAGGCAACAAAATTGCCTTCATACAAAGACTTGCCTTTTTTTCTGACTGAAACACCCTCACTGGCAATCCTCCCTGACACAAAAGCACCGTGCAGCTGAACTAAATCAAATCCTCTCTTGGATTTTTGAATTGTACCACTGATCAGCATTTCTGTATTACAGCTAAAATAATCCTTCCTGTAAACCACTTAGCCAAGATAAGTGGGGCAAGGGAACATTTTTAAATCGCTCTCCAGGAATGGCTGAAGCAGGCATTTAACAGAACAACCTGGTTCTATTATTTATATCTTGAAAACCTTTCTTTACAGGCTCACCACCTTGCAAAAGCTGTTTAAGTACACAAACGTCTCCCACCTAACTGCTGGCAAGTCATAGGCCCACATATATAAATTATTTTTGGAATGCAAAAACATACAGGCTAGTGTCTCACACATCTTAAGTGAGGGATGGCCAGTCTTCCTGCCTCGTATCACATCTGTCCTGACCTTCCCAAGCAAAAGCCAAAAGAATCAAGACACTTTATCTCAGCCAACAAAGCGTTGAAAGGCGGCCAGCCTATATTTTGTGTGTTGCTTTTTGACAGACAAAAGTATGAGCTTTCTTAAGGAGATGACAGATTTGATCCTCATTTTCCACAAGGATAAATTCCAGCTTCACATACAGGGCCAGCTCTCTTTTGCACCCACTTAAGCTTCAGGCTGGAGGTGATCTTTCAATTAGTAAGGTCCAGCACGGCTGCCATTCATTAAGGTACTTCTTCAGAAATCCTCGTTTCTTTAACTGAATGATTCAAAAATAAGAACTTATTGCTCCCAGGAAGCAGACCCGTCCACACCAAATGAGCTGCACAAGGGACATTCAGATCGCTGCAGAAGCCTGCTAGAGGAGGCTCGCTGCCCTCCACAGTATCAACCCTGAACTGGAAATACGCAGTTTCTCAGGAAGAAACAAGCTGTGTCAGCCCTTCTGCTTCACTACAGAAAGGCCAAAGCAGGTTGAAAAGGGTTTAGGCATCTGACTGGCACATGCTGCTTTTCCTCCCCAGTTCCTCAGCCTGGATTTACATTCCTGGCATAAGCTGCTCCTTTAACACAATTTGTCTAGCAGCACCAAATTTGATAAGAACAGCTGAGTGTTTTGCATTTTTATGTGTCTGTCTAGTGATGTGTCGCCTGTTGGAGAGAAATCAACATCCCTCTGGGAGGAAAGCAAGAGCCAGGAGGATCTGCTGGGAAGAAAGAACCTGAAAGGTTCGTGAGGTCTCCTCCTTCTCTGGCCTGGCCAGCTTTTTACAGCTTTATTATAATCTCAGTAAAACACAAATGAAACATCCAACCATATCTATCCAGTAACAGACGTGCTGTTTTTTTGCCTGGTTTTAAAGCAAAATCTCTGAAATTCCCTACAAGTTAAATCCTCCAGAGGAAGTTGTGGTATTTCAATGCCACGTGAAAAGTTTTCTCTATAGATCAGCTCCTACTAGTTAGGGTGCAATCTGTCATTCTTTTTAAAATAAGTATGTGTGTCTTTGATGAGATAGTATCAGTCCCTCTAGTTCTCATTTATAAAGGCTTCTGCATTAGTCATTCATGGCAGAGACATGTGAATGCTGCAATACAGCAAAATCCTGTGTTACTCTCCTCTAGCCTGCCACAGAATGGCCCCTGTCATTCACAGGTACATTGCTTTTAAATGAGTCACTACCATACTGTTGCTTCCCCTGCCCCCAGCAGGAAAATCCTCTTGATACCTCAAGAGGTATCAATATTTTCATCCTGAAAGTATTAACAAGATAAAAAAAGAACCAACAAAAAAGAGAAGCCTCTTTTATTGCGGTTACAGAGTACTTTTCTAGTTACAGTACACTTGCTGCTAAATTTTCAGAGAGGTCAGAAAAAGGTCAGTCACTGGTTTCACACTTGTAATCTTGCTTTCATCCACAGCTGCTAGCACTGCTAGTTCTTATGGTCACTTCATCGAATTGTTTAAAACAAGAACCTTGCTTAGTGCCAGTTTTAAAAAACTTCCAAAGGATGAAAAAAATAACCAAGATCTCAATCCTGTGCCTTTTTGTGTAAGATGGGAGCAGATGTATACTCCCACTGATAACCTTACAGGCCTCGGCAGTTGCCAGCATCGCTGAATTTCAGGAGACCAGGTTCATTAGACACAAAACTTCATCATAAGTGCAGAGATGATCTCACAAACTTTAAAAGACCCCAAACTCAGACCAAACCCACAGTAGTACAGATGACTTCCTGGTGAAATGGGGAGCAGGCAGACACTTCATAGGAAGAGATCTCTGGCTCACTCGCATGCAGAGACGATGGTTACCACAATACATAGACAGTGAGAAGAAGCAGGTGGTACGAAATGCCATAGAGATCATTGGGGAAATCAGACAGACAGAGACAAGGGGGAATCTCCATTTGTCCACTCAAGGGAAATGTGGGGAGTGAAGGACACAGCCCCTTTCTGGACCCAAGATCTTGCACTCCCCTTCATTTCACCCAGCAGATAGAAAACCAGCAAAGGTTGTTCGCTTTCAATTGAGCAAGAGGCTGCAACCCCATTCCAGAGTTGCAGATGCTCTGGATGCTTTAGCAATTCTTAGTTAATCTACAGCATAAAGTACTTTCCAGCTAACTGATAATAGCATCCTGGGCCAAACCAACTGTAAGACAGTCTTCGACTAAGGTCCGTAAGGCATGTTGTTTGAGACGTCCTCTAAAACATGAGAAGAGAAATCCCGTGTACTCTTCATTTTTTAAAATGCAAGAAGCTAATGCTTATGGCTCTAAGTTGCCTCATCATCTGCCAGTGAACTTGAATTCCTCACTGAGTGGGAGGAGGAAATACAGCAGGAGTACCATTTTGCCTAAATTGAGATTTGAAATGGATTAAATGAGCACTGAATACCTGTCTTGGTTACAGACTGTACTTTCTTCTAGTCCTTGCTTACCTGATCCACAAAGGAGGACATTTGGAAGGACTGTTGTGTTATTCAAGATGGAAAGGAAAAATCAGTGGAGTTTACCTGTCATCACAATAGGTAAATTTCATGTCCATGCTATGGCGACTCAGGAAGGTCTTGCTGTCCAGGGGGATATCGATGTTTGAAGGATGCTGAATAGGCTCGCACATTATTATAAGGCAGGTGAGAAGAGGCTCTTTATATCCACACAGACTGTGAGGAGGACAAGTGTTATACACTTTAACTTGTCCAGTGCAGTGCAAAACCTAAAGGAAGGATTTTTGAATGAGAAAAACTTAGAATGTATTTTCTTTACATGCCAGAATATGTTTTGACATAAAAATCACCTATTATGACTAAAATTTGGTACCTTCCAAGTGGCAGATTTGAGGTTAACAGTTCTGCCTCTGTTGGTAACAGTGCATTTCATCCTCATGAAGAAGTCACGCTCAGTTGACATCTCTTTGCTTTTCTTTCCAAAGCCTGGACCTGTATAAGGAAAATGGCAAATGAGTTTTCTCAGTTTTGCTTCTTGATTTCTTCTGTTTTTAAGCATGAAGGATTTTATAGAAATAACAAACGGCTGCTCAAATAATTTACCTGCAGAGACCATCAAAGATGCATGGACCACTGAAGAGCAGTTTGTAGAGCTCAGATCTAAAACTTTAAGTGGAACTTAAATGGGACTCTGTGCATTTAATTCTACGCTTTAGCTTGCAGTACACACATAAGTCTTTGCTGAGTGTTACAATTGAGAACATTACGCCTGTCTTAACTCAATAAAAGGAAAACACTAAACAAACAGTTCTTAGTGCTATCATATTTAAGCAACATCTGGCAAACCAAAAACAAATCTACAAAGTATTGAATAACAGTTAATCATGGTTACTACAGAAATTAAAATTCCCATTTCTGTTTAGTTATTTGAAAAGCAAAGAGTGACTTTTTATTATTACCATTTTTCAGGCTCAGATTCTCTCGAATTTCTTCATGGTCACATGGATGAGTGAAGTCAAAAATGCTGTGTCCAGTTAATTCCACCTGTGCAGAAGTAAGAATTATGTTCAGTCAAATAAAAGCAACTAATTGTATTTAACTGTTTTTAAACACCACCTATTCAGATGAAAATTGGTCACTAGAACTACATGCTTCGACAGGATGCTCACAGACACAAACCCTGCAACCCTCCCTTTGTTTAATCTTGTGTGTAAACTTCTGATTTTCTTCCCAGATCAATTCCCTGTCTTTAGATTTGCACAGTGCAGTTATTAGTCAACATCACTGGTTATTTTCAGCATAGAAGGAGAAAACCCCCAACCCACAAAGCAGAAAAGGGGGTACCCAAAAGAGCAGCTCTATCCCCTCTATTCCATACGTCTAAGGCATAAGTTGAATAAATGCCCGTTCTCTCCATGGTGATATCTAGGAAGGCAAGTTTGCAGTCACCAAGACGACCACAACTTTGATAGAAAGAGAGAGGAGAAAATCCCCACTGCTGTTCAGTGTGCATGATACCTGTCTGAGAAATAAGACATTTTATTTCCAGTGACACGCAGCTCTTTTTCTGCATTTAAGCATAGGACTCATTTCTAGGAATTGTATTACAAAGACAGGAAAGTGTTAGGGAACAAGTTACCTGGGTAAGACCCATGTATTTGTTGACATTCTCTGACAAAAAGATCATGTCTCCATCCTGTGTCACCACGGCAATAAATCCCTCCAAAGCTTTCAGGTACAAGTTGTCCATCTGCTGGTCTGCCTCTAGTTCATTCTCGCTGTCAGCACATACTGAGAAAAAATAAAAAAATTAATAAAACCCATGTAAAGCCTTCAGAACCCTGCCCAGCCTTTTCCAATGCAAGCACATCGAGTTACAAGGCAACAAAATGTTCTTCTGCTGTTAGAATTTCAAACCCCTTCAGGTGAGGCCTTCTGAGCAGTGTTTAAAAGGGATGACCTTACAACTAGAAAGACAGGAGATATTTTCCTAAACTTTCTGTCAAATGCAATAGATCTTATATTCACCTTTACAGTGTTTCTGCAAGATGTATTTTCAGTACATGACACCTATTTACCTAGGAATCTCCTTCATGCACATTTTTTTAGCCACATGCAACTTTTGTATCTCCTAACAGGCACAAGTGATAGAGCGAATGCTACAGAAGGTAAGTAGATTTGTGCATTCCTAACATCTAACAAAAGACTTTTTCATCAGGTCAGGTTTTCTAAGAAGTTCAAATGCTATTCCTACAAAGCGTGCCTAAATAGACCTCTCCACTCAGTTAGCAATGTCTGCTAACATTACCTTTAGCAATGAAAAACCACCCCCTTGAAGTCCTGTCAGGGGAAATCTCTCTTTCATCCCATAAAATCTGAGTATTCCTGGGAAAACACAGATCCATCCCACTGATACCTGCTTTTTCATCTGCAGACATCAGAACTCTCTACGCACAACTCTGACAAGCTTCATCACCCACCTACTCTTCTGCTGCCCCTCGGGGAGAACAACCTCAGACCCTACTTACATCCCACATGATTGCCTATGCAGACTCACGAACCCAGTGCCTCTTACCAATTTTTGGGAAAGACGTGCCACTGCTGTGCTGAGATCTAAGGCCATGCTAGAGTATTTATTAAAGCATTTTTTTAGTTACATGTTTTCCCGTTGCTTTTTGGTTTAGCTACAGAGACAATTAATTGATGCCCCCGTGGTGTGTGCTCCACGCTGCTCATCTCCTGCGATGGGAGTCAAAGCCACTAGCAGGGAGGGTGACAGACACTGCTCCTCCTAATGCCACTCACCCAAGTGTCCACACATTGCTCTTGCCTTCCCTTCTGCACTTTTAAGCATATTTCAGCTGCACGAATAAGAAGCCTGCAGGAGATATTTGTAGGTGACTAGTATCAAAAAACTTCTGTGTAGGAGCTGGCCCATTCATTTCTTGACATGTTTTACCTGAAACTTCTGGGATTTTTTTCTTTACAAAACTATTAACAGATAATGCATCTGGTCTGTGCACTTCAGACATGCTGTGGTGATCTTATCTCTACAGTTTTGTCAGTTACCCTGCAGGTTTGAGTCATTGCAAATATGTGCAGAGGTAAGGCTCTGAATTTGGGGAGAAAAAGCAAACAAAAAAACCCCGTATTGTCTCAAAATAACCAACTCTGACCGCACACTGCTGAAGATACAAGACCATGGGTAAGTCCCATCTAGATAAAGGTGCTCCATAGCCCAAAGTAGCAAGGATGATCCAAGAGGAGCTGCAGTGGGCTGCACTGTGCCCCTCCCTGGTGGGACAAGAATGCTCCGGGCTGGGCGCACCACTGATTTTGCTTGCCAGAGGCTCCAGCCGTAATTGCATCAGCCTTATTCAAAGGAACAGTGGGACTCAAGAAGTTTCTTGGAGAAGTTGCTATTCTTTGTTGGTTTATAGTTGCAATTTCAGCATACCATTTTTGTTCTCCAGTACACATACTGTTAGCACTTGAGAAAAGTATTTAATTTTTGTTCTTTTCCTCCCTGAAATAGCACATTCATAATTTCCCTGCATGCTTCTTATCGAAATAATAACTTTGGAAGAAGTCTAAAAGCAGGAGTGGGGTATTGCTTTGTAGAACATTATTAGAAGTGGTTTGGGTTTAGTATTTTTTAGGGAAGAGACTGAGCCAAACTAACGCAGTTTTTACTTTGAAGTATTAAAAAGTTATGATTAAAGGACTAGTTCTGTCTATACATCTCCTGAAACTGCATGTGCTAGTGCCTAAGGATGGACAGCAGAGAGATGAGCACCTGCAATGCAGAGCCCACCAAACTGCCCTTTGGACCAGATGAGTGGTGACAAACATGATGCTGGATGCTGCTTCTGCACCCTCCTCCTGCTCCTTAGCATCCCTCCCTGGCAGCAGCCCATTACCCATCATGGAAGCAAGGGGATAAATGGACTCAGCCCCAGAGCCACGTTTATTTACCACCCTTTGCTTCTCAACATGACCATTTGGTAACAGAGAAGATGCTCTCTGTGGATGGACAGCACACGCTGGGGATTTATCATTTTGTGTCCCTGCACTGCAATTCTAGCCACACAGGCAGCGGCCAGTTCCTCCTCAGTACAAAGCAACTGACTTCAGGAAATTACATCAGGGCTAGCATTTAAAATACAGAAAATACACAATAATATATTTGAATAGTATGCACTTTGACCATAATGACATTTAGGGAAGGAAAAAAAAAAAAAAGGTAAGTGACCATCTGCTCCCAAGCTTGTTTCTGCTGTGTAAAGAATGTCAAGGGTCTTTTTTTTACTTTTCCGGAAGCAAACAAATGGTTTATTCAGCAGGGATCATGGCTGTAGCCCAAGACAATCAGCCAAGTGTGGGTTCAGAGAAAAAAATGACTTTTCAGCTCTAACCCCAGACCCTCCTTTCCATTTTTTTCCCCAGCTCATTAAGTTTGCATTAACAAAACATGACCATTCAAAGGCAGGAAGGCTATTCAAAGCATTTGTATTCTTAAATGCCTCCAACAGTGAAAGACAAACACTATACTTGTATTATCAGATGATTAAGTTTGCTTTTCCATGTATATAAATTATATTACTTATACAAACACACAGAGGGGACATAGGATAGCTCACATCAGGACTACAGGTTCAAACCCTTAACCTCCTAGCTGAACACAGCACTTAAAGATATAGTCAGCATTAAAGCATGTGATTATAGGGTTTGGTTGGATCAGAGTTCAACTATTTAATTGAAACTACCTTCATCCAGCTGGAGGCATCTGTGATGTGGACTCAGAAGAGGGAGGGAAAAGGTTTGCACTGCTGTGCACCCCCTCTAACATAACCCAAAAGCATGACCAAGGTGTTTTACAGACAGCCTGCTGCTTCCCTGATAATTCAATAAACCCCATGGCACACTTGTCTTCCCCCTTAGCACCCCAGCCACAGCAGGCAGGAGGAGCTGACAGATACAGCTTTCTTGTAGTACTTAATGCTTACATTTCAAAGATGGAGTGAGGAAACCATGGGCACCATCAACCAGGAGACAAGTACCTCCAGGAGACACGGTGCTGCTGTCACTGTCCCTTCTTTGCCTGTCCCCAGGCAGCATCCCCAGCAGCTTGCACAGGGAAGCCCAGGCATTGAGGGCTGCACCAAAGGTGCTGTCGCCTTCTGCTGTGTTCAGGTTCTTTATGGTGGTTGCAAACGCACAGTCCCAGAAGGTGTCATCTGCACTAAGCCCCTGAATTGTGTTAACTACCTGAAGATCCTTAGCCTGCAGCAAAGAAATGTTCTGGGCATCACTGTGGTGGCCCTAGTAAGCCCTGTATCAGGTAACTCAGTATAATTATAGCAATATAAATAATAAATAATAATCCCTCATACGGCTGACGTTACAGCATTGTAGCTTGCTCTTTTTCTCCTGTGAAAATCGCTAGCTAGTAATATGCAGAGGATATACGCACAGTAGGAGACTGATACTTCAGATGCAATTCAGTTATTGCCACTGGCGAAAATCTGGTTTGCTTTAGAAAAAATCTATTTTTCAGAAGAAAAACAAATAAACTCATTGCTACTGCAAGCTACTCCCAGAAATCCTTATTGTCTTTCACTTTAGCATAAGAAATTTCAGCTTCAGATGGAAAAAAATTGAGAAAGCTGGGAACAAATGAAAGTATGTTAGCATGAGGAGCTGGGGGCAGGACATGTTTTCCAGTAGGTCTGAGGTCACTTTATCTAACTTGCAGAACCCTGTGTAGACTTGACAGTATTTTCCAGGTTTAAAAGAAATGTAACCATGGACCCAGTTTACCCTGATTTTTATGGAGAGGTTTTGTCATCAGCAATGCCTTTCAAAATAGCTGCTAACTAAATTTTGAAATAAGGACACGTTTCTTACTTTTTCCTGCAACAACTTCTTTCTTTCCTAATGGGAGTATCTCAGTTCAGGCACGATGACAGTATAGCAGGGACACCGGCATGCAAGTATGTCAGCTTAAATATAAATTAATAGCATGTTCAGCAGAACAAAGTACTGTAATATTATTGTTCATGTTATAGTTACATTTATGGACCAGAGCCAAGATTGCGCTCATGTAACACTGGGAAGCCTACAAAGGAGGGAGAATCCCTGTCTAGCTGAGAACAGGAGATCTTGAAACAGAGGGCCAGAGAAAAGTGCAGTGGCCTCCCTGTGTGACTGTCAGAGCTACAGCAGAACCAGGAGCAGAACAACCAGGAAGGCTGGGGAGGGTCTGTTTACAAAGGCCTGCAGTGACAGGACAAGGGGCAATGGCTTCAAGCTGGAGAAGAGCACATTTAGTTTGGATATTAGGAATAGGTTCTTTACTGTGGGGGTGGTGGACCACTGGAACAGGTTGCCCAGGGAGGTGGTTGAGGCCCCTTCCCTGGAGATATTCAAGGGGAGGCTTGACGAGGCCCTGGGCAACCTGGTCTAGTCAGGGGTGTCCCTGCTGACTGCAGGGAGGTCAGACTAGATGACACTAGAGGTCCCTTCCAGCCTGGACCTCTCAATGATTCTATGTCCCAGTTTGAAGAATCATTCAGTGTTGGTATTGCCCCAAGGCAATATTTCTTGGTCTGCATAAAATTTTGGCTCGTATTTTTTCTGTCCATGTCTCAGTCTTTAAAAAATATTTATCAAAATTTGGTGATCAGCTCTATTTTGAAAAATTTTCTAACCACCAAAGTAGAATTTATTCATCAACAAGAAACTTTGAACTGTAATGGCAAATGCTTATTGCAGTGTTTATGATAAACTTTTATGCTAAAAATAGCTCTTGTAAACAAGCTTTGATTAATTCCCACTGTCAGGATGTGCACTGTTCCCAAGTTTAAGAACACTTTTTCCGTAGATGCTTGCTCATTTCCTTCAGTACAACCTCTTGGAACAAGTCTGAAGGCTCAAAAATCAGGCTCTCCTTACAAGAAATAACTGCTCAGGTATAAACAATCTCCTACTAAACAGCCTATACTCCTCTCAACACTTTGATTGGACTCAAAGGGGCCTTTTTGGTCAGGTCCAGAGGTAGAGAGTGATAAAAAAGGTTTTTCTTGTAGGTCACATCGTCACCTCTGCAGAATTTTCATGGCTTTGTCTCTACTCTTGGATCCTAAAATTACCAGAAACTTGTTTGGATGTTGTGCATAATAGACACCAGGCTATGCAACTGCCATGCCAGAGGCGTGTGAAAAATGTCTTATGCCAGTAGGCAAAAGTTAGGGAAGATCTAAGAGCGGCTCCATCCTGCATCAGAGAGAGCAGCTTTGACAGACTTGTCTCTTCCTGGTTTCTTGTTTTGCATCAAAGGAAAGCAACTGATTTTTTTTTTTCTTTNTTTTTTTTTTTTTTTTTTTTTTCTGTTTTGACAGGGCAGTACATCCTGTTCAAGGGGATATGTTCAATGTGTTCAATAAAAGCTTTCAATTTAGATACATCAAGAAAAAGCTACTCTTAAACTTGAAGCTTCCTGAAGGGCTCTTATCTCCAAGTGCACAAGCAACTTTGATAAAAAACCACTTATGTTAGCGTTGTTTTGATTGTAAGTTTGTATCTAGCCAAATCATTCAGATGCTGCTCCCAGGAAGTTGCTTTGAGTCCTGCAGCCATCAGGGTTGAATAGTGGGCTGCAGCACCCCATCAGCCCAGGCTTCCTGAGCCCCAAGGGGCCTTATGGTGCACCTTCCCACATGAGGGACATCACTTTAACCAGCTGAAGCGCTCAGCACCCAGCTCTGTTCTCATTCCTAGCAGCACAGTTGGCACAAAAGTTTTTTTTCCAATTTAATAAAAGCAAACAACTAGACGTGCTATTTTTAAAGCACTGTTTTATGCCACAATGGTCTGAGATTAGATGCAGCTTGTCCAGACATTCAAAAACAATGCCCACATCACTTCTCCCTACAGTTTGTCTTCTCCCTTAAAAGCCCAGAAAAAAAGCTATTTTTTCCCCTTCTGCTCCCTGCTGGCTTTCCGGCTCTGTTGTCTCCCTCCCTTGAAACAACTTCACACTGGCTTCCTCGTGGCCTCCCTTCTCCCAAACAACTTCCCGTCTGCTTCCTTGCTCCCTCCCCATTTCTGCTGCTGTCTGCTTGCACAGGACCAACTCCCATCCAGTTTCCTTTGCTGGGTCTCTGCACAGAAAAGACACCCGGGTGGACCACACAATTGGGATGGGATTAAAGAAAGCAGATAAAAATGTGTTTGGCTGACTGAGCTGACTGAAAAAGACCATAGCCCTGGCACACAGAAGATCACTAGTACCAAGGAGTTCTTTAGCTGCCTTTAGCGTCAGCATGGTCTAAATAAGAAAAATTATTAGTACAAACAAAAAAAGACTGAGACAGCCTTAGAAATTACCGCTATGTTAGCTGTTAAGCAAAAGAACTATTCTTTAGCAAAATACAGTTATTTCTTATTTGTCACCTATTAACTCCCCAAGGCTAATTTACTAGCTATACTAGAGAATAACAGGGGACAATTTTTATGTATTTTCTTACATAAGATCCTCAGTCCACAAGCTCCACTACAATAAGCATCAAACAATCTATTTTGAGCAGCAAATTTATAGGATCAAAACCTTTACTTGAAATTAATAAAAATCAGTTCTAAATTTATCCCAAACATTTGAATGTGAGGATGGTAAAAATGTATTATGCCAACAGAATTAGAAGGCATCTTGAAAAATATTTAAGACGACCCTAATTAAATGATATTTCTACTTAGCATTCCAATTATACTCTGTACTGTTCTGTGCACAACATGGAAACAGTATTATAAAGCTATTGTTTCAGTTTGCTTCCTGTGATACTAATCTCAATCAGGCCGTCAGACGAACAGCCTGCATTTCTAAATGTTAAAGGCTTCCTCTCCAACATTCCCACACAGAATTGCCTACTGTGAAAATCAAAGGGAAACGTGTTACTAAGTAAAGCAGCAACTTTTATAAAAGCAAAACCTGGTATTTTTTACCCTTTTGAACTCTGAGATATACAACCAGCTATTTCCTATTATGATAGGATACAAGGGCCAAGCTCGGACCCTGCAACGCCTGCAGGAGACGTGCACCCTGCAATGCAGAAGCCGGGATTTCAGAGGCACGTAGCGGGAGAGCTCTCAATGAGGGCTCAGATCCATGGGCTCTGCCATTCACCTGCTGGAAGAATGTGGGCATAGATTTCCCTAGGTCTTGGCTTCCTGACAGATAAATAATCATTATGCAGACACAGCTAGTAAAACAGCCCGGGTTACACAAGTGAAAAGCCCTATTCCGAATCGGGGAATAATAGGAAGGGGCATGAGACACTCGATGCCAGCGAACTGAGGCTGGCAAGATGCCTGCAGCCATCTCTGAAATCCCATCTGGAGCATCAGCTTGCAGAAAGATGAGGATGCAATCCTGGGAAGGCCCTTGCTCTCTGTGCTCCCAGCAAAACTGCCATGAAACAAAGAGATGTGCTTGCATTTGAGAATCGTGCTCACAAACAGTATCATTAAATAAAATACGCTGTATCAGTAGGTTCTGATAGAATAAATAAGAAATAACAAAAATGCTAATCAAGAGGTATGCTTTTCTTTACTACCTTTTGAAGCACTGCACACTTATTTTAGTGACATTGTGTGTATATATATACATAAACGCAGTAAATGTTATTTTAATGTCCTAATTAATGACAAAACAAATACTCCCACTTAGCTCCAGTTTACACAAAGTGTCTAGCCCAAATAATCAAAACTATTTCCATGAAGACAACATGAAGCAAAGGGAGAATCTGCAGGCTGGGGCAGGCATTCACTTCTCATGCACACTTGCAGTTCTCCACCTCCCCATTTCCCAGGCCAGTGTAGAGACAACAGAGTAACCCCTAAACTCCTCAGCAGTTGAATCAGGCTCCTAAAATGCAACACAGACTTAATGGCCAGATTCCAGTCAGCTAAACATGCCTGTGAAACAGGGGCAACTTTGCCTGGGGCTCAGAAAGGGCTAAGAGCAAAACTGAGAATGGAGCATGTGGGCATCACACAAACCCAGTGCCCATTTGCTCCTCACTCTCATCAAAACATGACAAGTGGCAAATTTCCTTGTGTGAGAGCCAAAAGCTGTATCAAAACCCTATTACTTTGAATGAAGATGGATGGTCTTCTAGTGAAAGCCAGTGTACTTACAAACACTAACATTATTCGGAAGCTCAGCATCAAAGACTTAAATTCTGCTTATATAGAAGAAGATCATAAAAGCAGCAGCCATCAAATATTAGCTGTGTTAAGCAGCTACTGTATGGCAATGGTGTTAATCAGTCCTGAAAGGTGGTATTTTTTCAACAAAGCTCACATGTCAGAAATGCCTATATTCAATTTTACAGCCTTGTCTCCTGAGAGCAAGAAACAGTTCTCAGCCTAACAGAGATTTACTTTAGCCAGAGCAGTATCCTAACCCCTGTGAATTTCAGAAGTTTCAGCAAGTGTAAATTGTCAGGTAATTGCATAAGGAAGAAATACTCCAAAGTCATTATTCCGGTAACGATAATGAAACTTCTCTCTCTGATGCCACTTCATTCCACTGCCTGATAAATTTTATCTTTCAAATACTCAAGGCTTAAATTTTCAGCCTTCTTGTTTAGCTTGGCTAATTTAAATATTAGCTGTACTCAGAAGAATGTAAGTAGCAGATGAGGCCTTTACAAGCAAATAGTGGTTTTCTGGCTTGAGTTCTTCTCAGTGTATTCTCATTGTCAGAAAATAATACCCACCTCTTCCAGAAACTCAGTCCCTTTAAAGTATCTTAAATTCAATTCCTCAGAATGGAAGCACTAAAGATTTAAAACTTTTATCTACTTCCCCAGTGCCTAAAGGTGCAGCTGTGGGCACATCTGCACTTGACTAACAGAAATTTTAACAAGATATCCTGGTTTGAGGTAAAACAAACCAATTTTCTGTTCAGTAGTTTTACTTTTTTTAGCTGGACCTCTTCTAACTAACTAAAGTCTGAAATTAACAGCACATTGTTCAAAGACTGTTTCGTCTCATAGAGATAAGACCTGATTATACCAAGGGATGGTCTGCAGAGAGGCCCTTGCTTATACTTATTGCTAGAACAACCAAGTCAGGTAATTTTGTCAGGTGACCCAAACCCGACCAACTGTGGTATTCCACAGAGAAAGTCCAAACCATTAAACCACAGCCTGTCACTACTGTAATGTTTCATTTCAAGATTCCTTTTGAACTTTTGTGTCCTGGTGGTACTTCAAGAAAATGAAAATCAGCTACATGAATCACATTGTTTTTCAAACACTGTCACAGAAAAATCATCTATCTACATGTATGTGTGAAATATTACATTTTCATCACTACCAAATTATATGAGTCTACGCTTTAATACTACAGAAGAATTAAATAAATGTTTTATCTGTAGATATTTTCCTTACCAAGAAACGCACATATATTTGAAAATTTCACTTTAAACTTAGCAGTTTCCAGTAAGCAATGTATTTTTCTAACGATGACAGCATCAAACTATTTTATGTCAAGTTTCACAGACCCATGCATTCTTTAAAGTACCTGTTACAGCCTTTAAGAAGTTAGCTTTTCCTATGCTGTGCTAGTCTCTACTTCATGCCATGTAAGTATTTGAAAAGCTGAAGCTGTGTTTTTATGAGAAAGTTACTAACAAATTGGCTTGGTGTATGGGAGGGCACGTTTAAGAACATTTACCTATTTACGCAACTTCTTCAAGTATTAATCACCTGACGAAATCAGACATGATTTGCTAACTCTGTTCAACAAATAAACTTTTCACTGAAATACATGTTAAAACCATATTCTATAATCTAAGATGAAAAAACCCACATTTTATACAATAGTCCTAGCAGAACCCGACAAAGCAATAAAAATTGCAAAGCACAAGGAAGCAGAATTGAATTTGTCAGGCTAACCAACAACAAACCAACAGCATGCTCTTCCACAAAATGAGACACTTCCTAATAGCATTTATTGAAGTAATTGTTATGGCATGACTCAACTTTTCTAAAGAGAGGAAGTGGAATCGTGACTTTATCGGGAGTTTTGCCATTAATGAAGGAAAAGATGAAATTCTGGGTTTACCTTCCACAAACAATGCCGGCATTGTTTTGTTAACATATTCTGAACACTTACAGGTCACCGTGTGAAAGTTTCCCCAGAAACACTGGTTGTTTTCATTGATCTCACAAGCTACTAAAATCCCAGAGTTCCAGCAAAGTGATTATTCAAATATAGGTGCAAAATAACAATGTTAATTTTATCAGTTTTCAAAGTATGAAAATGCTGCTGGCTAACATATCTTACTAGTCCCACAGGAGCTAGATTCTGATTACACAGAATGCATCCATGTTGAGAATTTAAAAGTTGTCTGCTTTAGCTATCTTAGTCTACCTTGTCATAACCTACCTACTACTCATATACCATGACTAGTCCTTTCCAACAGAATAGCAGACGTTCAGAACTTTCCAGCTGTCTTTCAAATGCACTGAATTCTGAATCTTGTAACTGAGTTTAATAAACTACATTCGAGAGTTTTGAGAGTTGGGGTTTTTTAGAGGCAAAACTGCATCAGTTGTTATTTTGGTAAAAAAAACACCTTATATGACTAGTATCACTCAGATTTTTCTATCCCAAGTAGAACATACATCTCTCTGATGAAAAAAAGCCCCACCAGCCTATCTTTAAATCAAGTTGTCTCCTCACAACAGAAGCAGATGTGTCCTGTTCTCACTTTAGGAGGAAATACTCAAGAGAAGAACATACGCAATTCTTACCAAACTGCCATAAACTAGAATTGACAACTTCTCTTATTCAGATCTTACCTGAAGACAGAAGCTTGTGAGTGCGCAGGAAACTGATTGCCAGGCGCATTATGGAGGCCTTGTCCAGGTGGGAACTGATGTTGTGGGGCAGGGGCAGCTCATGTGCCAGTTCATAGAAAACTTCGGTTTCTTTGCTTCTTCTGCACCTTGCTGCATCTCTCGATTTCTCCTTCCTCCGTTCGGAGCTGCTCCTGGCAGTAGAGAAATGAAAAGCAATTCTTCAAATGCAAATCATGACCTGAGAGAGGAATTTACAAGAAAAAAATCCATTCTGTCAACTGGTTTAAGTCAACTGACCAGACTTTAATATCTATCTGCTCCTTTAAAAATGGACAGTAAAGGACTGCCACAATTGGAAAGGGGCTCTGATTCTACACAAGTCGGCCTATGGACTGAATCCCCATGGACCATAATGGATCAAGATCTGTCTTAGGTGAGAAATTAAAAATGAAATAGCAAATTCCTGGGATTCAAGAAACACTAAAAATAAAAATTCTGTCTTTCCAATCTAAATTAATTTACTTGAAAAGTACTCTGAGATGAGGTGACAATCCATTTTAAAGCTGGAACAATTACAGTGCATGTGAAAGTGTCGTAGATATTTCGATGTTCTAGAATTTCAATGGCTGCACTCCACATTATAATAGAAGTAATAATAGGGTATCAAACTGTGTTTGTATATACAACCATCTCAGCTCTTAATCCAACACTATTCTGGAACACCACCTTTCCTTGACCACAAAGAATACTAAATGGGAAAGAAAATACTGTTGCTTGCAAGAATAGCTTTGTAGAAGCTATTCTAATTAAATCACCATCTCTCCATTCTTTAAGGTACTTCTATAAAATACAATTCTTATTTCAGAACATGAAGAACCTGAATCCATTCAAAACCATTAGCTATTTCAACCCCATGCAACTCTGCTTATGTTCTAAGTTTCCTTCACTTGCACAAGTTGAGGTTTTGCATCCTAGCCGTGCCAACACAGAACACATTTATTTTCTGTCAGAGTCCTGTAATGCTGTACCACTGAAAACAGCACAGCTTGAATAAGCACAGAGCAGGGTGTGGAGATCAACTCCACCCTTTTCGTTTTTACTGTTGTGGCTGCACATTCACTTCTGGAATCACCAGTGACAGCTCTTGACTTGCAAGGCCACCAAAAAATGAAGCAGCTTATAACCTGCTTTTTTCTAATGTCAGTATAAAATAATGAGCCTATAAAATAAAAATGGATCAACTGAAGTAAAAAATCCTATCAAAACAGGTTATTTCAATAAATATATTCTTTGTGTGAAGACGGTAAGGAAAACAAATATTAATCGCATCACTTAAACCTAGAAACGGTTCCAATCGTGGCTGGTCTCATCTAAAACTACATAAAACAGAAAAAGAGTATTAACACATAGTAATGTAGTCTAAAGAAAACAACCATTTCTAGAAGAGCTAAGCTGACTGCAAAAGCTTCTAGCATGGAAATTGCAGGGAGCTTTGTAAATTAGGAAGGAAAAAGAGCCAGAGTGCATATGAAATGCTAAGAGTAAAGTTACAATAAGGTGTTGGCTGGACATTCAACTTCATCATCCAAAGCAGAAATGTGCTCACAACACAGGTGCTACAACAGTAAGGTCCTTGTGCTGCAAAACACATGAAGCTGGTCATACGCTTAGGGATCAGATAGGTGCTCACCAGTGGATGTGCTAAGAGGGCAAAGAGCCTCATAAATGCTTCTCCAGATCCATGATCAGTCCTCAGCAAACCTCTTTCACAATTATTTTGCCTGAGGTGAATATTTTCTAACGTGGCATGTTACAAGAGGTATGCATGGGTTGAGATCTACACACATTTCAGTACCTAAAGGCAGGATCCAACTTTGGTAATGACTTAAGAGGCATCACCAGCCTGCCCAAGTTTAAATCTAGGAGATATTCACAGGGGACACTATCTCCTTACCTTTATTCTTGCCAAGTACAAGTCATACTACATCCACATAAAAAAGCCCCTTCATACAGTTGTCTGAGAAAGTACAACAGAAAATGCCCTATGTCTTCCTCCACAGGGGGCTGCTGGTAACGATGGAGCCATGTGAACTACTTACACCAGTGCTTCTTTCAGAGCTATGTCTTGCTTTCTATAAAGAAAAATTTCTTTAAACTCTAAACTAAACAAATCTTTGACGTTTCTAATTCTACCAATGAAATAGAAGAATAGAAACAAAACAGAACAAAAACGACACAGCAGTATTTGTGAGAATTTCCAATTGTAGCTTAGAAAATTTAACTTGCACCATAAATGTTTGAGCTCTGCTCTAAATCTAGAGCCCCAAATTTTCACATTAGAACCAACTTGGGCAAAACAAGATTCAACCCCTCCTCATTTAAATACAGAACTTTGGGAGCCAAGGCCAAAGCTGTGTCGCAATTTGTGCAGTAAAAACGGGTTGTATAAGACAGGGTCTCTCATGACGCCACTCCGGCCACAAAGAAAAATATTTAGTTTTGCTAACCTCTGTAAATATAATTTTGAAGTGAGGCTACTGAGACAAGCTGGTTTGATTAACCATGGGTTGCTCAAGGTTTTGAATAACTAATGCTACAAGCAGGGAACGATTTTTTTTCCCCACTCGCTGCTGCAGATGCTTTCCCTCAACACCACTTATGACCATCATGCTTGTTTCTCTGTAGAGAGACACTGTTGTTGATGACACACCACACCAGAGCTTTCTCACATCAGAAAACAAGGGGAGGAATCAGCCTGCCTGGTTGCTTTCAAAAGACTTTCTTGCTCACCCATTACCCTTTTTCCTTTTAAATAAATAATTTCCCAGCTAAGCACTTCCCCCCTATAGCTTCCTGCACCTCAGTTTTTCTCCCCATCTTCCCTCCCTCAGCACAGCCTTAAGTCACATTGTGACTGTAGCCAGCCCAGCACAAGCAACATTGAGGGGGGCCCAAAACATCCCCAACACCCCATGCTTCTTGCCCCACATAGCTTCCTGCCTCTCCCAGCAGACATAGAATGGCTTGGGTTGGAAGGGACCTTAAAGATCATCTAGTTCAACTAGACCACGTTGCTCGAAGCCCCGTCCAGCCTGGCCTTGAACACCTCCAGGAACAGGGCATCCACAACTTCCCTGGGCAAGCTCTTCCAGCGTCTTCCCACCCTCAGAGTGAAAAATTTCTTCCTGATATCTAAATCTCTCCTCTTCCAGTTTGAAGCCATTATCCCTCATCACTACATGCCCTTGTAAAAAGTCCCTCTCCAGCTTTCTTGTAGGCCCCTTTCACATATTGAAAAGACACAATAATGTCTCCCTGGTGCCTTCTCTTCTCCAGGCTGAACAACCCCAACTCTCTCAGCCTGTCCTCATAGGAGAGGTGCTCCAGCCCTATGCCTGCTTGCTGTCCCTCCCAGGGCCACCTCTGTCATAGTCAGTCATTCTGTGTTTACTCGCCCTGGTTGCAAAAGCCTGCAAAAATTGCAGTCGAGTGACAAAATTCTGACACAAAAAAGGGGTATTTTCACAGGGTTTATTTGCAGGCAGCAGGCCATGAAGTCTCTCTGCAGTTACCCCCATTTTATGCCTGGGATCAGTATTTTATACCCTGGGGTGAGGCTTGGGCTCACACAGAGGGAAAACATCAGCACTCCATAGCCTGCCCCTGTGAAGGCCTGGACAAAAGCCTGCCGCTGAATCCCCTTTGCACATCATTAGGGCAACAGGGAAAAGGCCCAGGCTCTAGCTAATGTATGAATCATTCCCTCACAGCACATACACTACCCACTTAAGTGGCGAAAGAAACAGAGCACATGTGTGCGTCACTGCCGGGAGAAAGTGACGCAAGCAGAAGCCTTGCTCACCCAAACCTGTGTCACATTTTTAAAAGCACAGAGCAGGGAGTGAGGAGAAAGCCACCAAAAATGAATCCCCCATGCACTGGTGTAAGGCCCAGAGGTACAGCAGGGGTAGCCTCCTGGAAGCTTCCAGACACTCATTCCTTCAGAAATCCTGGGATCCAGCAGGATAAGGCCCCACTTGGCCCTACACATTGCTCACATTGCAACCACGGCACAACCATTCCCTACAGAATGACAAGGAAGGAATGGAGACACTCAGATCTCCACCAGAAACAGGGTGACTGAGCTGAGGAAGGCACCCAGTGGCCCCGCTCAGGACTTGGCTGTGCAGTGGATGGTCAGGAGGCCACAGGAGAAGGATCAGGAAGGTGCTGCTTTTGAGCAAGGATTCCCCCAGGGCTGTCGGACAATGCTCTGGGGCCACAGCACTAACATGCATGCAAGCCATAGGGAATGGAAGAGTTTAGGCAGTACAGGCAGTTCACCACCATGGAATCCAAGTATGGCACTATACCCCAGGGACAGCTGCTTACCTGATTTCCCACTCCCACCTGGCCATGCTTAGTTTGCACTCTGAAAATAGAATTTACAGGCCAACACAAGTCAGCAAAGATGACAAACTACTGGCAAGTACTTGTCCTCTCAGGTGAAGCTCCTGAATTTTCAGAAGCAAAAACTCTCCATGTTTCTCCCAAGAACCCAAACAACAAACCTGTCCTAAAGGTACACCCACACGCAGGAACTGAGCACACAATCCCACCCACCAGATGGAAGCATCCGAAGAGATGTAGGAATGCCCTGTACAAAACCCAGGAGCCAGATTCCTATCTCCTTGTTCATCTCCAACAACCCCTTGCAACACAGCTTCACTGAAATCAGCGGGAATGCCTGCAGACAAAGGTCTTGCACACCGTGGGTGAAGATCATAATCTGACTTTCCAAAGCCTCTCTTGCTGCAGAACTAGAAACTCCAGGCACAGCAACGTTTTGCCAAAACCTGAAGCCCCATGTAACTCACCTGGCTTAAATAATCTTGCAAAACACCACATCATCTTAAGGATTGTCACTCACTGCTGTGGTGTCTCCAGACTCTGGCAGATAGGAGAAATGCTGGGGCAACCAGCTGAGGCTTGGGGCTGTGCTGTGCTGCTGCCACTGCCCTTCCTTCCTGGGCACCTGCAGAAGATACCTGCAACCCAGACACAATGGGGATCACCCCCACAACCACTGGGGCAATAGACTACCCCTCCACAGGAGTTTATGTGCAGGTGCATGGCATCACTCACCAGTCTGATGTAGGGTTAGATACCCACACAACCCTCCTTGTCCCTACAGAGAGGGACTGTCCCGACATTCTTGCACTGTTTCCATTGGCTTCGACCATAGACACTCTCTGCAGTTTCAATCCTATCAGTACTTTGTTTCTCTACCGGTAATCCCTGCTCACCACCTTCACCCATACATCTCGCTGGTCCTTCCCGCATGCAGTTATCCCCTCGAAGCCCTTGATACCCACTCAGCCAACAACGGTGCCAGGTGGTCAGCTTCATTGATCCTCTCTTCTGCCAAGGACATCGGTGGCCTTCTTTAAGCTGATGGAGGGGTCTTGCCAAGACAGCAATCTTCTGCTCAGAGTTTCGCTGCTCTCAACAAGTCCATGTGGGTCGATACTTTGGCTGTGTACACACACGCTTGCTTGTTTAAGACTAGGCAGCACAGTAATTGCACTGAATTACACTCCCACCTTGTAGGCTCCAGATCACAGAAGCTTTTAGAGAAATTGTAATCCGCACCTTGCATAAAAACACCTTGCATGTAACCTGGTAGCCTTCACTCGAATGTACATACTGCGTGACACATTCGTGTACCGCTTTGAAATACATAGTTCAGACAGACTCGCTTCAGTTTACTTGATGATTTTGACGACCCTTGGACTTTGCTTCAAACTGCCATGTATGCAAGCTAGTAAAACAACAAGCATATTACTTTATATCCAGTGGCTGATTATTAAATGTTTCTGGCTCCAGCACTTTAAAGGTCAAGAATCCACAGTTAATTAACCTGTCACATGAAATTTCTGTAGTAAATGCAAGTTTCAAATGGTTTAGAGTTAAAGCTTCAAATGCCAACTTGTAGAACAAGAAAAATACACTCTAGGGATGCAAAGATAAGAAAATACTTTACAGTACAAATAAATGAAAAAAAAATGATGAGATGTTTAGCATTAAAGAGATTTTCCAAATCAAACTAGTAAGAGCTCAATAAAGATATTTTAACAGGCAGTGGTCTCAGATAACAACGGAGATTTATTTCAATCTAGCAAATCCATTTTTTGCTGTGTGTTTATATTTTGCTTTACCTTCTGCTTGGCAAATCTGAGGTGATTTAAAACAGCATAATATCTAAAAAGGAGTTTTGCTGGCTGTGAGGCAGTCTCTAGCTATCATGGAACCACAGCACTTGACAACCCCAGAGGTGTGCTTGTACAGACACCAAGCAGCCAGCGGTCATGCTTACTTAGCCTTAAAATTCCTTTAAAAAGTATTTGCAGCCATTCTACCTGACAAGCAGTTTATTCTGGATGACACGCTGTGCTTTTGAAAGCCCCCCTCCGTTAAAGTAATAAAAGTGACCATCAGTAAATAAAAAGTGTTACAAACAGCAATTTACTCGCTCACCAGGAACTTGGGCCAAACTATGAAAGCTGTGAATGAAACGCATACATAGTGCCATACAAACCCCTCCTTATGCCTCTTTCCAGTGAAAATAACCATTTCTAAAGTCTGAGAAGACCCCAGACGCTCAGGTTCAGCACAGCAGCAAGTGGAAGGGGAAGGATGCAGAGTTATTCTTGGCTTAAGAGGAAAAAAACACCTTGAAAACACACGGAGTGCTCATGGCTATGAAGTGCTAAAGCAGTTTAAAGTTGCTGCACATTGGGATATGGTACCCAGTACATAAAAACCAAACAATACCAAAACGGGGAATTCATTAATAGAGGAAATGAGTTTGAAGGTAGCAAGAAAAGCAACTACCAGAAAAGACTATTACAAAAATAAGGAAATAAAATACCTTCCACTCTTCTTTTAAAGCTTCCCTAACTTAGTTAGGGACTCCTTAGTTTGATTGGGAGATTTCTTGTGCCTCTGCACATACCCACTAAATAACAAATCACTGCTAGTTCTGTAAAACGTGGCAGCTACTGCTGTATCAACACGTGATGCAATAATTTCATTGAAGTTTAAAACCAAAGGTGAGATGTCAGTCAGGAAAATGAGAAATATGAGTGTCTCAGGGAAGAGTCTGAGTTAATAGCAAGGAACTAATTTCCATTCCCATTAGGCCTTCTCAAAGGATGCCTGGCACACCAATAAGGGACTTGGCTAGTATGATTAGGGTATCAAGAAATGAGGCCTAAGTGAATACCAAACTTCTGGCATCTTTGAGCATATTTATGATTCACAAAGTCCATGTCACCCTAGGACTACCATAACTACTGTCTACCATTGACAGTAACACAGCCAGAAACATGTTTTCGTGAATGGGAAATACATCAGCTCTTTAGACAGGATAAATTCCACCTAAACTTTAAATCCACATGTAAGACAGTAACTTCTCCAATGTTCTGATATTTAATCTTAATTATTTAGTCTTTATAATTATTAATCTTTATAACTAAGCTATACTGGATTTGTATTTTATTGATTTTCATGGCATCTGAAAAAAAGTGGTACCAAGAAAAAAAAAGCACTACACCTATATAGTTTTAAAATACTTATAGCACTAGCATCTATTTTATACCACTAGCTGCATTTAATGCTACTACTAAAAGAAAACCAATTTGCACTTGCAATTTAAAGTGTTATTGTAAATACTGAAGTTGTTACAGCAACTAAATAGTACTTTGGGAGTTCAATGTTAAAGCCTTTCTGAAACTACGGGAGCACTCACATTTTTTTAAAGCGTTTAGGTTCACAATATGTCACCAGAGTCTGATAAATTTAATCACAGTAAGCAAAACAACATCTACAGGATTTATGTCTACCATTTTCTCTGTAGTTTTACGAGTACCTTGAACCAGAAAGATAAGTATTAGGATTTCAGCAGCCATTAATCTGGTTCTGGATCATTTTATGATGCTGTGAGTGCAGCCCGTCCTGCAGTCGCCACACCAGCACGAGCCTGGTACCTCAGAGGCCATGCTGAACACGTTGCTCCCGGGGCAAGGCACAGCCTTGTGGAACTGCGCGAGGCCCACAGTGTGCAGAGGAGACACCAGGCTGCTGTTTGATCAGCAGTTAAAGCAGATCGAGGCACTGCCTTTAGCCTTTTCAACCCACTCCCTGCATCAGGGCTGGATGGCAGAGAGACATTTCTCATGGCTTAGTTTTTCAGGCAGAGCAGTTTCCTGCTCCAAGCCACTGTGTGCTCAGCAAGCCCCAGTGCCGGTCGTGGAACAGTTCAGGACAGCTCGGGATCCCTCTCATAAAAACCTGCTGCTGCAGCCCACACTTATATCAGAGAAACACTTCTTCCACCATCTCAAATACGGAACTTTGGAGAGAAAAGGAGCCCAGCATGTGGTCAAATCCCCATCAGAGTAGCACAAAGACATCTAAACTCAGTCTTCTCTCTGAGACTGGTTTTTCACTGCTCTGCTCCATCAAGATATGGGATCATGGATTCCTTTCCTATGGCAATCAACTCTCTGATACCAGCTAAGATATGGCAAGCTTCACGAATAACTGACTATAAAAGCCCACCACCAAACCCACTAAACAACGTTACAGAAAGGACTGTTTCAATGTTGGCCAAAACTGAACTTGCTTTCATAGAATCATAGAATCATTTGGTTGGAAGAGACCCTTGGGATCATCAGGTCCGAATCAGCAAATTTTTGGGGGTTGATAAATGTACCATTCTGCTTTTCTTCATAGGTTCCACTTACACATTGAAGAGTCCCTGCAGCACAAGTAGAGCTGGAATTGTGCCACAGCGGGGGGGATAAGGTTATGACAACGCACAACCCGAGATGTCTATCAATTATTTCTCTTTGAGAGATTACAGTTCCTTATCTTGTGGCATTTCTTGTAGCAATCAGTCAATTTTGACAGCTAATCTAGAGGTCCATACATATTGTTGCTCAGGAGCTCAGCAGGTATTGCTAAGATCTGTTTTCAGATAACCCAACTATTTACCTGCTCTAAAAAACACATACCAAAGGATGTGCTTTATCTCTTCACCAGAGGGTTGAAGCTAAAGGTGAACGAAGTGCAATTTGCAGGCGGGGGGAAGGGGGCCCAGAAGTTAAACCCAAAACCAGCCTCATTCTTCAGATGGGGCAGCGACCACATCCCAGCCCATACCAAACCACAACCAGCACTATTTATCAAGATGGTGCAACTGGAGGTAAACGACAACAGTTTTTCAATAAAGCTTTATTTTAAGCCTAAGGGACACACACTGCCATCTCATGACTTCACTATCAGCCTCAAACCCACTCAACCGTAAGCTGAGAGAGTCATGCCGAAAACTGTTGACAAATCCCGAGTTTTACGATCTCATGCAGTGTAACTTCTTGGGCAATATCCGCCAGTATTTGTGGGTGAAAGCCCTGGCGCTTCAGCAGGCTCCAACCAATACCCCACAACATTTTATCTCGTTGTGGTGGCACATTGCTGACAGGCTCACACAAGGGGCCCTTGTGGGTAGGAACAATGAGAGAGGCGTACGCAGCACAGGAAAATGGGTGGTGACCACCAAGGGCTGGAAAAAAGCCTCTTTCAAAGGAAGGTCTTTGAAAACATTCATTACACCCCACCCAGCTATTTTCACTACAATATTTCAGTACACAAAAACAACACAGAGAAAACAAACAGCCCACCCTTCAATATGTTGTAGGTTCTCCAACTGCTGAAAAGAGATCAGCAGAGATCTTCATCGAAAGAAGCCATGCAAGAGGTTTGCGAGCATCCACCAAAACCTCCCCCACCACCTTTCTCATGCATCGCCAGGCTGTCTATGTAAGCAGACTCAATTTATTGTCTATGCAGACATCTTCATTCCCAAAGTAATCAAAATTTTAAACAGTATTGTCTGGTAAATAAATGATAGCGAGCATTTATAGGGACCATAAAGTAAATATATTGACATAAAAATTTTTAAAACTTGTTATCTAAGTGAATGACCTTCCACAATGTGTTCCAGCTGATTTCTTTTTCTTTTTTGCTAATTCTGCCAATTAAAACAGTGGTTAGAATTAATAAAATATGTAAGACAAAACAACTGCAAGACAGAATAGGAGCTATAAAAACAGTCAATAATGAAATGGGTCTCAATCAGCAGATAGTCAAAGATTGTCCTCACACAGGTCATGCTCTCACACAGACTTGTCTCCATCGCAGTCACTGTGGCTACCAACAGAGAGCAGAGATCAAGCAAGTGAGGTTTCCCAGCACTGGAAACACCAACAGAGGTGGTTCTGCTTGTAAGGCCCAGTCTGCTCTGGAATAATGTCCTCTGCAGCACTCTTACTTCCAATTTCAGTACATAAAGAGGGCTGAGCATCTACAGAGGAAATTTTTGCGCTTTGTGTCACTTTGTTTCAAGTCCAAGGTCTCTGTGCTGGATGCTCTGAAGACAGCAGTGGTGGAGCACAGCAGCTTCAGATGAAAACACTTTGCCTCCTTTAGCGAACACTCAGATGATAAACCATTGCCTGTTAATAAACCATGCCTTGTTCTTCCCAAGTGTCATACCTTTGAAACACTCTTGTGAATAAAGTTAAAAAACAGTCATACAATAAAATCTTTATGAAATCATGGTGATCCTTTTTTTACCTTTTGGACCTCAACCATTTCAACATGTGCTTGGTTATAATGAAATTTAATGGTTTCTCCCTCTCCATCTCTTGGCCGCTTGTGGCCGTTCACACTGAGAAGATGGATGTTCAGAAAGACAGATTAAACAGCCACTTCTTTGGCAAGCAGAGAATAATAATTCTTCAGAATAACAATATAGACTCTCTAAATTTTGATCATTCCATGTAACACAGTTTCCTCCACTTCCTGCAACAACGATCAAGGGCAGATCCTGAGAGCCAGGCTGCATTTTTTGCCCTCTGGGGTGTCGGTTTTGTCTGTACAAACATCCTGGGACACAGCTCATTCTTAGCTCCTGCTTTCTTTTCAGCAAGCTGTTATTTTATACAGTAGCTCTGTAATTGTCCGTCTCCTCTTAATTAAGGCATCGGGTAAACTGAACTAGGGGTAACTTCCCATACTGTGATTTTGATGTCTCATTAGTACTTAAGTCTGACGCTCGTTGATAAAAATTGAAGATTAGTAGCTTGAGCTGGGGTAGATTGTGTTCTCCCCTTACTATGAGGGAAAAGGACTGAACCAAAGGGTCAGGGTACTTCAGCTACCTGGCCAGAAAGCCAGCAGTCACTTCAGCTAAACTCAGAGGCTGGAAGCTGGGGGCAGTAGTGCCTTCTCTCTCCACCTCACAGCCCCACACCTTCAGACTCTTGCAAAGCCCTGAGAACCCCTCTCACTGCTGACCTGCCTCTCAGCAACCACTGCTGTGGCAGAAGCCAGAGGGACATTGAAACTCTCGCACTCGAGGAGGTTACAATTGTGGCCTCTCCACACTCAACTGCAGTATTTCAAATATTTTAAAAATTAAGGCTTGGTTCTGTCAGGAAATGGCCGCTAGCTCTTTTGACGCATCGTCCTGAATAATTACACGCTAAATACAAACTTTCAAAGGGAACTGATACAAGGGCAGTCTGTGTTGTGATACAAAGACAGTAACTGGATGCAGTCTTTCTCTTTTGATGTTTCTTCCTTCATCATTCCCTTTCCCACTACTGTCTACTAACTCCTTAAACTTTCATGTATACACAATCAAAGGATAGCTACTCTAGACAAAAACAAAAGCTAATGATAAATGGGAAGCAGCAAAGCTATGAGGCAGTCAGTATGTATTCAAATGTAAGTTCACACAGCCACTTTTCTTCATATTTTCTGGTTTTTACTTCAGAACTATGAATTAACACACTAGCATTTTGCCATTGCTCCTGCAGGAGTTTTTATCTTCCTGACAGTTAAGCAACCAAAGCACGTATGCATATATTGGGCCTGATTCATTTCCGTCATGGTCTCATCAACCCAAGTGGGCAAGAGTCTAATAACTGTAATAAAATCTGTGTATGACAAAGGTAGGTAGGTAGGTAAAACTCAGTTCTTCCAGAAAAGATGCTAGTCTCTTCTGTTTAATTTGATGCAATTCACAACTGTCAGCTTACTTGAGAAACACATAACAGACAGGCAGGTCTTGGACATCTATCAGAACCTTGCATCTGTCAGGGTGTGGTACCTCCCTATTTCACTATTTTGATTCTAACTGTACAGCAGCCAAATTTCTGACAAAGCAAGCCCAAGATGGGCATGCTGAAATGCATGCAACTGTAGCAGCATGCACATGAGGGGTTACAAGAGTTACACAAAAGATACGGTAATTCCTAAGGCAGGAGGTCAAGGGTGCTCTCATCCCTTTGGAGACCAGAGTCACAGTGACTACCAATAAACATACCTTGTGCCTCCTTACAGCACTGCTTGGAAAATGCAATTTTTCTTCTCCTTGTCCTTTCCTAAATTAAATAACCTAATCAACTGAACTGCAGAATTTAGAGGAAAAAAAGAAAAGCTGCACTTGCTGCCCAAAGTGATGATTTTGCTATTAGAAAACACCACTGGGATGGTACAGAGGGCAAAGATGAGTTACGCTGAGAAACAACTGCAGCACAACCCAAGCCTGAATGCCAGTGCAGAAGAGGGATGAGGCAGGCACAGAAAGAGCACCATGTACCTGTGGGTTGACACAAGCCGAATCCAAAAGGTAAAACTGCTTCTTGCATTAACATATTCTTTCCAATTGCATTTGTATGCCAGTATGGTGAGCTACATTTGTATAAATCATACTGCTATGGCCAAAAGTAGTTATGAGAAGATTTTTATCCCTTCATANAAAAAAAAAAAAAAAAGAGGAAGTATTTTCATACAGAACACAAATAAATATTTAACTCTGACTGGAACAGCCATATGCTACTGTGAAATACATTTAAGACTAAGAAACCTCTGTAATGCAATGCATATGTAAAATAACAGTAATAATTAAAGAGCAAGGCAAAGCACACCCAATGGAGTCAAGCCGAATTGTACAAATATGATTTAAACTTGATTTAACATAGTTTTTAGTCAATGGTAAATTTATGTTTCAAAAACAAGCCTTAGAGGAATATGCTTTTTGTACATCCTACCCATTTTATTCCCAGTATAAAAAAAAAAAATAATCTTATTCATGTTTGTATGTAACAATAATCAATATCAACTTTTCCCCCTCTTTCTTATTTTCATTTCCTCATACACGTAAACCACTTCCACCAATTTCTGTTGACCCTCCCACTAGTCTTTTGAAGAAAACTTGAAAACATTGGAAAAATATCTCCAAGGACTCTAAAAGAACAATAGTCATTAGCGGAACAAGCCCACACAGATTAACATTTCAGCCACAGTTTCTCCATTAGAGGGGTCCGATATCTCAGATCATGAGAATCAAATAGGTAATTTTCATCAATGATGCTAAATAAAATTTTATTTTCTACCAATACATTTTTACCACAGCTGAGAAGCGATTGCTTAGCATTAATAAACAAACGGTGGCAAAAAGCCTTCCGAAAGCACAGTGAATAAAATTGACACGTGATGTGACAAAAAATAGAAAAGTCCGCTGTTCTACTATATTTTCAATTAAGCTTCAAATCAGAGTGGAGGTAGGGCGTAGGCCCATGTCTCTGCAGACACAGGGATTTTATTCACTATGATTATAGTATGTTTTATTAAAATCCTGAATGAAGACATGTTTCCCTGAAGCTCTGGCTTACTAACAGCTCTGGAAGAAGCATGAATGACAGCATCAAACCTCATCAGACCAGAAAGGAAGAAGAATGCCAACAACTTGTCTAACCTGTAGATCAGAAGTTGCAGGATTCGCTTGCATTAATACAGTTTGAATCTGTGCATTTCTTTAAAAGAACAGTAAGGTCAATTTAAGCAACTTTCAGGGATGCAGAGTCAATGCACTGTAACATTCAGTAGGTTGCTCTACTGGTCAGTCACCTTCATTGTCAAAATATTTGCAGAGATTTTATTTTCCCTCTGTAAGAATTAATTTCTTACTGTCTATTTGTATAGGTTTGAAGATATTTTGGGCACACAGGCGTGCCAACCCAATACCACTTGACTTTCAGCCTCTGTTTTATATGCTGAAAAACATCCTAAGCAGCAGGTCTTGCATCACCGATCTGTTCTGGGCAGAAACAAGGTGCAAATTCAAAACAAACATTTAACATGAGAAAACTTCAGGCTGAGTAGTAAAGAATGCAGAATTACAAACTGGAGTCTGGCCAGAAGGTAGAGAAAAGACAGAAAAACAAGCAAGATAAGGTATGAGGTTTGGGGAAAAAAAAACCTCACACATGAACACACTCACCCCCCACAGCCAAGTTCCCAGAAAATACAGTGTTTGTGTCTGCTTTGGTGTATGCTGCTTCTCCTTCCGCACTACAGAGGTACCATCCCCAGCAAATCGATAGTTTGGTGCTTTTTACAATTACGCTGTTCACTAGTACTCACCATCACACAGCTTTGCCTGGCATGGACATTTCTACAGCCGAGCTGCTCTGGACAGTGAGAACCAAAGGGTGGCTACAGGCAAAGCCTGTTGCTGTGTGACCTCTCCCCAGTGTTTACATGGGAAGGACTGGATGGTATGGAGCGTACTCTCCCATTTGGGGTTGACTCAAAATAGCTTTGCAAAGCCAGTCTCAAAACGCGTCTTTCCCATGTTTTTGGGAGCTGCAGCTATTTAAATTACCAGCTTGAAATGTTAACTCCTCGATTCCTCATTCTGGCATTAAAAGCAAAATGTCAACAAAACGACTGGGAAAAACATCCTTGACATGGGGAGTGCCATGCCCTGTATCTGACCCATCAATCAGACTCCAACTCCATGCAGGGATCTAGTGCTGACACACACCCCACACACACAAACAGGGAACCCAAGCACATGAAGGACAGCAAAACTCATCTGAAACTCCGTCTAAACAATGGTACTTACAGTACAAAGGAAGAGGACACAGTGGGGACACAATGGAGTCCAGGATGAAGAACCAGCCTGCAACACTACAAAGGCAAAGCCTGTCCTCCCCTAGTCTGGGAGGATCACCCCACACCTGTCCCCGTGACCAACTTTCACCTCACCATATCAACTTAAATGGAGTTACCCCATCTTTCGTGGATGGGAGATCAGAACACGGTGCTCCAAAATAAGTTTTATTTTATGTTTTCTTGTCTCGTAGCAATGCCAATAAACAGGAAATACTTTGCTCTCAGATTCTCCTGGGACATGTCACACTCCTTACACTGGAACAGCTACTAGTAGGCAGTGACTGTCTACTAGTCAGACTGTCCACTAAACTAGAAATCAGGAACATCCAGATTTCTGCATCAGCCCCGTTCTTGACTACCAAGAGAGAAGAATAAAGATTAAAAAAGAAAGTAGGTAGAACCAACAGTTTAGGAGGAATTTTAAACAAAACAAGAGGTCTGCATAGGAAAATTAATTCTTTCTACAAATCTATTATCAAAAGCAATGAAAATTTAACATGATTTCACAGACCAAAAAAGAATTAACATTTAGCTAGTTTATGACACAGAATTTCTAATGCACCAATAAAATTTTACTTCATTATGAAAAAATAAAATTATTGAGGAGCGTTTGAAATGGATACCACTTGAAGGAAAGCAAGAAGGCTACTAACAGAGCTTCATTAAATGATGTTCGCTACCATACAGAGGTCTGAAGCATGGAGAGAACTGGAAACCAGATTTTTATCAAACCATCTCTGGAGGAAGTAGATAACATGATTCAGAAAATGGGAGAAAGATTTGGGAGTGCCGTCAGCAGATTTAGGGAGAGGAAAGGGAAAGCAGACAAACGAAAAAAAATCCCACGGGTGTAGAAAGACTTCAAGAGCATGGAAAATATTTCCAAGAGCAGACCTAGAATTAGATAAAGAGAGAAGTGGAGAACTTTTCACCCTAAGTGTCTTGCTTCACACAGGGTAAAAGGTGCAAGTGGTGTGGCTGAAATACAGGAACATCTGGACTCTGTTAAGTCCCAGTTATGCAAGCACTGATCACCTTAATTAAGCAAGCTTCGAGAATAGTCAGAAGGACAAAGACTAATTCTGTTTAACTCCATGAATAACACTTCTCAGAACAAAAGAGTCCAGCCTGCCTATCAGCCTGACGTATGGAGATTTAGTAACTCAAGACCTAAGAACCACTTCTCATCACCCACAAGGAATACTGTGAAGAAAAAGAAAAGTTACTACAAAAAAACTTTATAGACAGGATAAAAGTACACCTTCTATTAAGCAGTATCTTCTTATAAATATATTTGACTACACTTGTGCAGATACAACTCAGTCCTCGAAAAAAAATCTGGACTAAACCTTACATCAGGATCTATTTTCCATTCGCTCAAATCTTTTTCCCCATGCTGCTGTGCTGCCCACCAACGTGGGAAGCTCCCATGCCTGGTTGCCCTGTGAGCCCCACACCAGCACTTGCACATTCAAGACCACTACCAGTCCATCTCAGAAAGGTGTATGCTCTACTCTTGAGGACTGCTCTCCCTTGAAGCAGAGACGAATTCATTTACTAAAAAAGCCTTTTGCACTATCTTTTCAAGTTTTGGCCTGTTTAAACTTCTTTTCATGGCTGTCTGCCCAAACATCTCAGGTCTTATGTGATTTATCTCTAGTCTGACTGCTCACCTAAACTACCTAAAATGCCTAATTTTCTGCTGTGCTTCTGAAACTCATGTGGCCAGGTGTTCAGCACTTGCAACCTCATCCTTGAAGATGAACAGAAAGTACAAACAAGAGCACGGTCTAAGACCAACGATTCTCAGGATATAAGTCTGCAGTAGTGTGCATCTCCCATATGTATTCTACACCGAGTTTTCAGCAGAGACACTATTTTCCAAAAGCTCTCAAGGTTTCACACTGTCATTTTCAGTACTTCTGTGGTCAACCCCTCTATTTCACTCTGTCATCAGGGAATAGGAGACCAAAGTGCTTTGCTATCCAGCTACGGTGACAGAGCTTTGATGTTACTCATCAGTTCTACTTCGTTGAAGTTGTGTTTAGGGGTCCATTAAAAGAATCAGCCTGTGCATCACATCCTGCCTGCCTGGTAAAAGCCAGAGCACTGGCTGCTATTCTATGCTGGCAAGCAGAGCTCTGACACTGTGCTTTCAGGTTATTGCCATAAACTTGTGTTTCTATCACTGAACTGAAATGCAGGTTTTCTTCCAATATGAAATTATTATTGTTGTTGTTATTATTATCATCATCATCATCACCATCAAGATCGTTATTATTATTAATATTCCATTATATTGACAGCTAATTATTATGCCACTAAATGCCTCTCTGAAGGCAACTTTCACCTATTTGGACAGTATTGAGAAATAAGAACCTAATTATCTGTTCTGCTACAGACACGTTTTTAATAGCACGCTTTTTTCCCCAAGCACTTTGAAGTTGCATAGGGAGCAAAGCGTGACACACAGAATGGACATAGTACAGAAGCAAAGCTCAAACTATTATAACATTATAAATTTATAACAGCATTCAGCCCCAATAGTAAAGCACTTCAGAACAATACTTGCATTGTCACTTACAAGATTAACACAAAGGTTTCCTGTCAGATAAAAGTCCTTTAGAAAGTTCATGCATGTGAAATTCCCCCCTACATCATACATGGAAAATCAGGATATTAGTGCACAATAAAATATTAAAACAGTTTTGCTTTGACATTGTAGAAGCCTCCACCTGTAGGGGATTGTCTGACAAGCAGCAGCGAGCCTGTGTGGTAGCTGATACTCTGCACAGCCACACTCGTGAGCTTGCCCAGCTTTCCAGATGACCTGGTCTTATTTTTGTGGGCAAGGAGAGGGGGTTTTTGTGTGCCTTCCCAGATAGCCTGGACTAACAAGGCCGAGGCTTCCCAAGGATTACTGCAATTGCAACTACAGAGCAGAACAGAAATTGGCAGCAAGAGGCTGGAGAAGGAGTGCTGGAGAAAGGGCAGGTTTTCTGAAGGATGGTCATAGGCAGACCACATAGGAATGTGAGAGGGTAACACTGTCCTTGACATTTGCAAGCTGGCAAGCGCTGTACAGCAGTGCCCAGCCTGCAAACACAGAATACTCCAAGGTACCGCAGCTAGAGTTTAGCAGTTGTTCCTTATTTAGTCAGCAGTGAATGTCTTTAAATAAATACTTTTACAAACTACAAATGTACCCATAAGACATGTCCAGCTCTTACAAGAAACCAATCATCCTTCAAGTACCCTATGGCTAATGTTTTACCCTGGACGCTGGCTACCCATCATAAAAGTAAACTGAATTCCAAGCATTTAAAAATAATGACTCAATTTCAAGAGAGATAAGACTGGCTTACAGGGAAATATAAAATGTAAGTTTGTGCATGTGGGTGTACATTTATATATGCACACATTGGGATCATGGTACACACACACACAAATACATGGGGCTCAGAAGTCTGTACATTTGCCTTCCCATGTCTGCGTTTTTATATGCAAGTGGGACTTGACTTCCAACTTCTAAGGGCAAGAAAATAATTTTAAAAAAATTTAAACACAGACATACTGAAAGACTGACAAGAAAGGAAAGTATGAGTCTCACCTAAACACATGACTCCAAGCTAAGGCTTTCACAGTAAATATTGTGTAACTCGTGATAAGTTTACAAGTTACCAGCACTGTGACGAGATAAACCATTTTCTCAGTTTTCATCCTTAGCAGATACATTCCTCAAGTTAGGATGGATAAAACTATACTGATAACAGCACTTCAAACTGTTTACATGCTTTGACTTGGCAATATTTTAGTATGGAAATTGAAGGGCAAAAAACCAATAGTTATCCTCCAGAAGACTACCCCTGCCAGGATTTAGCATACCCATAATTTCATTGCTCTTAAGCCTCTACTGAAAAGGCCCCTGCCAGCATGGGAAAGGGGAGAAGACAATAAAAAAAAGCAGAGGACAGAAGTAGGTTATAAGCACTAGCAAACATTAAACTGCTAATGGGAAGCTCTGCTGTTATATTTTTATCATTGCTTTTCTGCAGATTACTTTTATCAGTGATAATTTAGCTTTTATTTCATTATCTGGCACAGCAGACAAAAGGAAAACAGATTCATTTTACAGCAGCTCCAGCACTTGCTCTGTCCATTAACATTGACAGACGAAGGTAAATTAAAGCTCTTAGACCACATTTTCAGCATATGTGGTACTGAAACCTCCATATCTAACCAAGATGTGTTTCTAAAGGGCAACAGAGTGCATGTTAATGTTTTTATTCTCTCCATACAGTTATGGAGAGAATGTCTTATTTTCCTATTTTGTACTTTCCCCCCACTATCTGCCTCCAAAAACATCTCAGGGCACTCAGCGAGAATCAGTATTTTAAACAACAAAATTACTACATTTCAGTCAGCTGAAGAGTGAAATACCACTTTCCTTCCTTCCAGTTTTCTTAAGACCACAAAACCACAGAGAAGTTGTGTTTGATTAAAATATTAAATATGCATAAAGGACCCTTTGAGGATGTGATGTTGTTCCAATGCTCCTCTTCATCCTTTTTTTAGGCATGCTTTCAACTATTCTACTTAATTCTGTAGAGGTAAACAGATTGCTTTATAACTTTCATCTAAAATAATAAACTTATTTATAGAAGCTAATGTAACCACACAGCTGTTCTGGGCAAACGGTGGCCTTTCCACTTAAGCGATAGTATAATGGCTTTGATTACAACCAACTTTGCAAGAACAACAACAAAATGTTATTGACTGCTCTAAAAATGCAACTAATAGTCATTAGCAATAGCCATTCTCCTAAGTAAGGAAGTCATTTCTGTTCTTGCATGAAATATATTTTTAAAGAGTTCTGCTACCATAATTTCTTTGATGACTATTCAGGTTTTTGACAAATTACCCACTGATATTGTCAAACGCTATTGCATTTTCTAATAAAAACATTATTTTTCTTAGAATAAGTTTTTTTTTTAAAACCTGAGATAAATTTAGTTTAGATTTTATGTCCCTTCAGCAATCATTACATGACCAATTACAAACAAATTTTACTGCTGGGGCAGGTCACATTGATGAAAATAGATTAATATTAAAGCACATGGAAACTTGGAAGAGCAAGGAAATAGTTCTTGGACAAACACCAACACAATTTCAAAGCACAAACATGAATAGCATTTAATAATTTCCTTACAAGCGGCTTGGCTATAGGGCTCCCAATGTAACGATAAAAATGAAGTCACAGAGAATGTATTTTAAGAGGACCTTTACTGAGAGGGGGGAGGAGGAAGAACACGGTAGTTGAATATTTTTAACCAGCTTTCCACAGATGGCTCTAAATCAAGCTCTTGCGATTCTTCCCTGTCATAACCCACTACAGAGGTCAAAGGTTGAAGCTTTCCCAGAGGTTCAGTGTGCATAACAAACACTAAAATTTCCCCAAATTTAGTTTATATATAACAGCAAAAGTGCTGTGACCATTTACATCCAATGCTGCCCCATTAGTATTGAACAGGGCATAAGCAGAGCAGGCAAAAGCACAAAATCTCCAAATTTTCAATTAGTTTCTTGACTCATGCCTGCAAAAGTTCGTGCTTCCTACATTCTTTGAAACATGCTGCGAAACAACGACAAAAGAAATCCTTTCGTACAAACATATAGATATTTTGTCATTGACAGTATTTTTTTCTTATCTATTATTAAGCATTACAAAGAGACTTGAGAGTGCTCACTTTTTGGTTTTTTGAGCAAAGGTCCAATGAATAATTTCGTAATTTGAGATCATGAGCTTTACAAGCTGGACTGGAGGAGCAAGTTCAGTGCCCTCCAGCTAACCTGGGGGAATCCTGGGGACATACAGTCGGTGGGAGCTTGGCCACGCTGCCAAAGCTGAAGCCTTTGGCTCTTACTCTAGGCATCTGACCCGTGTGCTATTCCATGTCTATAATTTATCTTAAAACAACAGCAGAGAGACTGGTAAGAGAGAGAAGGCAGTGGAATTAGTGTGCTGAACTATCTAAGAAATAGCATTTCTAACTGCAGTTAGACCTCATTCTTCTAAAAATGTCTCCGATCAACCAATACAATGAAAAACAAAACCCCCAACTTTTCCTTGAACTTTTTTAAACACTTCAGAAAACATAAGAGAGCCGATACAGTGGAGACTGTTCCAGCAGGAACTACCAGCATGATCAAAAGGGTGAAGAAAAAACTTTGGACCTTCATGAGACATTGCCATCAGTAAATTAATTTTAAGGAGATTTTCCTTCCCCAAGCTATTCACACAGCATCAAAGATGAACAAAGGGACACGAATGATGCCCCTGCACTGCCTGAGCAGGATCAGGGAAGAGTCGAAGGAAGGAACTGAGGACACAAGTCTCTGTCTCCAACCACCTACCACTTGCGACATTTGCTGTGGGCACACAGGTGCTGCAGAGGCCATCACCAAACACTTGAAGGGTAAAGTCTTCACGAGACAACGTGAATGAGAATTTAGCCTCAGTGGGTTTTGTGAATACAGCTAGTACTGGTAAATCTATCCTTTTCACACTCCGGCAATCTTTGGCATTACCCTGCCCTACAAATATCTAGAACTTGTTTGGCACAGGAAGATATTTCAAAAACAAGAACAGCACTGTAATCATGGTTTTGCTTTGTATATGAGTAGCGGTAACCACAAAATATATTTAAGGCTATTTGCTGCATATGCAATTCTATCTAGCACACAAACATCCCTTTCCTAAACAGAGCCCATTTGCCTGCATTAAGCACCCTGGTGCCCCTCAAGATTTTTGGAGCACGCACAACCATCTCTTCTCCTCATCAATCCTTGCCCACACCAGCCCTCTTAGGTCTGTCGGGGCCTCACTCCTCCTTCTGCAACATCTTACAAGTCTCCAGCACAGACCTTACACCTTCCAACTAACAACTGATGTACAGAAGAGTCTCAACATCAGCATATGCTAAATGCCCTCACTCCCTCAGCAAAGCCACCCTACAGGAAGCAAATGCAAATTACTGCTTTCGATATGTAAGGCACGGTCCTTGGGACCTTATTATTAAATCATTAACATTCACCTTTCATTTTACCTATATTTCCAGTATTCAAATGTGGCTTGAAATAGACTGTGCTACTCTTTCCCCATGCTACAATTACCAAGTATTTCACTCCATTGACTGAACAGAAAAAAATGAGAGCACCAATTTTTAAAGGAACAACAAATGAGCTCAGTAATTAGTGCAGAAGTTAACAACAGCATCTCCATAATCCTTGCAAAAATCTGTTTGTTCACGATTCTTATTCAATCCCTAAACCAAGAATTTTAAAGATCCTTAAATGTTGTTTCTTTGCTTACCAAGGCTGTAAGTCTGCACCCTACTGATGCTCCAGTTTACCAGTATATGACGCTAGCCATGGCTAGTATCTTATCTCTCTAATCCCCCAGTGTTAGGCCAAGGTTAGAATTGTGCTAAGAGTATGTAAAATGTGCTTTGCTGGGGAAAAAAATACATGCCATTTGGAGAAAAGGCAGAATAACTCCTTGAATAATTAATTATGGTTGCTAGTAGCAAATGTTTATTTTCCTGCAACACAAGCAAAGCAGAAGCAACAAAAATACTTATTTCATATAAGTCTTTATTATCCAGACTGAAAGTTGATTCACACACATAGTAACGATAGATACGCAATGATGAGGAGGTCTGCTCAAAAAGCACTGAAATCAGCAGGAGGAGGTTTTGCTGATGGCTGGGATAGAGTGAAAGTAAGGCTGGTTTGCCGCTTCTTCAACCCTTTCTACCCTCTTGGGGTACTTTGTCTATGGAGGAATACAGAGGAATAGCCTCAATGGGCCAGGTGAGAGATTGATGTAGCCCAGCGCCTACCCAAGACCCCATTTTGATCAGGTGACACCACAGAAAGCATGAGCGATGCTTTCCCAAAACATTCTCCCTGCCTCCACGCGTTTGTCCATAGACCTTTATCTGAGCACCATCCCAATAATGTCAGCTTGGTCAAACCTCTAGTGGCTACAGATGCTCTCACAATGACTGAAGTCCAGCATATACCCAAGCCTCAGCAAAACCCTTTGAAACTGCATGTGATAGACCAGAACAACACTCTGAGCTGAAACCGCTCATCAGCTTTCTCCACAGATCGTGGCTCTGTCCTGCCAGCCCTCCCATCTAGCAGGCAACCCACAGCAGTCTCCTCAGAAGTTCATGCTGGCGAACAGGGTTCCAGAGAAAGGGCAGAGCCCCCTTGTCCCTTCCCAGACCCCTGGACAGCACTGGTGCAACATATGCCACCTCCACCCAAAAGGCAATCTCGCTGAGCCTACAGGAACACTAGTACCAGAACAAGCAAAGTACACCTCTTGTCCTCTGTTAAGCTCCCATCAAGTCAAATTTTTCTTTGCCCTTGTTTCAAAAATGTTCCCATCTTTATGTATTAAAGAAAACGGAAATTCTTCTTTGTTATTGCAGTTTAGACAAACTGAAGTGTGAAAACTGTGTAATTGCTTTTTCTGGGACCTTTGGTGACATTTTAACAGGTGCATTATCATAATTTATATTCTACAACACAGTCCTCCATCATTCCTTAATGCCTTGAAAAATACAAACAAGCCAATGCATCATAAGTGACGGTAACATTTACTATTCACTTCTGCTTGATCTGGCAGATTTGACAACCAGAGAGCTTTTCAGATCTCTATTTTTTGTGGCTAAGCCTACAGTTCCTCACCAAAGCATATGTTGGGTTTTAATGTTAATTTTACAGGTCTTTCATTTCGCTTTTTCAAACCACATCCACTTAAGCTTTTTAGGCATACTTAAACATGCAAACGTACTAATTGTTGTTAATAGACCTACCCTCTAAGAGGCTAAATATACTGCATTATTACTTCAGAGAGTAGGAGAAACTGTTCCAGAAATCCTGAGGTCCTCAGTACTTAGTGAGACTGCCTTGTATAGTGTACAGGAAAATTGTTATTACTCTCCTACAGCATTCCCTCATGTGCACAGCTCCCCAGTTACAGCATACAAATCACAATATTGCATGAAGACATGGTGCGTTTTGCAGTGACATCACAAGTCTGGCTTTCTCTGCTGACAAACTACAGCCTCTGGGCAAGTTTCATTAAAAAAAAATTGGTAACAAGAAAATAAAAATAATCTGCTACTTTGTCTCAACTGTGACACCTGTATGAGAGTACCTAAATACAGTCATGAGTATGTCCCTATTCCTCACTGCACAACAACTTAAGAGGTTTACAGATGTTGCCCACTTTGCCAGTTGCAGAATGGAGTTAATGAAAAACGCTCTAATGCTCTTTGGGACCGTAAGTATAACCCCATTTCTGGTGTTCCCAGTTCATCTTTACACCGTCTCTTCTTTGATAAGAGGTTTATTCTTGATCCTGTGCAAGTTCAGCCTGAGAAACACCGAGCAAGACCTCCAGCTTCAGGAAAGAGGCAGGCATGCAGGGCTGAAAACACCCAGCGTGAGGCAAGCTGCTCCCTTCTGCCTTTATCTGTGAGCACAGGCATTTTGAAAGTGTGTATCTGCCTTAACACGTCCTGCAAAGGAGAGCAGTATCTTGCTGCACCAAAAGCCGAGTGACGGAAGCAGTTGTACCCCTTGGAGATAACTGTCCCTCCCCTCCTGCGGCGAGACACATGCGGACTGGCGATCAGCATCCTTAACACCAGCTGGCATGAAGCTCGAGACATGGCCACGTAACTCAGCCACACAGGCAATGCAGGGTGTTCCCCGGCTTCAAAAGTAGATTACTGTGTACAGCTACACATGTGTTTACTTGACCGAGGTCCATATTTAGACATGCATACAGGTGCACAATCCCGAACTGTTTATTCACACTAAACTCCCGCTGAATGCAGAGGGTATGTGTCTGCTTGGGCAGCTGAGGATTAAACCCTTAAATCTTCATCACCTCCCATTTGCACATTTCTAAATAACCAAAGAAAAAAGAAAAGCAGGAAGAACATGCCCATGTGACTGTGGACCTCTCCAACGCTCGGCTACATTTGGATTCAGAGAGCACCTGTGCCTTTGACCTTGCTGATAGCTGTACTACGCCTCAACCCATCTAATTTTGAACAAGAATTTCTACACCTCGTTATTCTATAATGCTTAGTCAGCTTGCAGCTCTGTGACTTTATAAGCGAAAACATTTTTTCTGAAATCTTTTAAAACTGTTCAGGTGGTTTATGCAGGAGAGACAAATACTTCTTAAGAGAAACAGACTGTCAGGTCCTAAAATTTCTCCCCAACTGCTTCCATTTCAGTCTACTTCTATCATGCAGTTCTTATTTGTATGGCTTATCCAGGACTCCAAAACCGTCAGTGAGAAACTACCCTAGTACTAACTCATCAAGTGATTTCTCCATTACCGGCAAAGCCACATTGAGGTGAGCCTCATTTACTTGGCATCTACACCACGAGAGTTGTATGGTGAAGCCATGCTAGGAGCTCTGGCTTTAAATCTGCCAAAAATGCAGCGTATTTATACAAGCCTCACAAAACTGTTGGTATTCACAATACTGTAAAATTGTCTGCTAGATGTCAGTAGCATCGCATTATAGTATCTAGACTGCAGTCATTAAAATGCTGATCCTAAGAATACAAGGCAATAAACCACTTTTAAATGACAATAAAAGCTTCCCCAATAACACACATTAACCAGTAAAAGTGTATTTTCCATTAAATTAATCAGATGAATAGAAAGTGTCGCAAGAAGTCATGTGTAGGCAGTGTGAACTTTTTGATGTCAATGTTACTATGACAACTGGATAACCTGGATTCATGGAAGAGGTGACGCAATGAGATGATTTAAACAAAATCTCATATAACTGTGATGACTAAGTCAATTCTAACGTTTTTCCCTTAAAAACATTCTTCTGTTTCTTTGCAGCAGATAGTGTTTAACAGGAAGGTCATACAAGATCTGAGAACTATAACGCATAAATCAGTGAAGTCGATTTAGCAAGTTTACAGACACACTCAAGCAACTATTTTGTAATCTTTGCTCTTCAGCTTTTCAAAATCATGCCAGGAATGAGGCTGCCAAAGAACATGAATAACAGTTTGAAACCTGCATTTGAAAATGGGGTCCTAGAAAGCATCGTGTTAGATAACTGCCTTTCTGAAAACGACAAAGCTCTTTAATTACATGCAGTGTCATATCTATACATACATGGGCAAATAATGTTTAAAAAATAATCGGTATGAATGAGGAGCTACATGGCACAAACTACGAAATTCACTTCCAAAACATATATGTATATATATATATATAATGGAGGTTAATAAATGGTGAACATTAATAAATACGCTTGCTTCAACAGTAATGCAAAATTCATGCATATTTTAACAGGAGACAATTGCAGAAATTACTTGTGTGGAAGCAATAAAAATCAGTAGAATGAAAAGAATTTTTTCTTAAGTACCTACACTTGCTATTCTTGTCTTAAAATTAATATTCAGGATACCTGGAGCACATTTTCAAGCCAAATATAAGGAATTTTAACTGAGTGACTACAGGCAATAATGAGAATTTCACAGTGCTCTGAAAACATGCTCATTCATTGATACGCCGCCTGTGGTGCTGCCTCCCCCCCAGCTCCTTTCATTAACATCTATATTGGTTACAAAAATTAGAGCAACAGGGGCGCATATTTCAAAGGCGCGGTCAATCCGAAGTCGGGCCTCGCGCTTATCTCGTCACGAGGCCGGGACGGTCAACTTTATTGCCTTCAGACATGTCGGCAGAGCTCTACGGTCCCCGCCGCCGGCCGTTTCCCCGTGGAAGGGCGCTTCCATCGGCGTCACCGCCGGGACGCCTCCTGCCACCGACATGGTTCAGCCGCACGTTTGCAGGACTGGCCTTTTAAAAAGTCAACCGTATAAACTGGGCAGTGACCAGATCAAGCCGCAGTTATACAAGAAGCAAGGAAATATTATGCAAGACCACAGGAAGTCAGAGGAGACAGCATTCTGGGCAGGCCTGGCAAGGAGTCTGTGTGAACTTCAGCTAACAAGCAAAGCTCGGTCATTGGCGCCAAATTCAGCAGAGAACATTCCCAGTGCTGCAAAGGATAACACTCCCCATGTTTTTGCCAGTGGGCTACGTTCCAGGACGTCATGTACCTGATGAAATGCAGATAAACCCGGGTCTTATTTTTCGCCAAGTCTTCACTTATTTTTAAAATTTGGAGCATATTTTTGTCCCAACATTTGTTAGAAGTGGCAAATGGTTTGTTTTCATGGCTTTGCTAATACACCGCTTGTTCTAACGCTCCCTGTAATTTCAACTACAATAAGTGACCTACAAAGAAAACGTTTGGCAGAAGCCTCACTTTTTCCACCCGTCTTGCCCATCTCTACCTCCAGGCACTCTGTTAATAGGGTACGTGAAAGTTATGGATTCCTTTTTTCCTTGGCATTTTGGAATGACCATGGCAAGCAGCCTTGGTGCAAAAAGATGACACCCACCTCGCATACAACTGTACTACTTTAATCCGCTACCATTCAGAAAGTAATTGGGGCTTTTTGCAATTTTGAGAACTCTCTCATCCAGGTCCTATTTGGAGAAGACATCCATTAAAATGTAGCAAACTTTGTTTCCAAAATGACTACAAAAATTTGCCGTAATTTGGCAAATGTTCATCATCTAAGAAAACACAAGTTCAGAGAAGTTCTATGCTTTGTTCTTGAATACACCTTTAAAACATCAATGATGAAAGGTTGGAGGTGGGAATCCATTTTGAGGTTCATACACACATACACGCTGCCAAACAAGAAGCGCAGCATGCAAGGTCTTACACAACACAAAACAATTACCAATTGTGATGAGTGTAGACAAAGTATTCTCAAGAGAATCTATTTTATGTTTGTAATCACCCTCAAAAAACACACAATAGCGCTCTCCTTCCAGCAAATACATAGTACAAACAAAAACCAAACAGTAGGACTGCCTTGACTGGGAGATGTGATTCTGAGAAGTGTAATAGATATCCAGTAGATACTGATTGCCAACGCCAATATCGATAGTAGAAGTTTTCATCATTACCATCAGTTACGGGAACAACAAACATACGTAACTCTTAACAAGAGATTCCCGTCTTCCCCACAGTTTGCACATGAAAAGGTTCTCATAACTTACTGCTTTTACAAACATAATTAAATGAGTACCGCAGCACCACAGGAAAATGAAAATGTTGGTGGTGACAATGCCTTCATTGTTACTGCTGGTACAACAATGCCCAAAATTAATCATGAACCTGTCAACCAACACTGAACGCACACACAGTTGGACCTCTCCAGCCAAAACAGACCTTCCTACAGCTGGATCCAGAGTTATAGTGTTCAAAAGTGCAGTTGTTTCTCTAGGTGAAGACAGCAGTTCTTGTCCAGCAGAAAGAAGTCCAGCTGCATTTCTTGGGGTCTGAGTCAAGCATGGACTGGTGGTTTTAATATGGCCGGTCTTAAAACATCTCACAGTATCAAGTGTTGGCAGTAACCATAGTTGGACAGCAATTTCTTCATCCAAAACCAGTAAGGTCAAGCACACCGAAACACTCAGAAATGCCCAAAGGAATAAGGAAAAGCATGTTATCTGTATCCATTTGTACCGAATATCACGGCAAAAATCTCTGGTTACAAAGTCTCTGGTCTCTACAGAGGAATGCTCTTGTGCTGGAGCCTTTCCCTGAAGCAATTACAGCACTGTTTCTGAACACCTATTGCCAGGAATTTAATATCCTTGAGATCTTTACTGCTCTGTCAGGAATGGAGACAAACACACTGTAAGAGTGTAAACCGTGACTCTTTAAGAAAACAAGCTAAAAGAGGATGGTTCTTCTAATCTTCTATTAAAAGTACATTTTCTATGAAAATTCCTTTTGATGACCGCATTCCCCAGTAGTTTAAAGGCAACACATACCCACCCAAAAGCTTTCTCTGAACTTCCCATATACAATTCATGGTCAACAACAACAACTATAATACACCTAACCACCACAAGCAATACAGCATTCACTCTCTCCAGGTGGAGGGGGAAGATGTTCTGACTCTCAGTAGCTAGTATATATCTAGGTTGAGCCCTTCTCTTTATTTTCCCTCAGTACAGTAATTTCATATTCAACATCTTTACTGTATGTCCTACAACAACAGCTGTCAATGTGAGCAAACTAAATGCTTTCATAACGGCGTGTACTGAAATGGATTTGCCCGCTGAATATTTCCTTCTTACAACTTTGTAAATCAGAACTGAGTTCCGACACAAATACATCTGTAACAACAGACGCCGCTCTGCTTTCCTCATACCTTACTGAGGGTTTGACCCTTTCATTTGCTTAATCCACCAGCTAACAAAAGTAGAACCCAAGTGGAACAGTCATGAAAATCCATTTTAAGAGGAATAAAGGTTCACACTACACACACTTTATACCATATTTTCCTCAAAGGTATTTTCACAAAGCAATACCCAGAGGTCTGAGGTAGGAAATGAACCTCATTTTGATAAAAGTTCTAGACATATTATCAGACTTCAGGGACTCTGGAGCTGGAATTATTTTGGTACAAAAGCCAGAACACTCAAGTCTGTTAAGTGAGGTACAAACAGGAACCAAAGAATCCAACCAACAGGAGCACACAGCTCGACGTACAAATGACTCAGGCTCATTCCACAGCCATAACCTACTCAAAATGCAATACAATGTAAAATCATTTTATGCTTACACTGTATTCATTACATTGATTTCTCCAAAGGAATGTTCTATAATGACTTAATGTTGACATAGTTTGTTCTTAAAGCTTTTAGCAGGTTAGTCTGCAGACACCCTTCCCCTTTCAGCTTTGCCTTTAAGTGGACCTCTGTTCTACATCAGCCATCACCACAGCTGAAATCCTTACTGTAACCTGCAATACAGACTTTGCTCCCATCTCATTTTATTTCCCAGGCTGCAAGAGCACAGATGAGTCACTTATTTTATAGTAAGTATAATTTGCTGTCATCCTCTCCCTTTAAAATATATAAAATAATAAATAAAGTAAGAACATTGGTCACCACAGTTTGTTGCCTTGTGCTTGCCTTTAAAAACACCTGGAATTTATTACCAAATGTGTTAATAGTTAAGTTTAGTTCTGGGGAATGGGGGTGTTTTCCTAAGATTTGGCAGGCCAAGGGAAAGGAGCAGTGCTATACAGATAACACAGCTTCTATTATCTTCTTTCAAGGCCTGAGTATACAATATGCAAAACTGCCAATAAAAGCCTGCATAAAATGTTATGCTTTTTTCAATGCCTTTACTTTACACTGCCCTCTCCAGTCCTGCCCTGCGACCCATATCCAGGAGAAGACTTAACGTGAATGAAGATGCACTAGATCCTTCAGGCTACACAAAGGAGTTTGTGTGCACTAAACTCTCTAACCTGGTCAGATTAATCCTGTAATTCAGCACTGCTTTCCTTTCTTAGGGCTCTCAAAGAAATTGGGAGCAAATGAATGTGAGCTGAAACACTGCTGAACTCCCCATCTGCAGAAGGGACTGGTTTTCCTGTGCTAGTCAAAAACCTACTTTTTTTGTTCTTATTGGCCTGCAGGTCGCTTACCTGCCTGTTTCATGATGAAATTTCAAAGAACAAGGGGGTTCTTCATCTCCCTGACTCTTTCAGGGTGTTGCAACCCCCTGCCACCACCATCCCATCCCCTCAATTGCTCAGGGTGTCTATACTGCACATGGATCTTATACGACTTATAAGACAGGAAAGCCAAATTCAAGGTGAAGCAAATGAAGGCGTAGGTCACCTGTCAGCATGTGGGTGTAACCTACATATTGAGAGATAACATGAAGTGGTGCAGTAAAGAAAGCAATTAAGCAGGCGAAGTTAGAAGAGTGAGAGATAATCAAACTCCTTCCACTCGACAACCCCATTTAAGCATTTTCAAGTTAGTTTTATCACAAAACATTCTTGCCAACATTGCTACAGCATTGTGTTAGGCATAGAAATAGAAAGCCTCTACTTTAAAAAGTTTACATTCTAAATAAATAGGACACACAAAAGGTGGAAGGAAGGACGTACCACCATCTCAGTTTTCCAGACTAGGGAGTGAGGATAATTAGAGATCAGCCATCCCGTCCAGATTACACTACCAACCCAATGCCCCCAGTCCCCAGCAGGACAACGAGCCAGGGTCAGGCAAGCAGGGCCTTCAGAGGGGCTGTAGAGGGGAAAGGCAATGGGAGAAGCAGCTGTAGAGGCCAGAACCCCTCGTTGAAGCTGCTGTTCAGCAGCCAGGTCAGCAACCAGACACAGCTTTCACAGCCAGCTCTACCGAGAGCGGTGAACAAACTGAAGAGACATAATCCAAGAAATGGTTTTATTCAGCTTTGCTGCACTTTGGCGCAGGTCCCCATGCCAAAGAGGCTTTGCTTGGGCCAGCCTCATGGTTAACAAACAAAAGTAGGGTTGGGGGGGTTGTTTTTCTTAAATGGGAAATAATGGGTGTTTCGAAACACCAGCATTAAGTTTCCCTCAAGATATCTGCACTTGCTTCTATTTCGTTTTCAAGCCTGCACATGCCTTTTGTGAATCACTGGGAACATAAATATAGCTTTGCTGTTACGTTAAAGCCAGTAGCAGCCTTAAGACAACTTGAGCACAGAAAGGATGTTCTCATAAAAGCATCCCTCTGATTAGTAACGGCAATAAACAGATTCTTCATATTATTTTCAAGGGAAAAACTAAGAACCGGAGTTATTAACTCCAGTTAACTGATAATCTTACAGCTGCAGCATAAAACCAGCCTGCCCACAGCTGAATCAAGCTACATTGCATCAGTCAAATGAGAAATCATCCTCCAAATAATGCACGTAAAAGTGCTGTGTTAAGCAATAAAGGGGGTCACACACACACACAAAGTCTACCTATACTTAAAAATGTGAGTAATGCTATTTTTCTTTAAGACCAGGCATCATATTGGCTAGATGGTGGGCACTGGTTTCCTCCTCTGCAAGTGAAGGTCACCCATCTCATTTACAAAAGTTTACAAATTCCATCTCTCCGCATTCCCTGCTGTACATGAGTCAGCTACAAGGGTGACAGGAAACTTGTTAACTCACAAAGATCTTTGAAGCATTGTGACAACAAGCACCCAGTAACACCAAGCATTTACTGGAAGAGAGGGTGACACAATTGTGAATGAAGGGACAGGGCTCCAACACCAACACCAGCCTCAAGAATGTCCCAAACACAATGACTGAATAGGGTTGCTTTGTAGTTTATCATACAAATGCAAGTGCGAAAGACAACTGTGATACCAAGACTTTAAGTACCTTTTTATGGCAGTAAGGACTTTAGATATGCTAATGGTTAAAACAAAATACAAGGAATGTTCTTGAAAGCCTAATTTCACTACCTTTAAAATACTGCCTAATAACCACTTCATATTTCCTTCAGCTTATTACCTAAGCAAATATTTCTTTTACAAGCACATGAATTAAAGGAAAAATACTATACAGTAAGTTTTGAACACTTTTAGACAACTTGCAACAAAATTTTCAGCTCTGAATGGATTTTTTCCAGTGCTAAGATTTCAAAGTTTTTAAGGCCTCTGGCACTATACATTAGCAACAGCTTTCCTTTTTAAGAAAAGAAAGAGCAGCAGTGCACAATTTTGGATTTCATGCAACTTATTTAGGCCACTGTATTGGCTTCTTAAAGTGAAGTCATTCAGCAAATTATGTGCCATAATAATATGTTAATGTTAATAATATATGCTAAGGGACTCAGAAGCTGAATACCTAAAGAAAACACATATACTAGGCCAAATTGCCTAGGATGACTATACTTCAAGATATAATAATATCTGTTACTTAAAGCAATAGCTTTCTTGGGAAAGGCAAACATTTCTATCTCTCACCATACATAGGTAGTTTTTCAAGAACACGAGTCTGAAATTATCAGCCCTTCAAGAACCAAGTTAGAAATTCTGCAACATGCTGATTTCATCTCTCCCACATTTTGACCTTCTTGTTCGTCATATCAGGAGCCAGTAATAGGGGCCAGGGGGTGGGTAGGGACGTTATGGCTATGATTTTAATTATATTACTGGCTTAAAAAAGCTGTTCACACAACCAAAGCTAGAGAACACTTTTGTTATTGCCGCATCACACTTCCTGACTAACCCAATCCAAAGACGACTAAATATTTTCATCAGACCTGCTAAATTTTTTATGCAGTTGCAGTTCTTCAAAGACAGGGACTGGCTTTTGAGTTCAAGGCCTCAAATGATGAGGGCTTCAAGAGTAGTGTAAAAGGAATACCTAAAAGTTTGGTTTAGCGGATAAACTTAAAGAGAGCCTTCATGAAAGAAAGACAGGATCTTAATTCAGGTCAAGCCACCAAATAAGATTCATGTATGTGTCTTGTGACTTCCAGGAAAACAAAGAAGATCTGGGAAAAAAACCCAATTGAGTCAAACATCAGAAAAGAAAGAAAAAAAAATCTTTAAATTAAAAAGAGGCTAAAGATTACTTAAGTCTCATTCAAACAAAATTTCAAACATCTACTTTTAGATTAACAATGTAGCACACAATGCAGGAATTCAGAAAGTTTATTAAAATGAAGCCAAATTTCAATGTTCCAGCACTCTCCAAATGTTTTGACAATTTCTCAATCCTATCCCTTTATTTTAGTCTAACACCAGCTCTTGTTTCCCCTGTGCACTGGAAAATTATTTTCCAAGAATATATTTATTTCTACAGAAAATATTCATCCCACCAACTGCATCCACAGCTCTTCCAATGCTCAGTAACCAACTGTTAAAAACTTGTACCTTGTATCTTACCTTCATTTGCTTAACTAACCAAATGTATTTTGATATATTAGATAATGAGTGACAAATATTTGCAATAGATTAAGTTCACATTTCAGCAGTTCCAAATAGTTTCTAAATGATCCTGGTAATCTTATTACACATATACCTTCAGACAGACTGTTTGCTATCAAGTGCCATAAGTTACACCCATATGATTCACCCATTAGGAGAACTGCTCAGTTTAAAAAAAAAAAAACAAAACAAAAAAACACACAACCCTCCCCGTATCCCTACTAATTTTAGCCTCTCCCTAGATAACACAATTTCCTGAAACAAAAAGAGAGGCTCAGACTGCTCACACTCTTCTAGCGCCAAAATGTTATTTGTAAAAGTAGTTGAATGTATGCAGTGATTCATATCCAAATATAAAGGGATGCTGCAGTCCTCCAGTTTTCTGTTCTGGCTGGGCAGCAGAGAATGAGGTGAAAACAAGCAAGGAATTCATGATATTTTTTTTTTAAAAGTCGAGGCAGAGGATGGAGCACACTGTAGGACTCAGCACTCATGGGTTTTCCATTCCAAAACCCCACTAGAGCATGGGACCCAAGGCCAGGGCCACCACTATGGCTCTGGTTTCCAGGGACAGCCCCCAGGCCAAAAGCAATAAGACAGCAAAGACATTAAAACTGGTCATGGGCATGGCAGTGTGGAAGGTGAGGAATGGAAGGTGAGGTCTCATGTGATATATACTCGTCATCGGTGCAACCTTCCCCACAGCAGGGACGAGCTAACGGCCACAGCAGCATGAGCAAGCCCAGCGAAAAGTCTTGTCTTCATCTCAGAGAAACTGAAGGTAGGTTTGACACCAGGCCAGATCAGGAAGAAATAGCACCATTTGCCCACCACCAACTTCATAAATACATCCGTCATTTTGCAGATCATCGATCTGTTAACCTCTCCCTTATCTCAGTACACTGGAAAATGAGCACTGCATTTATAGAGCAGACGGTGACCTAATCACCACTACACCTAGTTGGGAAAAAAATAGCTGAGGAGATGTATTAGTTGCTGTGAGTTATCTTAAGATCACGGCGGGGCAATAACTGTTAAGATTACTGATGATACAGTAAAAAAACAAGCAAACAAACCTCAACCAAATCCCATAAATGGCCACAGCCTGGTTATTCTCTCCATCACAATCCTGCTTTACTGCCTGTCCACATTCTGGCCTAGAGTTTTCATTGCTGTAGGTCACAGCTTGAATTTAGGGACAGGCCTCAAGAAACAGGAGCCTCAAAAAGTAGGGGTAAGGTATGGGCAAGGCATCTTTTCAGGAGCTGCATTTACTTCTCCTGTGCCTTCTTTGAAACACCAATAAATTGTTCAGATCTTTTTGGAAAGCAGTCAATTTGGTTCTATATACGCCACAAATATTTGAGATTAAAATGTGTGCTACTCAAAGTCTCTCTGCCTGAAAGCAGATCTCTATATAAACACATACAACAGAGCAGAATGAAGAAGCATTTGTAACTTGGGGGATGGTTCAACATATTTGTATCAGGAATGAAAAATGCTAAGGAGCTCTATTGTCCTGGTTTTGTCCCACTTCAGAGAAGAAACAAAATAAGAAAAGTATTTCTTCTTCCTGCCCATTTGCACAGAACTTGTTCCTAAGGCCGCAATAAGGCAGCATTAATCACACACCCACAGCCTAACATAAAGCACTTGTAAAGTTTCTGAATTTTTTCAGACCATCTTTTTGGAGGCAACACCCTAAACATTCCCCTAATCAAAGAAAACTGCTGATTCCACATATTCATGCACAGAGGAAGGGTCAAGACCGGGACACTCTGCCCTGAAGATCAGACATAAAAATTCAAGTAAAGCAACTTTGCTGCTTGTCTCGCAAAACATTTAATGAGTTTCTATAGAATGGAATATGGAAAATTTGCTGTGTCATGTAATGCAATGGACAGAGAAGCTTAATGGATATATTCTACTCCAAACTATTTCTAATAACAGTCAAGTAAATTAAACTACAAGCCTAACTGTTTTAAGACCTGAATATGCACATTAACCAGAATTTATTATGGTAGATTTCGCTTCAGCTAAATTTTCTAGACCTAAATAAACTCACAGAGGGAATAATCAAAATCATAATTAGATTTGCGCTCAAGAAGTAGAAAGCATAATTAAATGAGAGTTACTTTGGAATATTAGTTATTTATCAGCCAGTTGGCCTACTGTATTTCATTAATCTACTTTTCAAATGCACAGCAAAATAGTTTCCCATTTTACAGACTTCAGAAAGAATCTCCATGAAAAGTAGCATTGCAAATTCAGGAAAGCTGTTATTTTTTCTTATATAAGCAGTCAAGATCTTTATCCTCAGTAGATAACCACTTTACTATATTGCCTATTAGGCAAATGGAGCACAAGACTGATAAATAAGAAAAACAAACAAACAAACAAACAAGCCAGGTGCATAATGACTGTATTTGGACTTCTGTCTAGTTTAAGAGAAGGGTTCTGTTAACCTTGTGCCAGCTACTAGGCATGAAAAATAATAGCAAAAAGTTCAATACTTGCAAATTTCTGCCCCAACTACACCAAACAGCAGCTCCTACTTAGAGCCTAAAACTGAAAATACCTAGTGTTTATGAAACCCTCGTAGTCAAATACATTATAGAAGGGCAGAGAGATCCATTTTTAGTGCTCGTGATGGGTCTCCTAAATTAGCAGCATAATCCCAAACCTATTAGCAGACAACCCCCAATATGCAAGATGTTCCCAATGTTCCACGCAGGATAAACATGCAAGAAGAGGACCGACATCAGAAGATGAAGTGAAAAGGAGATGACAAAGAAAGGTGCTGTATGCTAAGGAGTGTTAGATAGTTGTTAACTTGCTCTTGGGCTAAGTGCTAAATGACAGCAGAGCCAGGCCTCACCACATCCCAGCACAGAACACATCATCAGGAGCCTGGATACTTTTGGGAGGGTGGCAGTCACCCAGGAAGGCCTAGCATTGCAAACCACTCCCTCAGTAAAAGCCATTCAGTCCTCCTTAAGCTCAAAGGCTTCAGGGCTCTGTAGAGGTGAAGCCACAGCAGCTGGGCAGCAAAAGTCAAGCTGTTCCAAGCAGACCAAGACACGAAGTCAGAGCTCAGCCCAAGCTCTGCTACATGCCATTGCAAGCAAAGGGAGATGTGGAGGTACACGTGCAGCCTGTTGTTCCTCATTCATGCCCTTGGGCCACCCTCTGGTAGAAAAGCCCTTTCCACTTCTGTAGAAATACAGCAAGGGTGATGAATGCAGAAACCAGAAGGGGTGAAATCAATGTATGATGAGTACAACTGGCCAGAGTCATTAGATACAACTTGCAAGCTATGAAGGACTTGCATTTCTGGTGCTGAAACCCAAATCCAATATTCTTAATGTTAACACACCACACATGCCAATTTCAACAGCTTGTTCATTATGAATTCAGGAGATTACATTTCCTTTTGGTAACTCCAAAAATTAAAAATTGTAAGGGCAGGTGTTAATATAGAAGCAATCAGGAGTACATTAAATACATGAGCTGTGCATTGGAGGATGTTGAGAAATAACAAAACTTGAAGAATCTTTTTATTAACCTGCAAAGGAAAGCTTTCAAAGCTCCATCAGTTGAAGTACATAAAATGATGTTTACATAAATATAGGGAACAACCTACGCTGGGAAGCGGATGAACAAGATCATCTAATTCACCGCCATCACAGAGGAACAGGCAAGAAGCAGCATACCTGACAACAGCGACATACTGTGAAACAGAAACCATACTGTCTAGAACAAAACTGAGACCGTATGCTTCCTGAGGTCTGCAGTTTAACACCTTGGCACATCCAAATGCTCACATTTCCCGGCATCTGAAGTTCATGCAATAAGAGCAAGCAACTACCTGAGCTTTGGAGCGTGGTGCCGTCAGGACCATTTCCTCATCCGGAGGAGGAGCAGCCAAGAGTGACCTCAATTTGGCAGAATTGCTCTCCTGAAGTAAAGGTCAACGAAAACTGAGGCACAAAGTGTCTCATTAGAGGGTCTCAACATCTAGTAAAGCCCAAAGTGAGAGGGTAATTGAAAGCAGTCAGTTACCTAGCCAATAACTGGGAGGAATCTGGTTTGTTTACTATCTGGACCAGAAGTTAAACAGGTTTATATAACATTGCAACCTTAGAATCACCAAACCACACTGTACAATTATACTAGGACTACTAGTACAGAATCTTCTTCTCTTGCAAAACTAGTTTATTTTTCAGACTACTGGAAGACAAACACAAAAATCCCCAAACAACACAACTGAGGGGGTGAAGCCAAATGATTCATCCCACTCATTAGTACCTGATGTGTCCTAAGCCTGGTTTCAAACTGTTCTCAAACATAATGCTCTTGTCCACCCAGAACAGTTCATTTAACACACCAACCATTCCTAACAAAGTATCTATGTATCTCGAATAATTCAAAAACATACAGTGACTAAATGATTAATAGTCACACCAAGATATTCTACAAGAGTGCCCTAATTAAATTGGGATTTGTCTACTAATTGCAATTGTACTGCACAATGATCACAGATGCTTTTTTCTTCAGCTTTCTTTCTTTTTTACTAAAATGTGTTTTACCCTTTTACTCTTCCTTATCCTAGTTTCCAATTACTGGCATTCTAAAAAAAAACATTAGACTTTGTTTTTAGGATGGATAATGATTTTTTCTAAAATTAAGATAATAATCATATTAATCTCAGCTCAGCATCTTGGACTAACTTTAAATGTGGGGACTCAGCCTATTGAAAGTGCTCTGACTTCTGTTATAAAGAAAGCAACTGCTCTTTCCTCTTGACAGACAGAGCTTCACGTAAGAACCTGAGGATGCTCTGCAACTTAAATGGACCATTAAAAGAATCAAAGATTATCTGTAGAGCATCTGTTTGACAGTAACAGAACTGATCTTTTAAACATATGTTCCAGAGCTTCCTGCAAATCTGGCAAACCTGATTACCCCCACCACCTTTTCTCCCTGAAATCAATTTATAAATGCTATTAGTGAACCGGGTTAGAGTTCCTATCATCATATGTGGACAGAGATCAAGCAAATAATACAACAATTGTTGAAGTCAAGGCAATAAATCTATTCTACAGTAGTACCGAAAAACTGAAAAGGAAAAAAAAATATCTTGCTTCAATAGGCTACATAGGGTACATCCCCAGTACATATGTATGAACATACCCAGACAGACAGGAAGACACAAGCATGCTATCTTTAATCCCTCCTTTGATACTCTCCCAGTTCTTCCACAAACATTAATTTACACAACAATCCCGTGAGCCATGTAACAATTAGCCCAGTTCTGTGAGACAGAAAATCGTCACTGAAATGTCACAATATTTACGTAAAATCAGTGACAGCTGGGATCAGCGTTCTACGTTGTATCTGAAGAGTATTTACATCAAGCACTGCAGGGTGTCCTGCAGGATTAGACAGTGCTCAATCCTTCACTGTGTTTGAAAATAAGAGGTCAAAACTGAAGAGATTATGAGTGCCTCATTAAATGAGGCGATACAATAAATGCAGGATATGATCAATATGTACAGTTTCATTTTTTTCATTCCCATGAACTATTATAACACAGTTTTATAACTACTATGTACTGTACTACAAGTTTTTACTCTCTTGTTCAGCAAAAGAGGGTTCAAAACGTACCTGTATTTTATACCCTACATAGAAGATTGATAACTAGAACAACATACATTTGGAGGTAATTGTTTAACCTAAACACACTGATGTCCAATAAACTGAGGGTAGCTACTTGGAAAATGCACGGACTATACTACAATACTTCCTCTAATACAGCGTCATAGGGTGACTCAAAAAAAGAGCTATTATACAAACTAAAAAACAGTGTTTAAAGTTTAGTGCATCATTGACTGGAAAGTACACATGACAAATAACAAGATAAAATTCTTAGTCTGTAAATCACATCGTTTATGAACACAATCTATAGTCAGAACAGAACAGCAACCTGAGCCCGTACTCGACTCAGCCTCATGACTGCCTGCTGTAGAGAACAAACTGAACAAATACCCTGTTGCCAGAGCTTGTGGACCTTTATTCACTTGCTTAGCCCTTACCACGTCAGTGCCCTCACTCATCCACAGAAATTCTTTATAGGCTTGGAGTCACAATCAGCTACTACTTCTCTCAACCTCCACCTGTAACTGCTGTAGTGGGGATCGTGAGTTTTATTTTGATGCTCGATCTCAAGAGAACCAACGGGAAATACACTCTTTGATGCAACTGAGAAAAAAAAAAGGAAAAAAAAAAAAAAAAAAAAAACAAACAAAAAAAAACCCCAAACTACCACGTTACTTTTAATCCCTTTGGAAGGTTCGTTACGGGAATATATATGGAAATGCCCGGCTCTCCATCCTCATCGGTACCGAGCGCCCGGCGAGGCGAGGCAAAGCGTGCTCCCAGCCCTCGAGGAAAACTTGCCGACACTTGAGGAACTCCACGAACCGCAGGAGATGCGAGTCCCCGCAGAAGGCGGCCGGCTTCTCGGGCTCGATTAGTTTTATACAATTAGTAAGTGCGTGCAGAGCCTGTCAATTACCTCCAGCCCACTTTAATTACGGAAGACGTTTTGCTAAGGGTGCCAGCTTTAAAATCCCTGTCTCCTCGACTGAAAAATCATTTTCTAATAACTAGGTTTTAATTGATAGCGAGTGAATAAGCCCTGCCACCGCGTGTATTAAACTGATCGCGCCAGAGCGGCGGACCCGCACCGGCGGCCGCAGCCGACCGTCCCTGCCGCCCCTGCCCCCCTCCCGGGTGCACCTGTCCGCCTGCAGCCCCCG